>CM068301.1:63945445-64473576 GCA_034768395.1 Linum lewisii | reverse complement strand
GGCCTTGGAAATTCTTTGTTTTTTTTCCAAAACTGGAGTTGACTTGTTGGTTATCTCGGATGCCCTCTTTTCGTAAAGGTAACATTTGAACAACAATTTGGGGAAAACGTCCCCCAGAAAGGGAAAAAAAAGAGCAAAAAGGGGGTTAGTTGACTATCTATTTTAATTGGGACTCGAAAAAACCCTTTAAATTAAAGGGGAATTTTTGGGTAATTGACAAACCATTACATCCGAGGGATGTCAAAATTTTGGGAAGAGGCAAAAGGGGGGGGAGGGCTAAATTCTTTGCAGGTTCTTGCATTGGGGGGGGGAAAAAAAATTAAACCCCGGTATCCGGGTTTGGGGGAAAATCTCAGTCTTTTTCCCGCTGCAAGTTAAATCATTGGAATTTAGTAAATGCCCTCTTCTTCGTGATGTAGTGTTTTTTAAAAAAAAAGATGATGAGGGTGATGGTGGTGGTTTTGAGGGTGAAAGAGGAGTTTTTTTTAGTTCAAATGCCCCCTTAGTCAAAAAAAAAGGGATAAAAAAGAGCCCATCCATTGATTGGAGATAAACCCCCCAAACCCCCCAAGTTTCCAATCCCTAATTTTTGCAGTCAAAAAAATCGGTTTGAACATCGGGGGGGGGAATCAGTCAGCCCAAAGACGCATAGCAGTTAAAAGGGGGTTTATTTCCCCCTATTTTTTTTAAAAGTAGCTCAAATCGAATCCGAATTCAAAATTTTGGGGAACTTAAAAAAATTTTAAATTGGGGATGCATAATTTGAAGAGGCCCAAGGGGGGGAAAAGGTCTAAAATCGTTGGAGGTTCTTCGTTTTGTTGAATGGAAAAATTAACCGGTACCCAAAGGCCCTTTGGGGAAATTTTTTGTCTTGTTCCGCTCCCTTTGGGAAATTTTGGGAAAATTGAAAATTTGCCCTTTCTTCTGAAATAGAAAATTTTGAACAAAAAGATGATGATGTGGTGTGGGGGGGTGGGGAAAAAAGGGGGGGAAGAGATATTTTTTAGTTCAATTGAATCCTTGTCACAAGGGGGTTTGGGAAAGGCCCCCATTTTTTTGTTTGGGGTTTCAATACCCAGACTGCCCAAAGTTTCCAATGCAAAGTTTTGAAATCAACATCGGTCTGACTCTTTGAGGAATCGGGCCAGAAAAGAAAGGGGACAACATCGGGCTGCTAGGGGGTTTTTGAAAAGGGTTTTAAGTAGACTCGAAGCTCCCCCTTCTTGAAGAATCTGGGGAACTTGATTTTTTAAAAAACTCAGTAAATGTCCAAATTTTGAAGAGATCCATGGTATGGAAGGGCTAAAATAAATTGCATGTTTTTTGCATTGGGAGCGAGAAAATTACTCGATTCTCCCCCTTGGAAATCTCTGTCTTTTCCAACTGCGATTTGACTTTTTTGGGGTTATCTCGGAATGCCCTCTTCTTCGTAAAAGTAGTAACTTTTTAACAAAAAATTGGGGGAAAACATTTCACCCAAAAAAAGACGGAATCAGCAGCTGGGAAGGGGTTTTAGTTAAACCTATTATTTTATTGTAGACTCGAAAAACCCCCTAAATCTAAAAAATTTTTGGGGGAAAATTGACTACATTTTTTTTCCCGAGGGATGTCATAATTTTGAAGGGCCCAAAGGAAATGGAAGGGCTAAAATCTTTGCGTTTCTTAAATTGAAGGGCCAGAAAATTAACTTGATTCAGGGTTGGAAATTCATGTTTTTTCCCCAGTTTGCGGTTGACTGGGGTTGGGGTTATTTTTGGGGAATCCCCTCTTTTCGTGAAGGGGGAAATTGAACAAAAAGATGTGAATGATGGGGCGTCATGGTGATGATTTTTACTAAAAATGAAGTTTACTGGAAACCATCCTTTGATTTTAGTATATCAACAACCCCCTTGTTTTTCCCAATTTTTCCCCCTTTTTAGTATAAAAAGGGCAAAAAATAAAAGGATGGTGATGAAAGGACTGAAAAATAAGGGAACCCCGAATACAACTTTGAGATTACTTTTAAAAATTTGGGGAAAACTGGAAAGTTTTAGTTATTTTAAAACGGAAGACTTGCCAGCTTTGAGGTTTTTGGGGGCGGGGTTTTTTAAGTTTCAGGAGGGGCCCCCAGTTAAAAAATTCTAGTTTTGGGATTGTTTTAGATGAGGGAAACTTCAAAATTTTTTAAAAAACGGCAAACATCGACAAAACGGTGAGTTTTCCGGTTGGTTTGAAATTTTGTCCGTGATTTTGGTTTGGGTTTTTAATCTTTGTCTGTTACCCTCATAGCTATATCTTTTTTGCTTATCGCACTTGAATCAATGGTTGGGGTTTTTTTTTTTTAAAATAGATTTTTGCAGGGAATCAAACCAAATTTATGTCTCTGGGGGGGGTTTTTTTGTTTCAGGCGATTTCCCCCTTTCAAAAAATAAAGAAAAAGATGCAAATTTCATATGTTTTTGGGGGTGATTTTATATAAGGAAACGATGAAGAAGGCTGTAGCTAGAACACGATGAGCAAACCTTGAATGGGGCGCAGCCCTTGGTTTTTAAGTTTGATGTAGTTAAAGTTTGTATATATGTGCTAGGGTACGCTTCCCCGAATACTCTCCCACGCGCTTATCTTTGTTTTTTCGAAAAAGGGGAAAAATTTAAAAGCTGCTTTTCAAAAGATCGAACAACAACTAATAATGAACCCCCTTTTTTTTGGGAATAGGCCCCAGTTTTCAAGAATGTTTGATTTTCCCCCAAATTTAGTTTTTAGTTCCCCGAAGGGAAATTCCTTCTGTGTGCCTGCAAAAACCCCCCTTTGGAATCCTTCTTGGTCTCCCAAAAACCCCTTTTTTGGGAAAAATTTTTAAAACCCTTTTTTTGTCGACACCCCAAAAAGGGGGGCCCAGATGTTGGTCTTTAAAGACAAAAAAAGGAGCAGGGGAGTTTTGGGTGCTAGAAAATGAAAAAGATTGTTCAATGTGCTTTCTTAAAAACCCGAATTTTTTTTCCAAAATTTTGTAGCCTTTCCAATGGGGGAAAAAAATTGCGAATCAAAGACATTCATGTTGCTTTATTCGTTCATGAATGATGAAACCCCACTTTTTTTTTCTTGGGGGTTGTGTTTAGTTAGCAGAGTAAAAATTTTGTTCTCTTTTCGGCAAAGAGTAAGTTTTTGTTATTAAGCCTTCTATCATAAACTTGGGTCAGTAGGTTGGAAAATTTTTTCTTTTGGGTGTTTTGTCAAAAAAATTGGAAAGGAAATTTTTATGGTAAAAAGCGTTCTGTCAAAAATTAAAAAAGATTGGTTTTTAATAGAGCTAGAGGGCCTTTTTTGGGTTTTATTTCGAAACCAGAATAGGGGAAAACCCTTTTAAAACTGCCCGGTATGGAGCAGAAAATCAGGGGTTTTTTTTCTATATTTTCCGGAATCAGGGGGTGGTAATATGAAACCCCAAAGGGTTTACTTCGTTGTGCCGTGAAAGTCACAGTTCGGTAAAATTTGGGCCCGTCAGAATTTTTGGGGAAAAACCCGTTTTAGTCCTGAAGGTCGAGTATTTTTAGCGAAAAAAATACTGCTTTATGTAATTTTTATGTTGTTATAATTCTAAAAGCTTTCTTATGCATAGTAAGTTGATTTTTTACTGAAAAAAACAGGGTCCTTGTTTAGATATCAGTCATTCATTGTTCTTTGGTGCAGGAGTCTTTCTTTTTTCCCCTTTTTTAAAAACTCATGGTCACAAATTTTTTGCAGCAAACCGTTTTTTTAACCCGGGGAAATTTCGATCAAAAAAGGGAGCTGTAGCTAGAATGAGAGAGAAGCAAGTAACCTGAATGAGCACGAATTTGGTTGTAATTTTTGATGCAGTTTTTGTCTTCCTTTGTTATGTGCCATGGAAGAAATTGGGAAAAGCTAAACTTGACATGGTTGGAAGAAGACAGGTTAGTGTAGTGTAGTTTTGTAGAAAAAAATAAAAAAGGGTTTTAGAGTTTTACGTTATTAAATTTGCATCTGTTGGAATTTAAACAAAAAAACAGACTGTGGAAAAAAAAAGGACTCCATCATTTGAAAATTACAGTTGAGCTTCAAATTTCTTCATCATCCTTGTAATCTCCCCCCGGCTTAGTTGTTGCCACTCACCACCTTTCGCGGCAGAGTTTTCAGACTTTTCGATCTCTATCGCTCAATGGAAGAAGTTGTTCAGGAAGCATCTCTATGTTTTCTCTCAGAATGGTAATCTCTTCTAAACCATCAATCTGTCTTGGGAGACATTGTACATGGGAGATGATGATGATTTGGGGAAATGGTGATGATGTTGTGATGATGATGTTTTGGGGGGAGTGGTGATGGATGAGGGGGGGTGATGATTTGGGGGGGTAGGGGTGATGGGTGTGTTTTGGGGGGGGATGATTTTGATGATTTGGGGGAAAATGGTTTTTGAATGGAAGGTGGTGTTTGAATGGAAGAGCACATGTTTACAAATATGTCAGAATTGAGATATCTTAGTGGGGGGGGAAAATTTTTTTTGGAGTTTAAAAACAATTTCTTAAAAAAAAAAACGGATGGAACTGCGTATTTATGACTTTTTTTCCCCCAAAATCTTTACCCATGTTTTTGAATGTGAAAAAACTTGATCATTTTATCTTGACCCCCCGGAGATGAGATCACCAACAATATCAAGGTTCTTTTTTTTAGTTAAAGTGTTTTTAAAATAAAAATTTAGAAAAAATTTTTAAAATTTTTTTAAAAAAATTTTTTCAGGATAAAAGAAAACATAAAAATTTGGAAAAATTTTATTGAAAATATTAACATGGAATGGTTTTTCCCAAAAAAAACATGAAAATTTAAAAAATTTTTGTACTTTTTTTCTTAGGGGGGGTTTTTTCATAAGTTGGGGAGGGTTTTTTAAAGCCAAATATTGTTTGGGGAAAAAAACCCCCGATCATGTTTTAGAAAAAATTTTTTGGTTTTGGGGAAAACAAAAGTGAAAAAACTCTTTTTTGGGCCCGTTTTATCGAAAAAAAAAGGGAAAGTCTCTCAAATTTTGGGTTTTTTTGTTTTGGGAATCACAAGCTGACAATAGGGCATGTACCCCCGACAAAAAGGTCCCAATGTTATGTATTTTTTTGGGCTGCCCCCTTAAAAATAATTTTCCTTTTCCCAAAAAAAATTGGTGGGGGGTGATCCCGACAATATTTTGTATGTAGTCGGGGATGGGTTCCCAGACCCCAAAAAAAATAAATAGTGAAATTAAAAAAAAAAAACAAAATTTTTTTACATTCTTGAAACAATAAAAATTTTTGGGAAATTTGTGAAATTGTAGCTTCTCTTTTTGTTTATAAAAGATTTCTTTTTTTTCAAAATTTTTATATAAAAATTTCAGGAGGCAAAAAAATTTGGGGAAAATTCAAAATTTTTTCTAGATGTCAGTTGACATTAAACTTCCGGAAATTTTCCCGAATCGGGGAAACCTGGGGGATATTGGGGGTTTGGGGGGGTTTCAAGAATCGAGAAGAAGATCTGAAAATTGAGAAACCCCAAACCAAAAAAATTTTAAAAAATTTCAGTTTTTTAAAATGGAAAAAATCAAAGGTGGGAAACCCTTGGGACGATGATGAAGGGGCTTCGGGACCCCCCTTCCCCCTTTTTAATATTGATTGTGATTCGAGGTTTTTAAAAAAAAATTGTTGATATTGAGGAAATTTTCTTTTTCCCCCCAAAAATTGGGGGCCCCAAAAACCCTTTTTTTGGGGGTTTTTTTTGGAAAAAATAAGCTACCAAAAATTTTAAAAAAAACTTGAATTAAAGGGGTTTTTTAATGTTGAAAAAACTGTTGGAATTGAAAAAAAAACTATTTTTTTGGGGGGGGGAAACCCCTTTTGTTTTGGGCCCGAGCTGGAGAAAATAGGGGGAGGGGATACAAAAGTTCCATTTTTTTTTTTTTTTTTTTTCCCTTTTTTTTTTTTTTTTAAATTTTTCCAATTTTTTTGGAAAGGAGTTTTGGGCTTTTTTACTTGAAGGGGGGATACTTATGGTTGAAAGTAAGGACATAAACCCTGCTACCATCATAAAATTCCCCAAAACAACTTTTTTACTCAGTAGGTCGGAGCGAATCCCAAATTTAAGATCTCAGAAATTGACAGAGTTAAAAAAGGGGGGAATGTAGTAATTTAAAAAAAGGCCCAAAGGGGTTGGGGCTAACATCATTGGGGAAAATTTTTAAAATTTGGGTTTAAATGAAAAAATTTAAAAAGGAAAATTCCCCTGGCCTTGGAAACCCCGATTCTTTTTCCCCCCCTGCAAGTTGACAAATTTGGGAAAATTTTTTAAAAAACCCTCTTCTTCGTGAAGTTTTTACATTTGAAAAACAAGATATGATGTATGGGGGTGGGTAGTGGGGGTAAAAAAAGAGAGTATGTATTTTTTAAAAAATTTAAAACCTTTGTCAAAAGGGGGATCCTAAGACCCTTTTATTATTGTAATAAAAAACCAGCCCCGCCCAAATTTTTCCCCTGTTTTTTTATTTGAAAATTGGGGGAAAAACAATGAGGAAACATCAGCCCGCAAGGACAAAATCGGGCCTAAAAAAGGGTTTTTGGGGAAAAATTTTAAAAAGGATTATCTAACAAAGTATTTCTGATTAGAATTAAAGGCATCCTAAACTCAAAATCTGGGGAAGTTGACTTTTTTAAAAATTTGGGGGAAATGTCTTTAATTTAAAGGGCCCCCAAAGGGGAAAGGAAAAGTGTTTAAAAATCGTTGGAGGATTTCTCTTTTTTGGGGAATGGAAAAATTAGCTAAAAATTTAATGGCCTTGGTTTAAAAAAGTCTTCTTCCAGCTGCAAGTTGTTTGATTGGGGGTTATTCATAAACCCCCCTTTTTTTTGGGAAGTAGGGACATTTGAACAAAAGATGATGGTGGTGGGATGATGAGGTTTTAAAAAAAGGTTTAAAAAAAGGGGGGGAAAAAGGTTTTGATGATGAAGATGTTTAGTCAAAATGGGATCCTGGAAATCCCATTTTTTTGGGTGGTAGACCAACACCCGGGTTTGTCCAAGCTTCCCATGGTTAATTTTTTGAAAAGGGGGTGAACTAAGAAGGGGTAAAAAAAAGGGGGACTGGGGAATACAAATTTTTTAAAATTTGAAAAAAGCTTGTTCATTTTTTCGGTAAAAAAAAAACAAAAGAAGATGGAGTTATTTATTTTTTAAATTGACTTCCATTTTTGTAGAAGTTTTTTGTGGGAGTGGATAAAAAAAAGGGGAAATTAAAATTTTTTAATTATTAATGGTTGTTTTTTGCGGAAAGATTGAAAAAAAAAGGGGAATTTTTAAACCCCAAACTTTAGTCTGCCCCCTTTAAAAAAAAGTGGACTGCCCACTATACCATCCGTCTTTTCCCGAAGGAGGGGATAACCCTGTCCCCGGAGGGGGTTGATCTTTTTTTTTTTGATTTTTCGTCCCCGTCCCGAAGGAGGTGATCATGGGGGAAAAATTTAAAAATTAAGAATCAGTTCCCACATGAAGAACATCGGATGCTGAATCTAAGGGTGAAGCCCCCCTTGCCTAGAGTCGAAGGAGACAGATGTAGATGAATAAAAAGGACCCTTTTTTTTGAACTTTGCAGCTGTTTTTTCGAATTCTTCATCATTTTTTTGATCTCTCAAAGGGTTTTAATTTTATTTTCTAAACCATAAAAATCTTTCTTTCATTCAAATTAAATTTTGGGGAAAAATTTAAACATTTGTGATTCAGTGATTGCTTTCTAATGCCCCCTTTAAAATCCTTAAAATTTTTTTTAGCACTTTCAAGGGAAAAAAACAGTGCGTTTAAAAAAGACATTCATGTTCCCCTTATTGGATCATGAACCAAAAGTTTTAATTCTTCTGGGGGGTATGTTCTAGCTTAGCAAGTTGTGTAAAAAATTTTTTTCGTCCCCCGAAGTTGAAAAGGAAAATTTCCCGTTGATCAAAAACCCTTAGTGTTTAAAATTTTTTGGGGTTTTAATTTTTTTCGGGGCCCCAATTTTTCCCCTTTTTTTTATTGCTCTCCAAATTTCTTTTTTTTTCCCCTTTCCCCCAAACCCCGCACTTTTTTCCCCCCACAGCCCCCAAAATGTTTTAATTAAGTGTTAATCATATTTTATTTCAGGGGGTTGTTGGTTTTATTTTTTTTGTAAGTGGGGATTTAGCAAAAACTCAAACCCCAAATTTAAAACCCGTTTTTGGTGGTTTTTTATTGTCAAACCGATCCCTTTTAAACCCAACGATGAATTTTTGGGGCCAAGTTTCTGACAGGGGAAACAAAAATTTTTTTTTTTAAAAAAAATTTTGATCGAAAAAGGGGGCGTAGCTAGAAAAACCCCCCCCCCGGTTTTTTTTTTTTTTCTTTGTGGTTTTGGAAAGGGGTTTTGGGAAAACCCCCTTTTTGGGAGGGAACCGAAAGCTTTTTTTCTTTTTGCTGTTTTCCCCCGGGGTTTTTTTTGGGGATAGACCCTTTGTTGTTAATATATTAAAAATTACCCCCAAAACAATTTTGTTTGATATCCTTTTTGGGGAGTTAAAAAAATATATTGTAAAAAAAACAAACAAAAAAAAAAAAAAGTATATCAAATTAATTTTTTTGATAAAAAATTTTTTTTTGTTTTTTAAAACCCCCCAAATTTTTTTTAAAATTTCCCCTTTGATTTTCCTTTTTGTTAAAAAATTTCGAAAAAGGGGGGGTTTTCTTTTTTAATCACCCGGGAAAAACCCTTGGCCCCGGGGGTTTTAAAAATTTTCCAAAATTTTAAAATTTGGCTACATAGGGGTCTTATTACTATAAAACAGGTTACAAACTGGGAAACCCCTTTTTACGGTTGGTGTACTTTTTTCAGCCATTTCGCCATGTCACCGTTGACATGTCAAAAAAAAAATTTTAAAAATTTTTTAAAGAAATGTAAAATAGTGATATAAATTTTTTTTTTAATCTCGATTTAAAAAAATCCCCAAAAAAAAATTTTTTTTTAAATTTTTTTACTCTGAAAATCCGCATCTTTTTTTTTTTGTTAAATCAAAATAATCCCCTTTAAAACAAATCCCCTTTTTTTTTATTTTTAACGTCGGGGGTTTTTGGGGGGTTTTAGAGCTTTCCTTCATTCTGGGAATGAGGGTATTTTGGATAAAAAGGGGGTTTTTTTGGAAAAAAAATTTTTTTAAAATTTTTTTTCCGAAAAAGGGAAAACGAACTCCCCCAAAACCCCATGTTTAAGAGAAAAAAAGGGAAAAAACCCAAAAAGGGGCCCCACCTAATGTTTGGGGGTAATTTACTATTTAAAAGAAAAGTTGCATTTTTTTTAAAAAGTAAAAAAAAGGGAAAACAAAATTTTAAAAAGTTTTTTTTTTTTTATTTTCCAACAATTGAAAAAAAATTTAAAATTTTTTTTTTAAAAAAATTAAAAATTAAAAATTTTTTTTATTTTAAAAGTAGAAAAAATAAAACCCCAAAATTCTAATAATCTAAATAAAAATAAAAATAAATTTTTTTTGGGAAAAAAATTTTAAAAAACAAAAAAAACCCCCAAGGGGCCCCCCTACATTTTTTTTTTAAAATTCTTTGGAGGTAAAATTTAATTTTTTTAATTCTTTTATTTTTTTAAAATTTAAAAAAATTAATTTTTTTTTTTACTTTATAAAAAAAATAAGGGGAAAAAAAAGGGCCAAAAAAATTTTTTAAAACCGCTGATTTTTTTGGGGGATGCTCCGAACCCTATTAAAGTAATTTTTTTCACTTTGAAAAAAATTTTTAAAATTTAGGAAAAAAGAAGACATGACTAGTTTGGGGGGATAGGCCCCCCCGTGGCCAACTCGAAGGGGTTTTCCCCCAAGCTTAAAAAATTTTTTTAATTTTTGAAATATTTATCTTTGTCCCTTTGTTGGTTCTTCCTTTTCCCCTTTGGGAAAAAGGGGGAAAAATTAGGGTTTCCCCCTTCTTACTTCAATATATACATAAAAACACATTCAGAAAAAAAAAAAAAAATTTTTTTCTTATGTTGAAGGGGGGGCCAAAAGCCGCGTTTAATTATTTAAAATAAAAAAAAAAAAAAAAAGAAAAAAAAATTTATGTCACCCCCAAAAACCCAAAAAAATTTCCCCATGAATGTGATCGATATTCTTTGTCTATAATAAAAACCCAAATGTTTTATCCCATCTAACCCAAACACTTACTACATAATTTTTCTATTTACTTTCCCTTTAAAAACCCCCAAAAAGGCATGCATGCTTAGGGAATTATAACACCCTCTGATCAAAAACCAAAAAAACCCCTTTTATTAAACCAACCAGGGGGGGGAAGAAATAAATGATCCCCCAATAATTATGAAATAGAGAAAATATATAAAAATCAAAACTTTTAAAAAATTTTAAAAAAAACCCCCCAACTACTTGTACTAAAAAAACCCAAATTTTAAAGGGGGTTGGGGTTTTTGAAAAGTATTTAATTTTAGTAAATGCTTTGCATGGGGTAACGAATGGGTAGGGGAAACTGGTCGGTTCGATAAAACCCGAGAAAAATTTTCATTTTTTGGGAAAACCTTTTTTTGAAAGAAAAAATTTTTTGGGAAAAAATTTCCCCAGATTTTTCGAAAAAATTAATTTGAATAGTTTTACATGGTTTAGGTTTTTTTAAATTTTAGGGTTTAAAAAAATTTTTTAACCATGTTTTGTGCATTTAATTAACTGTTTGGACATGAAATTATTTACATATTTGACAAAATTTTTTTGGGTCACGTTTTGGGGGGTTTTTAACAAAAATTGGGCCCCAAAATCAAATTGGGGAAACGGGAAATTTAAAATTTTGGGTTCCCCAATTCAAATAGCCATTTCCCCCGACAAATTTTGGGGTTTTTTTTAAAACAAGATTTTTAAAATTTAATTTAGAATAAAAAAAACCCTTTATTTTTTTTTCCCCCGGGTTTTGGGGCTTAAAAATCAAAAAATTTAGGCCCCCTGACGGTTTTTGGTAAAATTTTAAACAATGACTAAAAATTTTAAAACCAAAATTTTTCCCAAAATAAAACCCCCATCCCCTGTGACCGTGACTGATTTAAAAATTTGGACGAATTAAAAATCATCTGCTAGTTTTTGGTTTAAACCCAAAAAAAAACCAAACCCAAAAAAGTCACCTCAAAGGGACAAGTACATAGCCCTAAGTAGCCCCAAATGAAGCCCCCACTTTTGATAATGAATACTCACAACTTCACCCCTTTAATATTTTTTTGTTTGTAGTTTTCAACGATAAAAAAGGTTTTTCCCCTCCCCTTCAGGGGAAAAAGTTTTCCTTTTTTGGGGTTCTTCCCCTTGTCTAAGGGGGTTGTAGATGTGTCCAGATTTAACGTCATAAAGCGATATTTAAAAAAAAAAAGGAAAACCCAAAAATGAAAAAGGGCCCCAAAATAGAATGGGTAAAAAGAGCAATTTATAGTATAAGGATTTTTGTTAAGTTGACAAAGTAGAGGGGGCAAATTTTTTTTTTTCCCTTAATTATAACATTTCAAAAAAAGTTTTTTTTTCTTCATTCAAGTAAGAAAAATATATAAAGGGGAAAGAATTTTTTCCCTTTTTTTTTTTCTCTATGTGTTACCCCCTTTTTTTAAACCCTTTTTAAAGGGGTTGGGGTTTTTTACTTTGCCCCCTAAAAAAAAATTACTTTTCCCCTTTTTTGATACAAATTCTCTCATTAAAAATTTTATAAATAGAAAAACTTATTATATTTAAAAAAACCCCAAAACTTTAAAATTTAAATTAAAAAAAATTTTTGGGAACGTTTCCCTTCGGGAAAATTCAATTATGTGTCTTATTTTTCCCCCTTTTTTATGGGGTATTATTTAATTATTTAATATTTATTATTGAATTAAAACTTTTGATTTTTACTATTTGGTCAAATAAAAAATAAAATTGAAAAAAAAAAGCCGTTCAATTTTTTTCATATAGATACGATAGGGGGAAAAATTTGAGATAAATATTATAAAAAAAATTTTAAATTTTTTAAAAATTTTAAAAATTTAAAAAAAATTTAATAGTAAAAAATATGGAGTAGAAAAATTTTTAAAATTTTCAAAAATTATTTTATTAGAAAAAAACATTTGGGATGCTAAGAAAAAATTCAAATATTAATCAACAAGGAATTAGGTAGCTTTTTTGGGGAAAAAAATTTGACTAATTTCATTTTAATAAAAAAAAATTTTAAAATTTTTTTAACAATATAATATAAAAAAAATTTTAACCCCCAAAATTCAATAAATGAAGTGGTTGAATGTTGATGTTTTTTTAAAAATATTTCATAATGGTTTAAAAATTGGTTTTTTTTTAATTTTTTAAATTAAGATTTTTGGTTTTAAAGGGAATTTTGGGTCCGGAAATTGGCCCAAAAAAATTTTGAAATACAATTTTCCGGGACCCATTTTAAAAAAAAACCCAAACCCAAAAAGCTATTATATCAATTGTCTAAGAATATTTTGTTTTTTTTTAAAAGGTTTATATTTTAAATTTTTAAATTTAAAAAAAAATTTTTGGGGGAAAGAATTTTGGTGTTACAAGGGGGGAGTTTTTATGTTGGCGCCGCAAGGATTCTCCCCCCCCAAAGATGTTTTTCTTTTAAAAAATTTTTCCCAAAACAAGAAAAAATTCAATAATACCACCCCCCCCCAAAAGATTGATCAAAGAATCCCCCAAACCCAATATCTCCTCCCGATTTAGTGTTTTCCCTTTTTGTGGAGTACGGGGTGTTCTTGAGTTTTCGGGTCCAACACCGTGAAAAAAATAACTAACATTCTTTACCTTTTCCTTTTCCCCAAACTCGAAAATTAAAAATTTTTTAAAAGAGATGATGAGCTCCGTAAGGGAGAAGATATATAAAAAAAAACCCAAAAAAGGGGCCCCAATCGACCAGTAAAAAAATATTTTTTTCCAAAATTGAAGAAAAAATTGCCACAGTAAAGGGGGGCCCAAAAAAGAGCTTCTAAATTTTTTCCAGCAAAAAAAGGGGGAAAAAAAAACCCCCTTATCTTTTTTTCCCCAATTTTTTATATGGAAAAAACCCCCGGAGATTTAAGGAAAAAAAACTGGTCCTTATCGGATAAATTTAAAAAACAGTATCAAGAAGCATGATGAAAATATCATAAAAAGTATAAAATTTTTGGGGAAAAGGGACGCTTTGAGTTTTTTAAAAAAAATTTTTAAAAAAAGGATGGCATGTCAAGAGAAAAAAAGAGAAAAAACCCCTTTAACCCCTTTGGGCCTTTTTTTTGTCTTATAACTTATCATTCTTATATTTTTTTAAAAAGCCATTATAAAAAAATTTTCAAAAATTTTTTTTTTTAAAAACCCCACCAAAATTGCAACGACTTTAAAAAAAGCAGTAGCAAAAGTGATCTTTTGCAATGGAAACCCCTTTTTATTATTTAAATTTTTTTTTGCAAATCCCCATTTGGGGACACTCGGACCCCCAAACCCGTTTAAATGGGGGGTCGTCACAAATAGAATTTGCTAAGCAAATCACTACATAAAATATTTTTTTTTTTTGAAAAAAAAACATAATTGTTACTGCATTTTAATGTTGTTGTAAATTTAGAGTAGCTAAAGAAAATTTTTTTTTTTAGTTTATAATATGGGGAAGTTTTAAAAACTTATGGTTTTCATAATAAAAATTTTTATGAAAATTTTTAGGGGGGGAGCTATACTAGATCAAGTTTATTCAAGTGTAGGGGCGCATTAAGAAAAGGGTAACAAAATTTCGAATGAGAGGGTTTGGGGGAAACGAAAATTTATAAAAAAATTTAAAAGAAAAAAATTTTGCTTAGACCCTGATGAAGGTGGGAAAAGGTGGGGTTTTTGGTCCTTTGGGGGGAAAAGGGAAAAACCCCCTTGCAAAGGCCGTCTATAAAAATTTTTTTTATAGTTTGGGTTTTTGTTTGTTTTTTAAAAATAAAAAAAAACAAAGAAAGGGGGAGGGGGTAAGGGATTTTACAAAAGAAGTTGATATCAAAAAATTTGAAGAGGGGGAAATTTTTTTTTTTTTAGTGAGAAAACGAAGGGAGAAAAAATTGATAAAGGGAGAGAAAACTGGGGAAAAAATTTTTTAAATTTTTCCGATGAGGGGGTGAAAACTTCAGATTCAAAAAAATTTTGGGGGAAAACCCCAAAAAAAATTTTTTTTGGGGAAAATAGATTCATCGTTACTTCTAAAAAACACGAAAATATTGAGCATTTTAAAAAAAAAAAACAATGTGGGTTTTTCAAAGAAGTTGAAGAATGGATCAGTCCGCTCACTCAAAAATTTTCGGGGAAAATGCATTCAAAAAAAAATTTCCCCCCACTAAATTACAAAATTTTACCAAAAAAAATTGTCGCCAAAACCCCCAGGCCTCCCTTTAAATTCAAGGTTTTGGGTCTTTCTATTCAAAGAAAATATACCCGTTGGGGAAAAAAAAAATTGGGAAAAAAAAAAAAAAACACCGGGGTTTTGGGGGGCATAAAAAGGTTAAAAGGGGGAAAAAACGGGTACACTCCATATGAAGCCCCCAAAAAATATTTTTGGATATTGCTTTTTTTTTATCGGAACAAAAAAAAATTTCCTTGTTAAATGTGGAGCGAATGTATTTTATTATCCAAAAAAATAACATCCCCAAAAATTTTTCCCTCCAACGATCAAATGCTGAAATTTGGGGGAAAAAAAAAAAGTTTTTTTAAAAAATGATCAAAAAAGAGATATGGGGAAAGAAACGTTCGCCAGGGGGAAAAATTTGGGGGTCCAGGAATGAGAAGGGAGAAATTTTGGTTTTCCCCCCCCAAAAAAGCCCCTTTTTTCCTTATCAAAAAAAAAAAATTTTTTTTTATTCACATAGGGGTTTTTTTTAATCTTCTTTGTGGGAAAATTATGAGATATTTCTTCTTTTTGGGTTTCAGGGGGGAAAAAAACAAAAAATTTTAAAACAATTAGGGAAACCCCCCCTTTTTTGTTCCCAAGACTAAAAACGAATGCTTTTCCCAATTGTCAGGTTGAGATATCTCGACGCAAAAAACTACAAAGCTTACTTTTTTGATTTCAGTAATCTTCTTCCCCCCCTTTAAAAAGGGGGTACGAATTTTTAGAGCATAAGAATTTCATCTATGGTAGTTTTTTTTATGAAAAATTTTTGGAAAATTTTTGGGTTTTCCCCCCAAACGAAAAAAAAAATAAAAATTTGGGGGGGGGTTTTAAGAAAATCAAGGTTCGTTTACAGTATTATATATACGAGTCAAGTACTTAATATTACGCCCGAAAATTTATGCCATTTTAAAAAAACTTTTTTAAAGTTAAAAATTTAAATTTTTTAAAAAGTTTTGGGCATATTAAGAAACGGGTTATATGGGGTATTTTTTTTGACGTTAGTGGTGTTTTTTTTTGGGGCCCTTTTGCCAAATCCCAACAATAAAATTTTTTAAAAATTTAATTTAAAAATGATTAAAAACTATATTTAAAAACGTTCAAATTTTTACTAGATTTAATTTTGAATTAAAAATTTTAAAAAATTTGGGGTGGGGGTTTTTTTTAGATTCAAATTTTAATTTTTAAATTTTTAAAAATTTTATTTTTATTTTATTTTATTTTCAACGTTGAATGAGAAAAGGGGTTTGGGAAAAAAAAATCGTTAATGTCAGTGGGGCTACCCCGTAACATCCCCTTTTTTAAAAATGATGATACCACCTAGGGGGAAAAATTTTAAATTTTTGAACATCTTTCCCCCGACCCTATATTCTGAAATATATTATAAAAATAAATCATTAAAATTTTTAAAAGGGGAAAAATTTTTTATTTCAAATTTCACATTCATCCAAAAATTAAATTTTTTTTTAAATTTTAAATTTTTCTAAAATCAATTTTTTTGGGGATCCCAACAGGGGGGAGAAACCCAAATTTTTTAATCTCCTAAATGTGGAAACCCCAGAAAAAAACCCCCTTTTTTTTTCCGGGGTTCGGGGGGGGGGCTAGAGTTTCCCCAATCTTTTTTTATGTTTCGAAGGTGGGGTCAGGCCCCAGAGGTGTTGATATCA
The DNA here is from genome assembly GCA_034768395.1 of Linum lewisii. Lineage (NCBI taxonomy): Eukaryota > Viridiplantae > Streptophyta > Magnoliopsida > Malpighiales > Linaceae > Linum > Linum lewisii. Next base: position 64,457,537 of record CM068301.1, on the reverse strand, counting down.
GAAAGGGTTTTTAAAAAAATTAATCGTGTAAAATGAAAAATTTTTTTAAAGTAATAAAAACCAAACCGGGGGGGAAAACCCTTGGGGGTGATAAAGGGGGGTTCAGAGCTTGATCTCACTGTTTTTTTTTTGGGTGTGGGAAAAAATTTTTTAGAATTGGGTTTTCGATATTGAGAAATTATCGAAAAACGAGATTCTTAAAAAATTGAATGGGCCACACAGGGTATATGCAGGGGGGAAAAAATACAAGATTAAGTGCCTACAAGCTTAAAAAGGGGGTTTGAAAAAATCTCCTATCCCTAACTTGAAGAGTGGGGGTTTGGGGGTTTAGAAATTAATGTTGTGAAGAGTGATCCCGGAGTTGACAAACCCCCCTTTCTTCCTTGTTGCAAGGGGGCCAAGTTGAAGATTTGTCCCCCGAAAAAAAAAAATAAAAATCCAAAAATTTTCTTTTTTTTTTTTTTGTTTTCCCAAAAACGTTAACTAACCTTGATATCAACCCAAAGGCGAGTTTCGGTGTGGGTAACCCAAAAACCGGAGAAATGGGAAAAAACCCCCCTCCCCAAATTTTTCCCTCAAGAACTGCAAGGGTCCCCAAAAAATACATGGGCCCCCAGGGTTTTTAAAGTTCCGTCTTTGGAGATCGATTTCTGTGGAAGATTTTACCCCCAATAAAGGTCGGGGGCCTCATGTCGTCTTCCCCCAAAATTTTTAAATTTTGGGGAAAAAAGGATCCATGGTACCTCGAGGGGGGGAACCCCTTTTTAAAACCCCAAAAAGACGATGGAAATGTTGTGAATCGTTACGACAATAAACCCCCTTTTTTGGATGTGGGGGGGGGGAGGATTTTGGGGGGCCGGTTGAAAAAAGTTTAAAATTTTTTCCAAAGGGGGTTTTTTTTTTTGGGCTTGGGGGGGTTTTTTAAAAACACAAAAAAATCTTGAAAAGGGGGGTTTTTCTCTAGAAAAAGGTTTTTGGAAAAAGGGGGAAATTTTTTTAACTTGTTGAAGATAGAGAGAACCTTCATTGTCAAAGTTGCAAAAAAATTTTAAAAAAGAAAAACCCCCATTCCCCCCTTTTTGGGAGAACGAGGGGGGGGTTTTAGGGTTTGAAGTCATTGGGGGAAAAAACATGTGACAATTTTCAATTAGAGAGGTTTTTTTTTGCCCCCCCAAAAAAGAACAGCAACAACAACAAGGGGAAGAAAGATAACCACAATTGTTATCAGTCCCCCGAATGTGGGACGTAGATATTCGAAACTGGAAAAAAAATTTTTCGATGAGGATTTGTCGGGGGTTTTTGGGGGGGTGGGGATCAAACGTATTAAAAGGCCTCCGTTCATTTAAATGACCCCAAAAACTTGATAAAAAATTTTCGTGTGTGTAGTAAAAAAAAAACGTACGGGAAACCCCCCAAATTATGATTTCCCCCTTAGGGGTTTTTTAATCAAAAAAAGTATATTATTTTTTTCAAAAAAATAATATGTTCTAAAATAAACGTTTGTGAGATGAATTACTTAAAAATTTTTATTTTTGTTTTTACTTTATAAAATTTTTTTTTTTGCTATTTTTTTTCCCTAAAACTTTGGTTGTTTATGTATCTAGTACAAAATTTTCAGTAAAATTGGTACCAAAAAATTTAAACCCCTTGGGGAAAAAAAAGAATTACCCCTTTTTAAAATTTAAAAAATTTAAAATTTTTTAAGGGGGTTAATATCTTGTCTTTTGATTTTTTTTTTTTAAAAAAAAATGGTAATTATTGGTTAATTAACATTTGTCCCATTCGTTTTTTGGGTTTTTTTCAAAAAAATTTTATATTTTTAAAAATATAAAAAACAATCTCATTTTTGTTTCAAATTCAAATAAAAAAAATCAAAATTTTTTGGTTGAATCGTTTGTCAGCATGTCAGGGAGAAAAAAAAAAAAAAAAAGAGTCAAAAACCCAAACCAAAAAAAAATTAAAAAAAATTGGTTTTGGGTTGGAAAAACCCCCCAAACCAATCTTTTGGGGGATTTCTTTTACTACAATGTTTTTAGAATTTGGGGGTGTCAGGGCGGAAATTGGGGGTTTAAAAAAAAAACGGGGGGAAAAAATTCCACGGTACAAATTTTTTTTGGGGGGTTGGGGGGTTTTTAAAAAAGGGACAAACAAAAAAGTTAAAAAGGTTAGACATTTTGTGGGGGTTTTGAAAACGATTGGGGAAATAAAAATTTTTTTTTTTTAAAGGGGTTTTGGGGTTTTGGGGGAAACCAAAAGGGGAAGGGGGACTTACTAAAATTCCCCCAAAAATAAGGGGGGATTTTAAAAAAACCAAAATTTTTTGGGGGTTTTAAAAAATTTTTTTTATTTTTCATTAAAAATTTAAATTAAAAAAGTCATTCGGGGTTTTCCCCCCCAAGGGGGGGGGGGTTTTTTTGTTGGGGGAATTTTTTGGGGGTTTTCAACAAAAGAAGGGGAATTTAAAAAAAAAATTTTTAAAAAACAAAATTAAAAAATTTAAAAAATTGGGGGCCCCCGTAGGGGGGGGGGCGTAAAACCCTTATAGGTTAAAGGGGGGGTTTTTAAAAATTTAAAAAAAAAAAACTTAGGGGTTTTTTTGGTTCCATTTTTTTAAAATTTTAAAATAAAGGAACCCCTTTTTTTTTTCTTGTTAAATTGTTTTAAAAAAATTATTTAAATTTTTTTTAAAAAATTTAAAAAATTTTTTTTATTTTAAAAATTTTTTTTTAATTATTTTTTAAAATTTTAAAAATTTTTTTTAGGTTTGGGTTTTGGGGTTTTAAATTTTAAAAAAAAATTGGGGTTTAAAATTTTTTTTTAAAAAATTTAAAAAATTAAAATTTAAAATTTTTAAAATTTTTAAAATTTTTAGAAAAATTTTTTAAAAAAAAAAAAAAAAATTTAAAAAAAATTTTTTTTCAAAATTTTTAAAATTTTTTTTTTAAAAAATTTTAATAATTTAAAATTTTTTATATATAAAAATTAATTAAAAAAAAAAATTTTTTTTTTTGGGGGAAAAATTTTTTTTAAAATTTTATTTTTTTTTAAAATTTAAATTTTTTTTTTTTTAAAAAAAAAAAAAATTTTTTTTTAAAATTTTTTTTTTTTTTTATTAAACATTTTTAAATATTTTTTTTTGGGGTTTTTTAAAGGGGTTTTAAATTTAAATTTAAAATTTTAAATTTTTTTTCCCTGGGGTTCAGTTTTTTCCCTTTTTTGGGTTCAAAGGGAAAAATTTGGGGGTTTTTAATTTTTTGGGGGCCCAAAAAGAAAAGGAAAAAGGGGGGTTTCTTTTGTATACAAACCCCCATTAAAAAAAGATTTAAAATAGTAAAATTTTTTATTTTATTATCAAAATTTTTTAAACCCCCTTTAAAATTTTTCAAACAATTCAGGAGAAACGGGGGTTTTCCCTTTGGGGGGGGAAAAATTTAAGAAAGGGGGGCTTAAAAATTCCCGGGGTTTTTGGAAAAATTTAAAAGGGGGATTTTTTTAAAAATTTTAAATTTACTTTGGGGGAAATAATTTTTATTTTTGGGGAAAAAACATTTTTAATTGATGTATTTTTTTTTGGGTTAATATACCTTTTTCCTCTAAATGGGGGAAGGGGTTCCCCAAAAAAAAATTTTTTTTTTTAACCGTTTAAACCCTCACTTTGAAAATTTAAAAATTTCCCCCCTTTTTTTTTTTTCAAAAAATTTTTTTGTAAAAAATTATTGAGCTATTTTTTTTTATTTTGGGGGGATACAAATCTTCCTTTTTTTTGGGGTTTTTCCCCAAGGGGAAAAATTTTAAATTTTTGGGGAAAAAAGGGGAAAAATTTTCAATTGTGGGGGGGTTTTTTTTGGGGGAAAATTTTTTTTTTGTAATTTAAATTTTAAATTTTTGGGTTAAATTTTTGGGGAAAAGGTTGGGGGAAAATTTTTAAAATTGGGGGAATTTTAAAAATTAAAAAATAAAATTTAAAGGGGAAAAAAGATTTGGGGCCTTGCCCAGATTTTGGTTTAAAGGGGGGGGGGTTTTTCCCAAAAAGGTTGATTTAGGGGGGGCTAGTTTGGGGCCAAAAAAGGGGGTTTGGGTTTTTGGGCCCAAAAAAAAGCTAGATTTTTGGCCCCCCAAAAGGCCCCTTTTTAAAATTTTTCCCCAAAATTTACCAGATTTGTTAAAAAAAACAGGGGGAAAATTTTTTTAAAAGTTAAAATTTGGCCCAAAAATGAAGATTTGGCCCCAAAAAGGGGGCAGTTTAACCCCCTGAGCTAAAATTTGTCCCAAAGGGGGGGAGATTTTAAAAAATTTGATTTGCCAAAAGGGGTAGAATTGGGGGCCCCCAAAAAGGGGGGAAAATTTTGGTAATTTTGGGGGGGGGGGCCCAAAGTTTTGGGGAAAAAGGGGCCCAAAAAAAAAAAAGTTTTTGGAATTTTTCCAAAAATTTTTCCCAAATGTGCTGGCCCAAAATCACTGATTTTTTGGGGAAAGTGGGGCCCCCTTTTAAAGGGGGAGATTTGGCCAAAACGCAGATTTGTCTATGCGTTGATTTGTCAAAATGCGAGTTTTTTCCCTTTGGGGGGCCAAAATTTGGGAAAAAAACCTAGTTTTGGGGGTCGCTTATTTTTAAAAAATGGCGGGGGCCCAGTTTGGAAAAAAACTTAGATTTATCCCAAAAAGGGACTTTTTTTTGGGGTTTAAAAATGTTTGGGGGGTTTTTAAAAAGGCAAGGTATTGGGGGCTTTTTGGGAAAAAATGCATTAAAATTTTCAAAATTACGGTAGATTTGGCCCAAAAAATGGTAATTTAAACCCAAAGGTGGTAGATTTTGGGGAAAAAAGGGGTGCTTTTTCCCCAAAGTTTTACCCAAATTTGGGGCCCAAAATGGTAGATTTCTCCCCAATTTAAGGGGGTTTGAAAAAACGCGTTTTTAAAAGGGAGATTTGGGAAAATTTTGCTTATTTGGGGAAAGTGTGGGGGGAGGGTTTTTGGCCCCAAAGGGGGTAGATTTTTTTAAAGTGGGGAGATTTGGAAATAAAAACCCCGGTTTTCCAAAGGGGACTTAGATTTTCCAAAAATTCGATGAGCCCAAAATGCGACAATTTAAAAGTGGGCTAGAATTTGGGGGAAAAGCGGGGTTTGGTTTTTCCAAGGTCGGCCCTAATTTTTGGGCCCAAAAAAGGGACCCAAAAATTTGTCCCAAAAAGGGAGGGGTTAAGGGGGGTAAAGTTTAGATTTTCCCCCAAATGCGGCTTTGAGGGGGAAAAAAATGGGGTATATTTGGGCCCTTGGGATGATTTGTCCCCAAAAGGGGGCCTTAGGGGGTTTGGGCCAAAAATACGGTAGAAAATTTTTCCCAAAAATTTGGGATTTGGGAAAAATTGGGGGGTAGGGTTTGGGGGCCCTTTTTTAAAAGTGGCGATTTAGAAAAAAATTTGGGGTTAGATTTTGGCCAAAGTTAAATTTTGGGGGTTAAAAAAGGGAGATTTGGGGAAAAATTTTAAGGGTTAAATTTTTGGAATTAATTTAAAAAAATTTAAAAATGGGGGAAATTTTTAATTGGGGAAATTTTATTGATGGGGAAATTTTAAATTTGGGGGTTTTTTTAAAATTAAAAAAGTTTTGGGGATTTTTAAATTAAAAGAATTTTAATTTTTAAAATTTTGGGGAAAGGGGGTTTTGGGGGGGTTTTAAAAAGGGGAAAAAGGTTAAATTTTTTTTTTTGGTTAAATGGGGTAAGAGAAATTTTTTGGGGAAAAAATTGGGGGTTTTTGGGATTTTAAATTTTTTAAATTTTTTAAAGGTTAATTTGTTTTTATGGGGTTTTAAAGGGGGGGTTTTGTAAAGGGGTTTGTTGTTTTTAAAGGGGTTTTAAGGGAAGGTTGGTTTTAAAAGTTGGATTTTAGAATTTTTTTTTAAAGATTTTTTTTTGGGGGAATTAAAAAATGGTAAATTTTTTTTTAAAGGGGGGATTGTTTTGGGGGAATGGATTTTTTTAAAAAATTTAAAAATTTTTAATTTTTTTTTTTTTTTGGGGTTTTTTTTTAAGGGGGGTTAGGAAAAAATAAAAGTAAATAAAAATTTAGAAAAAAAAAGGAAAAAGGGGGGGGGGGTTAAAATTATTTAAAATTTTTGGAAATTAAATAAAATTTTGATTTAAATTTTTTTTATTAAAATTTTTTTTAATTTAAAAGGGGGGGGGTTTTATTGTTTAAAAGGGGTTTAATAATTTTTTGGAATTTTTAAATTTTTAAAAATGACAATTTTCCCATTAAAATTTTTTTTTTAAAAATCAAAATTAATTTTTTATTTTATTATTTTTTTATTCATCAAAGCGCACAACTTTAGCCACATAAACCAAAAAAAATTTCCATTTTGTGAGTAAGGTTAAATTTTCTATATACAATTTTTATTTAGCTAAATAGGGTAAGATTTTAAGTTTAATATCCTTTATAAAATTATTACATTTTTTTTCAATTTGGGAAAAAATTTGTCTCTTAAAAAACTAATAGAAATTTTTTCCTTTTAAGAAACTTTTATTAAATTTTTAATCTATTGATCAATTTTACTATTATTTTTTTAAAATTTTGAAAATGAGTTACTAAAAGGGGCTAAGACGGCGGGTTTTCCTGGTTTTTCCCAAACATTAGGGGTAAAAATTGTGGTAAAAAAGAAAAAAGTCTGAAGAACCCAAAAGCAAAAAATGATAAAGAGTATATCTTCAGCTAGCAGATTTTAAAAATCTGTAGATGAATTTTATGTCAAACCGGGCTCTACAAACCCCCCTATTCATTTTTCCCCCGGAGGAACAAAATTCAACATTGGAGGTTGATGTTTTTTTCTGAGCAGACTCTCCAATCTCATAGTTCATTTCCTTCTGTGGGGATGAGGGTTTTTTAGTTTCAGGGGTCCGATACTCGGGCGTAAAATCACCGACATCCTATATCGATTTCTTCGGGGCGCACAAAAATTTTACGTGTTTTGGGGGGGACAAAGAGCTTCGCAAGGGGGGAAGAAATTGGGTTAAACTCCGTTAAAACAATCGATCCCTTCCCAAGATTTTTTCCGATAAAATTAAAGAGTTTCCCCATTTGGAAAAAGGTTCTTATAGAGCTTGCCCGAAAACATTTAACCCTTAATTCAAGACCCTCGGCGTCCATATTCCTATTTTTTTAATGGTGAAACCCCCGAGATGGGCGGGCAAACCAAAAATGGGCTTATGAAGATGATTTCAAGAACATGGGAAAAATATGATGAAAGGCCCAAAAAAAATTTGGGAAAAATGCTCCCAAATAAGGTTGGGGGGTTTTTAAAAGGAAAGGAAAGTCAAAAAACAATGACGAGTAAGTAATCTAATCCATGCCTTTTAATATTAAAAACAATTTTTTTTCTCATTATTAACTCTTATGAATAAGTCAATATTATATAATAAGGCTAATTTTTTTATATAATCAAAAATTGAGTTTTTTCATGACAAAGTTTCAATTACTATTCACTTTTCATATGGTTCAACATATCAAATTTAGTGTTTCCCACTTTAATTTTTTATATTTTCTCATGAAAATTCAATAAGACATTCCAATAAAATTTGGTTATGTTTTTTTAGTTTTATTTCAGTTTGGAATTTGCTCAAATATTATTCAACATGAAATTCAAAGTCAAATGCAATTTTCAAAGTTGAATAAAAATTTAAAAAATATTCAAATAAAAACTAGAAAATCAAATGTGAAATAACCATTTGGCTATAAACTATGATGTGTTTGCCAATTTAGTCATTCCCTTTTAACTTTTTACAAGAGGATTGAAGAAGAGTAAATTAGTTTGCAATTTAGTAAGAGAGTTGAAGTTAGTCTTAAATAATACATATTCATTTTGTAATAATTGAAATAAATATATAAATAATCATCTACCATCTGAATTTGTCTTCACCCAACAATTACATGAACTAGTACAAATTAAAATAGTGTAGTGCAAACAATCATATTCATTCAATTTAGACCCACAACGTTGAAAATAAAAAATTTAAAAAAAAAAATCTTCACAAAGTGAAAGATATAGTAAAATAAAGCATATCTAGAAGTAATTAAGAATAATTTTTTTGTCAAGAGAAATTGGGATCTGAATTATTGGGTCTAAATTGTCTATCAGTCTCGAGCAACTGTGGGACGTAGATATTCGAAACTGCAAAAAATTGAGCGATGAGGATTTGTCGGTGCTCAGGATGATGGGGATCAAACGTATTCAATGGCCTCACGATTCATTCTCACATGACCAAATTGACTTCGACTCAAATGATTGTCGTGTGATGTAGTAAAAGCAACTACGTACGAACCACCAACTTGCATGCATGCATGGGTAGGTTACGTAATCAAATCATGTATCATATATTTATCTCATGACTAATATGTACTATAAATAAACGTGTTGTGAGATGAATTACTTAAATATTTTCATTTATGTACCACTTTATATTTTCATTTATGCTATTTCAGTCCCTAAACTTTGTGTTGTTTTATGTATCTAGTACTAAACTTTTCAGTAAAATGTGGTACAAACTTTAACCACTGGAAACAAATGAATTACCCTATTTTATTAAATATATTTCTACGTCATTAATATCTTGTCTTTTGATTTTTTTTTAAATACAAACTGGTAATTATTGGTTAATTAGCATTAGTCCCATTCGTTTAGGTTTTGAACAAAATCTTCTCATATTTTTAAAAATATAAACAGACGAATCTCATATGTTTCAAATTCATATAAAAAAAATCAACTTTTCTGGTTGAATCGTCTTGTCAGCATGTCGAGTGAGCAACAAAAAAAAAAAGAGTACAACAGGAATGCCCAACTCAACTTTATTAACCAATCGGTCGTGTATCGAACCCTATCCAAACCAACTCAATTTTGTCTATTTCTTTTACTCCATCAACTGTGCGAGAAAGGTTTGATACATGATCGATTGGGTTAATAGAGACGAGTTAGACCTTCCACGTGTACATTTTTTGCTGACTTGATATGCTAACAAAGGGATTCAGCTAAAAAAGTTAACGGTGAGATCATTTTGTGCAATTTTGAAACATATGAGATTCATCTGTTTATTTTTAAAGATATAGGACGCTTTTGTACAAACCCCAAAAGAATGAGACTACTAATTCTAATTACTAAGTAATTATTTGTATAAAAAACAATTTTTTGTTATTTAAATTTCTCGAATCATTTGCTCCAATTAGTATAATTAACACGTCATTCGTTTGTCCAATACAGGGAAAGTGAGAATTTTCCTGTGATCGAATTTTTGTTGATCAACAAAGAAGAATTCTGAAAACAAAAAGTTAAAGATCAAGGAGGGTAAAAAATGATATGCTCCCACGTAGCAGCGTGCGTAACCAATTATATCGCTTCACCAGAGCGTTTTCACCATATCACTCAAAAAAATCTTCTTAGCTTACATAAGATTCATTTCTTCATTCAACTAAAGTAATGGTACCTTTATTTTTCTTCTCTTTTGAGTTATCCATTTCTTTATGCCTTCAAATGAATTAGGTTCTTACTTGTGACCCAAGAAAAGAAAAGGTCCATTTCTTTTGTTATACAAATTCTCTCATTCATATGCTATAAATAGTAACACAATATTATTATATTATTCAAACTCAATACATTATATTATTCAAACAAGTTCAGAAACGTTTCCCTGCAGGAATATTCAAGTATGTGTCTTATCTCCCTTTGTTTATGTGTATTATTTAATTATTTATATAGTTTTATTATTATTATATTTACTTGACTATATTTATAATATGATTTAGAATAAGACATAATCAAATTAGATAGTATATATATTTTATTGGGTTAACATACCTTTTTGCCCCTCTACTATGCAAAGTTAACAAACATACTCTTTTACTATTTTCTAACCGATTTAACACCCTCTACTTTGAAAAGTTTAACAAATATGCCCCTCCATTTATCTTTTCATATATTTTTCGTCTAATAAGTTGATTATATGTGCTATGCCATATTATTTGTATACAACATCACTGATCGGGGTGTCCACAAGGTGAAAATATTTAAATTAAAAAGAAAAGAAAAAAGGAAAAGCATTATAATCACCATTATGTACAAAGGTGTTTTTGTGATATTTCTTTTTCTTGTAATTTAAATAATTTTGGATTGTTAACATTCCAATCAACGATAAGGTGTACAAATAATATGAAGTGGCACGTATAATCAACTCATTAAACGAAAAATAGATGAAAAGATAAATGTAGGGGCATATTTGTTAAACTTTTCAAAGTAGAGGGTGTTAAATCAGTTAGAAAATAGTAAAGGGGCATGTTTGTTAACTTTGCATAGTATAGGGGCAAAAAGGTGTATTAACCCTATTTTATTTGATGTATTTATTTAGATTGTAATTTGTAGACATCAAGTTTGAATTTAAACTTGTGATAATTACTATTTGGTCAAATAAAATAATAAAATTAGTAGAATAAGCAATTCAAGTTTATTCATATAGATAAGATAGGATGAATTATGAGATACATTTATACATGATATAAATTTTAAACTGTTTGATTCGAAAATAATCGTAAAGACATATGGAGTAGTATAATTTAATTTTCAATATTATTTTATTTGATAATAACATTTGGGATGCTACATTTACTTATTTATTTATTTGTATGCTTTTGCATTGACACAAGCTTATACTTTGTTATGAAGAATGAGGTATCTTATACATGCAATCAAGACTAGACTACCCAACGTGGTTGACTCGATCCTGAAAGATCGCATACCTGCCCTGTTACAGAAATGGCGGTCGCGATAGGCTTGTGATCAGCTGGCACGAGCTTGAACTCGAGAGCCAACTCGAACACTAGCTCCACTATATGACTTATTATAAACTCAATAATGAAACATGTGGTTTGTCATGTACAATAAAAACTTGTAAATTTTAGGATTACTTTTTTTTAGCTTAACTCGTTGATGTTTTTTGTCGCACAAACTTCAAATTGGCTAAAATTGGACGCATCAAGTGGTTTTAATAACCTAAATTGCACTTGAACTCGAGTTTGGCTCGTCAAGTGTAGTTAACGAGCCAGGCTCGAGTAGGCACGAGCCAGGCTCGAGTAGGCACGAGCCAGTAACAAGGTTAAAAATTCTAGCTCGAGCTTGTCTAAAAAGCAACTAGCCAAACTTGAGCACAATGAGGTTCGGATCGGCTCTGTTCGTGAACACCCCTATGTATAACTTCTCAAAATTTCATCTTGTTGTTTATATATGTTACGACTGTTAGAGAAGAGCTACATGCGCATTAAATTCATCTGATTCGTGATCTAGAATACTACCATCCAGGAGAATATAGCCATTTTGAGTTTTTATTTCAATTTTCATAGGCTAACCATCACAGAAATAGCCACAAACTGAAAAGTGTGGTGTAATGACTTAAATGCCTAGACTTTTTCCAAATTTCGAGACAGGACGTGATTGAGAATATATTTTAGAAAGTTTACTACCATCCAGGAGAATATTAGTCATTTTGAGTTTTTTTCCAAATTTTATTTCATAGGCTAACCATCATCGAAATGGCCAAAAACTGAAAAGTGCGGTATGGTGGTTTAAATGCCTAGATTTTCTTTAAAGTTTGAGGACAGACGTGGTTGGGCATATATTTCATACTATTTACTACTATCGAGTAGAATATTAGTCAATTTTAGTTTTATCAGATTTTTCATTGGCTAACCTTCACTGAAATGGCAAAAAATTGAAAAGTGCGATATTATGGCCTAAATACCTAGATTTTCACAAAATTTTGAGGCCAGACATGCTTGGGCATATATTCCAGTCTGTTTACTAGCATTGAGGAGAATATTAGCGATTTTGAGTTTTTTCCAATTATTCATAGGTTAACATTGAAATGGCAAAAAACTGAAAAGTGTAGTATTATGACTTAAATATCTAGATTTTCTCAAAATATTGAGGCCAGATGTGGTTGAGCATATATTTCAGTCTATTTACTACCATCGAGGAGGATATTAACCATTTTGAGTTTTTTTTTTCCAATTTTTCATAGGCTAACATAACCATAACCGAAATAGTCAAAAACTAAAAATTGAGGAATTATGGGTTAAATGCCTAGATTTTCTCCAAATTTTGAGGTCAGGAGTGGTTGAGAATATATTTTAGACAGTTTACTACCATCAAGGAGAATATTAACTATTTTGAGTTTTTTTTCCTACTTTTCATAGGCTAACCAACACAGAAATGGCCAAAAACTCAAAAGTGCGGTATTATGGCTGAAATGCCTACAATTTTTCTAAATTTTGAGACCAGGCGTGATTGGTAATGTATTTTAGAAAGTTTACTACTATCCAGCAGAATATTATCCCTTTTGAGTATTTTCCAAATTTTATTTTATAGGTTAACCATAACCAAAATAGTCAAAAACTGAAAAGTGCGGTATTATGGTTTAAATGCCTAGATTTTCTCCAAATTTCAAGGTTGGACATGGTTGGGCATATATTTCAGACTATTTACTACCATCGAGTATAATATTAGTCATTTTTAGTTTTTATCCAATTTTTCATAAGCTAACCATCATTGAAATGGCCAAAAACTAAAAAGTGTGGTATTATGGATTAAATGCTAGATTTTCTCAAAATTTTGAGATCGGGCGTGGTTGGAATATATTTCAGACAGTTTACTACCATCTAAGAGAATGTTAACTATTTTGAGTTTTTTCCCAACTTTTCATAGGCTAATCATCACCAAAATGGCCAAAAACTGAAAAGTGCGGTATTATGGCTTAAATGCCAAGAATTTCTCCAAATTTCGTGGCTGAACATGATTGAGCATATATTTCAGACATTTTACTATCATTCAGGACAATAATATTCATTTTGATTTTTTTTTCAATTTTTCATAGGCTAACCATTACCGAAATGGCCAAAAACTAAAAAGTGAGGAATTATGGCTTAAATACCTAGATTTTTTTCCAAATTTTGAGGGAGTACATGGTGTGGCATATATTCTAGGAATTTTCCTACTATACATGAGATTATTATCCATTTTGAATTTTTTCCAATTTTTCATAGGCTAACCTTCGCCGAAACGACCAAAAGCTGAAAAGTGTGATATTATGACTTAAATGCCTAGATTATTCTCAAATTTTGAGGCCAAACATGATTGGGCATATATTTAAGGTAGTTTCCTACCATCCTGGAGAATATTAGCCATTTTGAGTTTTTCCAACTTTTCATTGGCTAACCATCGCTAAAATGGTAAAAAACTGAAAAGTACGGTATTATTGCTTAAATGCCGAGATTTTTCTCTAAATTTCAAGGTCTGATGTGGTTGGATATATATTTTAGGCATTTTCATACCATCCAAGAGAATATTATCCGTTTGAGTTTTTTCCAAATTTTCATAGGCTAACCATCACCAAAATGGCCAAAAACTGAAAAGTGCGGTATTATGGCCTAAATGCATAGATTTTCTCCAAATTTCAAGGTCGGATGTGTCAAGATTTTGGACTAGATTTGTAAAAAGTTTGGACTAGATTTTTCAAAAATTTGGACTAGATTTGTCAAGATACTCGACTAAATTTGTCAAGATTTTGGACTAGATTTGTCAAAATCTGGACTGGATTTGTCAAAATCTGGAATAGATTTGTCAAAATTCTAGACTACATTTGTCAAAATTCTAGACTAGATTTGTCTAATACTAGACTAGATTTGTCAAAATCTAGAGTAGATTTGTCAAAATCTGGACAAGATTTGTCAAAATTTTGGATTAGATTTGTCAAAAAACTAGTCTAGATTTGTCAATTTTTTGGACTAGATTTGTCAAAATCTGGACTAGATTTGTCAAAACTCTAGACTACATTTGTTAAAAATATGACTAGATGTTTCAAAATGTTGGACTAGATTTGTCAAAATATGAACTAGATTTGTCAAATTTTGGACTAGATTGTCAAAATTTGGACCAGATTTAACAAAAACTAGACTAGAATTGTTAAAATTTGGACTAGATTTGTCAAAATTTTGGACTAGATTGGTCAAATTCTGGACTAAATTTGACAAAAACTATACTAGATTTGTCAAATTATGGACTAGATTTTTCATAATTTTGGACTATATTTGTCAAATTCTGGACTAGATTTGTCAAAAACTAGACTAAATTTGTTAAAATTTGGACTAGATTTGTCATAATTCTAGACTAGATTTGTCAAATTTCTAGACTAAATTTATCAAAATCTCGACTAAATTTATCAAAATCTCGACTAAATTTATCAAAATTTTGGACCAGATTTGTCAAAATTTTGGAATAGATTTGTCAAATTCTGGACTAGATTTGTCAAAATTTAGTCCAAAATTTTGACTCGATCCTGAAGGATCGCATACCTGCCCTGTTACAGAAATGGCGGTCGCGATAGGCTTGTGATCAGCTGGCACGAGCTCGAACTCGAGAGTCGACTCAAATACTAGCTCCACTATATGACTTATTATAAACTCAATAATGAAACATGTACGTGGTTTGTTATGTACAATAAAAACTTGTAAATTTTAGGATTACTTTTTTTTTACCTGCAATCAAGACTAGACTACCCAATGTACGATCTTACACAAACAATGTGGTTGACTTGATCCTAAAAGATCGCATACCTGCCCTGTTACAGAAATGGCGGTCGCGATAGGCTTGTGATCAGCTGGCACGAGCTTGAACTCGAGAGCCAACTCGAACACTAGCTCCACTATATGACTTATTATAAACTCAATAATGAAACATGTGGTTTGTCATGTACAATAAAAACTTGTAAATTTTAGGATTACTTTTTTTTAGCTTAACTCGTTGATGTTTTTTGTCGCACAAACTTCAAATTGGCTAAAATTGGACGCATCAAGTGGTTTTAATAACCTAAATTGCACTTGAACTCGAGTTTGGCTCGTCAAGTGTAGTTAACGAGCCAGGCTCGAGTAGGCACGAGCCAGGCTCGAGTAGGCACGAGCCAGTAACAAGGTTAAAAATTCTAGCTCGAGCTTGTCTAAAAAGCAACTAGCCAAACTTGAGCACAATGAAGTTCGGATCGGCTCTGTTCGTGAACACCCCTATGTATAATTTCTCAAAATTTCATCTTGTTGTTTATATATGTTACGACTGTTAGAGAAGAGCTACATGCGCATTAAATTCATCTGATTCGTGATCTAGAATACTACCATCCAGGAGAATATAGCCATTTTGAGTTTTTATTTCAATTTGTTTCAACTTTCTACAAAAACAAAGGTCTAAAACTTTCAGCCTACTCGCCTCCTGCATAGTATAAAACACATTAAAGTTACCCACCAAGAGTATACAAATACATACACACACAAATGGCACTAAAAAAAATTGACCTTTAGCTCCTGCAAAATTACAACGGCATGAAAATGCAGTAGCAAATAGTTGATATTTGGTACGGCAATCACTATTTCATGTAGTAATTTGCAGTAGCAAATACTAATAGTATTTTCATGCCGTTGAAATTTTGCAGTAGCTAAAGATCAATTTTTTTGTAGTGTGGGTAACGCTATGGTGCTCTCACTAAAACTGAGGTAATGATTACCCTCTTGACGATTTGACGGACAAACATTTTTTTAGTATCTTGTGTTTTTAGATAAGAATCTACATATCCTTTGATAGAGCGATTTGAACAAAAACTTAATTTGACAGAGATGATGATCTATCATTTCAGGAAAAAAATGCTGCAGCAGGAGGAAATTTGTAGACTTATTAAGATTAGATCTACTGATTTAGATCATTCGATTCAATAAAAATATTACTCTAAATAGCACAAATGTCAACGAAGTAGTCACATACCTTGATATGACGCCAACCATCCCACTTAGCGCTTAGGTCCCAGCTTCCCTCGAGATCAAGAATCACCAAATTTTTCATGCATAGGTTCTTCAGACTACTCTTCAAGCTTGTAAGAGAAAGCCATCTCAAGTTTGGAAGAAGATGATTGAAGTCACCATTTAATTGTACAGATGAAGCCTCAAAATATCTTATCATTGACATATTCATGAAACTTTCACTCTTAATAAGATACATTCCTTCAACTTGGCTTGTATTCAACTTAATTCCTTTAACTTGGTTTGTTCCCTATAAAAGAAGACACAAAATCATTAAGATAAGCTTATTTTTAATGGATAGGGTCAAAGGTACCGGGGTCACCTAAGTATGGGTCATGTAACAGCGCAGTCACTTAACTGTGCTTTGTAACAGGTGGTCACCTAAATTTGTAAATCGTAACCGACAAGCATCTCTCTGACGATTTTTTACTGAATCTCCGGTGAATTTACCAGCTCAGAGGGCCACATCATCCAACAAAATAATTTTTTATTCGCTCTAAATCGGCTCAACCATTTCTGTACACGATCAGTGTATTCTAAGACATTTTTTATATGCATTGATCATGTAAAAAATCATCGGAGATGCATGTGGGTTACGATTTACAAATTTAAGTGACCACGCTGTTACATGACTCATACTTAGGTGACCACCAGTGCTTTTGACCTTAATGAATATATCAATAAAATGGTTCGAATGAAAAATACCTTTTTGTCGCGTAACATCTCCTTAATGTCCTCCTCTTTTCCATGGGAAGTCTATATTCTCGTTGCGGACAATATCCCTACCCATATCTCTAAGGTGGTCGTGCATTTGAAATTTGTTGTTTTCATCGATCTTAATCATGGATCTTTGAATAAGAATCTTAATGTTGGTGGCAGGACGGAAGTTACAATCTTCCCACATGTAAGATACGATTTCTTTCTCGGACCCGATATAAAAGCATGCAATATCTAGAAATATTTGTCTTGCATCAGGTTCTAGAGCATTATAACTTATCTTCAACGTCTCAATCACCTCTTTCTCAGTCGTTTCTTTCAATTGCGCCAACTTTTCTTTCCAAATGTCCAGCTCTTCCCTGTACAAAAGTGACCCTACAACCTTAAGAGTTAAAGGAAGTCCTCCTGTAGTAGACACAATATCATGTGATAAAGCGTCAAACTCTGGTGGAGGAGAATTCTTTCTGAATGCATTTTTGCAAAAGAGTTGAAGTGATCGATCATGATCTAAAAATGTAACTTCATATAGTCTACATTGATCTTCGTTCAAACTCCTCAAGACGCTTATGTCTCTGCAAGTAGCAATAAATCGACTCCCTTGAATGAAATTTCCAGCGTTTCCAAAAATGTCGTTGAATTTGAAAGTATTGTCCACGTCATCGAGAACCACGAGAACTGTGAATTGGGAAACTCTCTCTCTTATAATTTTCCTCCCTTCGTTAGCATCATTGATTTCACCGAGATCCTTCCTCAGAACATTTGAGATTAACTTCTTTTGCAAAGTAAGAATACCATCTTTATTTTGTTGGGTTTCTCTTATGTTTTCCAGAAAACAACAACGATCAAAGCGAGTAGAGATCTTGTTATAGACAGCGGTTGCAAGGGTGGTCTTTCCTATTCCACCAGAGCCATGAATGTCTACCATGACCGTACCTTCATCCGAGTCTAAACTTAGGTTGTCTATTACCGCTTGTACATGATCATCAATTCCGATAAACTCGACAGTATTATCTAATAAGTCATTACTCTTGCTTATGTGTGACCATATAACTTCAGAAACATAATCTGATATTGCTACCTGCCTGGAGAAAAATATTTTAATAATACAAAATTTAATGATTTAGGAACATTTTAATGAAATAAACCATTTACTTAATCATTCTATACCAATAAATTTATTATATAAGAATATTATTTATATGTAATTTCCAATAATTAATTTTCGTAATTAATTTTTTATTTTATTATAAATCATTTGCAAAAAATGTTCATTAATATATTTATTAGAAAAGTAAATGAATTTATTTTCTATAAATGAAATATTGTTTATTAGTCTTCCTTATTGTGTATACATTTATAATATTAATATATTTTATGAATAGGACATTTTAATCCTTAAATATTTATCTTATGATAACTATTAATTTGATTATTTGTCTTGTTTTAGTAATTTTCATTCTCGATATTGTTCTTGACATGCCATCCTTTTAAATCTCCGATCTTCTTTAAAGCATTTTTCCAAGTTTGTATTGTCGATGGATCGAACTTTTTCTCGTGTTGTTCAAATGCCTCTTGATAAGGTCCAGATTGATGTCGTACATCTCTTGGGTCCACCATATAGAAAATAGGAAGTATAATGTGTCTATTATCACGTGTCCAACATTCAACAATCTCAGCAAGCTCATTCAGGCACCATTTGCTATGAGCATAATTCTCCGACAATATCGGAACATAAACTTTCGACTGGTTGATAGCTTTAACCAACGTAGGCCATATTCCTTCTCCCTTACGCATCTCATCATCATCCTTGAAAGTGTGAATCTTGGAATGAACGAGGAAACGATAAAGGATTTCAGTGATTTGAGAACGAGTGTCTGGGCCTCTAAAGCTCAAGAAAACCTCGTACTCCACAGAAGGAAGTGAGAGTGAATTAGTGGAATCCACCGAGTGGGACATGATAGAAGGAGTTGCAAGATCAAATGTTGAATCTAGTTGTGGAGTGATACTATTGTTGTTGTCGTTGTTGGAGTCGGACTCGACATTTTAGAGATGACAATAGAGGAATCTGGTTGTGGAATGACGTTATTATTATTCTCATTACTATTGTTTTTTTCCCAAAATCTTCTGAGTCAAATATCACATAAGACGTGACATCATGAGATGATGAGTCTTGTTGGTTGATATTTGATTCTCTCTTTGTATTCCACAACTTCCTCCAATATACCTCATTCTTCATAGCAAAGTAGAAGCTTGTGTCAATAATGCAAAATAATCCAAATAAATAAATGTAGCTTCACAAATTAAAGTATTATCTTATACAACAATATTGAAAATTAAATTATAGTGCTCAATAAATTATTATTATTATTTTCGAATCGAACAGTTTAAAATTTATATCATGCATAAATGTATCTCATAATTCGTCCCATCTTATCTATATGAATAAACTTGAACGGATTATGTTGGAATGCAAAGTTCTAACGTATGGGCTTTAAGCCCAAAATGGAGCAAAGTAAAGTTTGGAGATAAGGGTAAGCCAGTCCACTTATTTACTTATTTGGACATGTGGCAGCACTACGATTTCTTCCCGTTAGAAATCATATATAGTGTAAACAAACTCTCCCCAATTTACTCCACTACCCAGATAATGAAAATCTGGAAACAGAAAGTTTCTTTCTGTTGAGAGCTTTGTTCCTAAGAATACGGTGAGATTAGTTTCAGCTGAGTATAAAAGTGTGGAGTAGCTTGAGTATGCTTCACACTTCAAAAAAATCTCTGTTACATTCTTTCGATCTACTGTGATTACCTTTAGGAGCTATTTCTGTTTGAGAGTAGAGGGAAAATTGCTTCAACGACAGTGGACTTGTCCACGATCACAGTTGCTCCTTTTGTTTCTTCATTCTAATTTCTCTGCTGTTGTTTTATATTTCTAACAGATTATTCTATCAATTTTATTATTTTATTTGACAAAATAGTAAATATCTAAAGTTGTAATTCAAACTTGATGTGTACAATCTAAATAAATACATTTTAATAAAATATATATATACTATCTAAATTCATAAAAAATACTATGTAATTTGATTATGTCTTATTCTAAATCATATTATAAATATAATTAAGTAAATATAACAATAAAAACTATATAAATAATTAAATAATACACATAAAGAAAGGAAGATAAGACACATACTTGAATATTCCTGAAGGGAAACGTTTCCAAACTTGTTTGAATTATTTAATGTATTGAGTTTGAATAATATAATAATGTTGTGTTACTATTTATAGCATATGAATGAGAGAATTTGTATCACAAAAGAAATGTACATTTCTTTTCTTGGGTCACAAGTAAGAACCCAATTCATTTGAAGGCATAAAGAAATGGATAACACATAAGAGATTGATAGACAATTGTGGTTCATCTTTCTTCTTTTCTTCTTCTTCTTGTCGTTGCTGCTTCTTCTTCTTAGTAGGCAAGAACAACCTCTCTAGAGATTCACAATTTGTCACATGTAGTGTTCGCAACGACTTCAAATCTTCGAGTCCCTCGATCTCCCGCAAACTCATGCAATTGTTGATTTCAATGTCTTTTAGGTTTTGCAGCTTTGACAATGAAGGTATTCTCTCTATGTTCCACAAGTTATCCAACTTAAGCTCCTCCAACTCTTCTAGACAACAAATCCCTTCAATATCTTCTTGTGCTACATCTAAAGCCACAAGGTCCAAATTCCTAACCCTTGGAAACTTTGACATGTTGCGAATCATGGAGCCATCATTCCACCCCGGTCTACATCGAGTGATGGACACTTGTCGTAACGATTCGACTACATTTCCATCCTCATGTTGGATTGATAGTTCCCCATCGAGGTTAAGACATCCATGGATCCTTAGCTTTTCCAACTTGCAATTGGAAGAAGACGACATGAGGAACTCGAGGCCATGGATTCGAGTCAAACCTTTCACACTATCGATCTCCAGAGACTTCAACGATTTCAACCCTCCGAGCCCCTGTATCTTTTTGGGACCCCAACAGTTCTTGATGGAGAACTGAGTCAGGTTTTCCAGGTTCTCCAGGTTCGGTACCCACACCAAAACTCGACAGTTGTCCATATCGAGGTTAGTTAACGATGTAGGCAACAAAGATGACGAAGAAGAAGCGTTGACTTTAGTGTTTTCCAGTGACAAATGCTTCAACTTGGATACCTTGCACCACAAGGAAGAAGATGGAGGGATGTCAACTCCATCATCACTCTTCACAACAGTTAATTTCTCCAATTCAACCATCTCTTCAAGATTAGGGATAGGAGATGAAGTTTCTAACTCCTTTAAGCTTGTAGGCATCTTAATCCCTGCTAGTGTTTTCTCCTGCATAAACCTTGAGCCGACCCCTTCAATCTGCCTGAGAATTTCGAGCTTCGACAATTTCCCAATATCGATAAACACTTCTCTCGAATTTTCACATCCAAAGTAGAAATTAGTGAGATCAAGCTCTTGAAGCCCCTCCATCATCCCAATGGTCCCTCCGGTAATCTTGCTTACTCTACAGTCCTCCAGCCTCAGCACGATTAACTTTTTTAACTTGCTGATATCAAGCACCATTTGGTCTTGACTCCAACTTCGAACATAAGAAAGATCTAGAATCTCTAGACTCCCCGAGTTCGGAAAAGATGGGATTTTTATTAGGTTTTCACATCCAGCGAGATTCAAAACCTTGAGCTTCTCTGCCCTCTGTTGGGGTACACAGTAAAATTGTAAGTTAAAAATTTAATTATTGATCAATGTGAAATATTGAAATGAAAAATTTCCTACTTAAAATTTCAATGATTTATATAGATAATAGTACGTTCTGGAACTATAGGTCGAGTTACATGATCGTTCTAAAATTTCAATTCGTCATAGAGTGGTATCATTACTCTGAAACAATTACAGAGTAGTCCTACTGACATTAAAAATTTACTTTTCCGACCATTTTTTCACTTCAACGTTGTCATGTAATAAAAATATAATTTAAAATTCAATAATCTGATTCGAATCTAAAAATAACCCCATCCAACTCATAAATTTTGATTCAAAACTAAATCTAGTGAATTAGATCGATTTAAGTATAGATTTGAATCAGTTTAAGCTTAATTTTAAATTATATTGTTGGTGATGTGGCAAAATGGCAAAAAAAACTACACCACTAACGTCAATAAAACTACTTCATAACCCGTTTCATAGTGATATGACCACTCTATAATGAATTAATTATAATTTTAAAACAAGCTTATAACCTGGCCTATAATTTCAGGACGTATTAAGTATTTGACACATATATATAATACGTAAACGAACCTTGATTTTCCTCAAACAGCCCCAATTATGTTCTATTTCGCTTTCCTGGAGATCAAGAATTACCAAATTTTTCATCTGAAAACTAGCCATAGATGCATTCTTATGCTCTGGCAATCGTAGCCACATTAAATCGGGAAGAAGATTACTGAAATCTCCAGTAAGCTTTGTAGCTTTTGCGTCGAGATATCTCAACTCTGACAAATTCGTGAAACATTCGCTCTTGAGCTCTCGGAGAACAATGGAAGATGAGTTTACCCTAATTGCTTTAACTTGATTTGTTCCCTGTAAGCCAAAGAAGAACATATCTTCATAAGTTGCTACAAGAAGATTAATGAAACATATGTCGAATAAGAGAATACCTTCTTGTTTGATAAGAGATTCAAGGCATCTTTGTCGGACCATATTCTGCTTCTCATTCCTGGATGATCAATATTTTCCTGGCGAACGATTTCTCTGCCCATATCTCTAAGTTGATCATGCATTTGAAACTCGTTATTTTCTCCAACTTTCAGCAGGCTCCCAACGTGTATGCAGTCGGGTCTCGACCTTAACAATACGTCCTCCAACAAGAGTGGTCGGCGGTCGACTCCCGACAATATGTGTATGTAGTCGGGGAGTCGGGTCCGAGACCCCCAAACAACAATAAATAGTGAAATTATGAAAAAAAAACGATTTTGTTACATTCTTGAAACAAGTTCGGGAATTAGTGAAATTGTAGCTTCTCTCTTTGTTTATATATGATTTCATTTCTTCTCTAACTCGTTGCATATATAATTGCAGGAGGCAAATAAATTGAAAGTTCTAATTCTTTGATACCGCAACTTCAGTTATAGTTCCCCAGAAGACAGTTCCTTCTGTAGTGCCTGCAACCTGACTTTGCGAATCCTTCTTGGCTCTCCAAGCACTTCTTCGGGAAATTCAACACCTTTGCATCGTCGACACCAATGGCGGACCGAGATGTTGGTCTAACGACAAAGAGGAGCATGAGGAGAGTTAGGGCTGCTAGAAGATGAAGAAAGATTGTTCAATGATGCTTTCTAATGCCTGATTATACCCGTCCAGATTTTGTAGCACTCTTCCAATGGATAAACACTTGCGAATCAAAAGACATTCATGTTGCTTCTATTCGTATCATGAATGATGAACCTACTGTATAATTCTTCTGGGGATTGTGTTCTAGCTCTAGCAGAGTAGAACCTTTTGTTCTCTTCTCTGGCACGAGCTAAGTCATAGTCTGATAAAGCCTTCTATCATCATCATCTGATCAGTAGGCTTGTAACATATTCTTTCTGACCTGTTTTGTCAATAACTTGGAATGGAAGTTATTATGGTAAGAAGCGTTCTGTCACACTTACATACAGATTGGTTTGAATAGAGCTAGAGGGCCATTGTTGGAGCTCATTTCGAAACCAGAATACTGGAACTACCCTTAAAGCTGCTGAGTATGGAGCAGAAACTCAGAGGTTTATTCTATATTTTCCGGAATCAGTAATGGTAATATGCAACAAGGTTCACTTCGTTGTGCCGTGAATGTCACAGTTCGGCTAATTGGCCAGTCAGAATTCAGGAAGCCTGTTTTAGTCATGAAGGTCGAGTATCTTTTAGCGAAAAAAATACTGCTTTATGTACGTTTCATGCTTGTTATAATTCTATAAGCTTTCTTATGCATAGTAAGTTGATTTATTACTGAAAAGAACAGGGTCCTTGTTTAGATATCAGTCATTCATTGTTCTTTGGTAGCAGGAGTCATTCATTGTTCCTTGTTTAAACTCATGGTCACAAATTGTTTGCAGCAACACCGTTCGTTATACCGAGGAATTCGATCGAAGAAGGAGCTGTAGCTAGAATGAGATGAGCAAGCAAGTAACCTGAATGAGCACAGCACTTGGTTGTAAGTTTGATGCAGTTCATGTCTTCCTTTGTATGTGCCATGGAAGAAATATCGGAAGCTGACTCTGACATGGAGTTGGAAGAAGACAGGTTAGTGTAGTGTAGTGTGTAGATAAATAAAGACAGGTTAGAGTCTACTGTTATTCATTTGCATCTGTTGGAATTTCACATGAAAACAGACTGTGGCAATAAAAGGACTCCATCATTTGAAAATTACAGTTGAGCTTCGAATTCTTCATCATCCATGTCATCTCCTCCGCGCTTAGTTGTTGCCACTCACCACCTTTCGCGGCAGAGTTTTCAGACTTTTCGATCTCTATCAGCTCAATGGAAGAAGTTGTTCAGGAAGCATCTCTATGATCTCTCAGAATGGTAATCATCTTCTAAACCATCAACTAATGTGTTCTAGCTCTAGCAGAGTAGAATTTTTTCTTCTCTTCTCTATCCTTCCTATTTGTGTTGTGTGAAATACTTTGTCGTCCTCGAAGTTGATATGAAATCCAGTTGATTGAGTTGAGACAACACTCAGCTGCTTGATTCATGTTATACTGTTTAGCTGATTTTCTGGTTACAGTTTCCTTTTTATTGCTCTCCAAACTTTCTGTTTAGTTCCTTTCCTTCACAGACCAAGTGTTATAATTAAGTGTTCATCATCACAATCTTCATGGATTGTCTGGTTTATATTTTGTCACTAGCATTTAGCAGAACTCAAGCCAAATTAGCATGTTTTCTGGTGGGTTTTGATTGTCACAGCGATACCGTTACACCGAAACAGATGAAGTTGATGCCAAGTTTCAGACACTGGAGCTAGATTTTT
This sequence comes from Linum lewisii, assembly GCA_034768395.1. NCBI lineage: Eukaryota > Viridiplantae > Streptophyta > Magnoliopsida > Malpighiales > Linaceae > Linum > Linum lewisii. The sequence goes on along the minus strand of CM068301.1, from coordinate 64,432,907 downwards.
ATCTCAAGGAATTCGATCGAATTAGAAGCCGTTGTAGCTAGAATGAGATGAGCAAGTCACTGGAATCTTCAGACTGTGGAGCTAGATTCTTAGTCTCGCTAATTGATGAAATATTGCCCTTGTCGATCTCGATCAGCTACTTGCAGTTCGATCATTATCTCTCTAAGTGTCTTGTTTGCAGCCCGAGTACTACGGCCAAAGGCAGAGTAAGTCTATCTTCTCTAGCAAGTCGTATGCTAGCTACTCTATCAGTTTCTCGAACATTACTTCTTTCTCGAATATTCTTCAAGTTGAATATTGGCCAACTTTGTAATCTATTCTTTTCTTCTCTATGTTATTATTTCTTTCATGAATAATAACTTTATTAGTTATATTAATATATTCCTTTCTTCTATATATTATTATTCCTTAATTAAGTTCTCCCTATTATTATGTTATATATATATTCCCTACACACCCAAGGACTCCCCTTCACACATCCACACATACATAGTTTTTCTTTGGGGTCATCATCAAGGAAGCATTGAAGCGGCGTCGTTTCGGTTTAGAGGTATTTAGTTCGATGAGAATTATCAATTTATAAATCTATAGTAGAAAACTAGTTTAGGTGTTGGTCGGGTAGAAATTATCAAATAATTGTGTTCTTTTTTCTTGTTTTATGATGGTTTTATATATCTAATTATAATTACTTGTTTTTGGTTGTTTTTATTCATGGATGAAATTTGTCATCATCTCAGTTACTTGCAAAATTTGAAGTAAATAAAATTGGTAATTAAAAAATAATATGTTTCGAATCATTTTCCCAAACCCGGTTTTATTTATAGCTTTATCTCTATAATTTTAAATCCTGATAGGTATTAGGGTTGGCAATCGGGCGGGGCGGGGACGGGTATATGGCATCCATTGCCCGGCCGATTAAGTATCGGGCACGGGCAATCCCCGGGCTCAAATACCCATCGGTTCCGAGTCTCAGTTCATCCCCGTCCCCAACTGGTTTTTTGGTTAACCGTCGGTGATTTTTAACCGAGCCAAACCGGAAATAACTCACAACTAATAAGAAAAATAGAAACCATACATTAAAAATATTCGGTCTGCACTGCATTACATCAACAATTCTAACAAAATACCAACATAACTCTCAAAATTGATCATAACTCTCCATCTGTGATCATAACTTGCAGATTGAACAAACTACAAAGTACCAACAACCAAACTTTACCAAACTAAGAGAAGTCTAAACTCCAAATCAAAATGCATACAACATGATATGAGAGTCTGACACTCAAATTCAATGAACACAATAAAGAAAGCAAATGAACATAGCAGATCAACATCAACTTGAACTCATCACTCATCACTCATCACTCATCACTCATCATTCAGCAGATTAAACATAGGCCTTAGCTGACACAGCTCCTTAGTTTCTCACTTGAGCAATCCTGAAATAAGAAATGTACAACAGTACAGTTTCGTTAGAAGCAGATCAATACTCCAGTATAAGATGTAGAGATCATTACTGAAGTTTACTACACACACCTTTGTTATGGAAATTAGTCAATGTCGTCAAGATTGTAGTCTGTAGCAGTAGTTGATCTAGTAGGCACTTGAGATCCTCCTACACCACACAACAAATATTTAGTAATCAGTAATCACTACCTATGTTAGAAGTTGCCAGGCAACAGGTTATAGTAGTATATGAAGTTCTGAACAGCAGAACAGGGTTTAGGGAAGCAGAAACACTATCTATATTACCTTGGTCCTCTATGTCGACTGGATCATCATCACTCCCAGGAACAATATCCAGCGTTGTGAAGCAGCCCTCCAGCTCCAAAATGCTTTTCTCGACAGACGGATCTGCATTCAAAATTAAAACACATTATTGTAGTTACAACTTAGAACCAAATGAAGCAAATTAAGGTTATGATTTCTGAATAGACAGGACTCTACCTTTGTCATGTTCATCTTTAGGCCAACTTCTGGTGCACATCAATGCCTCAACAGTGGCAGAATGCAATTTGCTACGATGGGGGTCTAGAAGTCGGCCTCCTGAACTGAAGGCCGACTCAGAGGCAACAGAGGTAACAGGTATAGCAAGAACATCTCTTGCTATAGCTTGCAGGATAGGATATTTCAATCCACTAAGTTTCCACCACATCAAGATATCAAATTCAGAAGAACGAGGAAGAACATCCTCGTTCAAATAATTGTCCAACTCAGTAACAATAGCAGTTGTACGAGCTTTTTTCCTCTGAGTAAGGAACAACTCAAAATCATGATCATTAGAGGATGCATTACCATCCTCTGGTGCAGATGAGCCAACACCACATGAGGATTGGTTTTTAGCAAACCTCGATTGATACTCCAGTATAAGATCACATAGTACTTGCTTCACAGAAGCAGCATTGAAGCCACAATCATCAGGCCCGATTTTTTCAGCATAATATTCTACAATCTCAAGCTTGTATCTAGGATCCAGGACAATAGCAACTGCCAAAATATGGTGAATTCCATCCCAATACTTACTAAACTTAGACCACATAGACTGAGCCATGTTAGATATCACAACATTTGGATCATAAATCCATTCACATATTTTTACCCTCAAATCGCATACACGAGGGAAAAAAAGATTAGTTGTGGGGTACTTGGAGCCAGAAAACATGTCTGAGATCAAGCTGAACACCTCAAGCTTCTCACAGACAACGGCAGCAAATTGCCAATGAGAAGTAGATGGCAAACAGTTATATTGAGCATCTCTAAGTTTCAGCCTATTGAACACATCCCTATAAGGCATGGCACTGATCAACATTGCATAAGTAGAATTCCAACGAGTAGGGCAGTCCAAAACAAGTTTGTTATCATGTCTAAGTTTCAATTGCTTAGTAGTTTCTTGGAAGAATTCCAATCTCTTAGGAGTAGCCATCCAATAAGACACAGACTCACGTATTTTCTCAATTCCATCTTTCACAACATCAAGACCATCTTTGACTACCAAATTTAATATATGTGCAGAACATCTCATGTGAAGTAAAGCACCGTCTTTGATCAAATAAGGTAAAGACAACTTCTTCTTAACAGTTTCTAGCATTCTATCATTGGTGCTACAGTTATCCAAGGTTATGGTTGATACCTTAGTGTCAACATTCCACTCCATCAAGCAGTCTACTAGAAACCTTGCAAGCCTATCAGCGGTATGAGGAGCTGGGACATAGATGAACCTACAAAACAAAATCAACAAGGCAACAAACACCATCACTTAAATAAATAGTTGAGCAGTTAGTCATTTACAGAGAGGGTTTACAGTTTAGGCTGAATTACCTCAACAGTTGACTCCTCAAACACCATCCATTGTCGAGATAGTGTGCTGTGACAGCCATGTAACCTTTCATTTGGTTACTGGCTGTCCACATATCAGTTGTTATAGCAACTCTGCCCCTAGTAGAATCAATCAACCTCTGAATCTTAGCCCTCTCATCACAATACAGTCTCATCACATCCCTTTTCAATGTGTTCCTCGAAGGGACATTGAAAAGGGGCTGAAGAGAGTAACAAAACCTCTTGAAATGCAGATGTTCAACAATTGATAGAGGATACTCATGCATTAACACAGCAGTGGCAAGTTCTTTCCTAGACACATCAGCATTATAGGCAGTAGCAACTAACTCTGTTTTGCCTTTACCTAACAAATTCGGACCAAGAACCTTTTGATTTCCATCATGTATTCTCTTTTGAATACATGATTTGATATGGCTCCTTAAGTGAGATGTTCCATTATTTGAATCACCACCCAATAACTTCCTACAGTACTTACACTTAGCCTTCCATAATTCATGAATCTTAAGTCTCTCAAAATGAAGCCAAACGGGACTCTTTCGCTTACTATGGTTAGGAGGTGTCACTGCCTCAGCATCGACAGGAGGATGCTCCTGATTAGGTTCAGGGTTGGCATGTGCATCAAGTTGTCCTTCTACATGAGGATCTTGGTTGGCACTATTGCTGCCGTTCAGTACACCTACTGCTGGTGGCGAATTCTCATCCTGAAGAACCTGAGATGCCATAGCTTCGTTGTTGTCGTTCATAGCACCTGCGAGTTGGAAGGGTCGAAGAGAGAAGAAACTGAATCAGAATTTATATGAAGAAAGCATTAAGCAATTCATAAAAGAAATTGAAATCCTAGAAATCTAAACCCTAACCCTGAATCGAAACAACAAAACCCTAATTCCCTATTCATACTGACCTTGTTTGATTCGGTTAAGTGAGGATGGAAGGTTGAAGAACGACTGCAGAACGCTATTTATAGTTTGATTCCTGCACACATGCAAACAATTAGGGTTAGGGAAAATTCATCGGGAAAAGAAGGATGAAGGAAATTGAAGGGTCTGATTAGGTTATTGGAGGATATTATGATGTATCGGCGGAGTGATATTCGACAATGATCCTCAAGAACGAGGAGAAATCAGCGATATACGCCGTCGGGGGTGCATAGATCGAGAGAGAGGAGAATGATTGAAAAAATGCAGGCTTGTAATAATGTGGGCGTGGGGATAGATCCGGGGATATTTATCCGCCGGGTCGGGTTCGGTGACGGTTACGGTGCGGATAGTTCTGAATCCGTCCCCGTCCGTCACCGTTATTTAATAACGCCGGTTATAACCGTCCCCGAACCGAAATCCGGTCAGCGCGGTTTTCTGACCGTTTGACCGGTTCGGTTTCGGGCGGTTAACCGATTTTCCGGTTTAGATTGCCAACTCTAATAGGTATTATATATTTAGAATTAAATTGACTAAAAAGTAAATTGATATAGCACTTAGACTTGATAATATTACAAGAAAAAAGAAAAACTACTAAAATTTATTGGACATAGCTAATGATTAATCATAATATTAGTATATTTGTGTCTACTAATATTATGCAGGAGAAGTGATGAATTACCACATGAGGGGAACTATACTCGTTATTGCATTTATCGTCTTCTACAAATTGTTTTGGGGACGAAGGAGAAATGCTGACGACTCAAACGATAGTACTTCTTCTCCACAATCAGATTCTACTCCTGACTCTGTAGATTCTGATTCGGTGCCTCTTCCGATTGGGGAGTATGAGGTGTTTTTGAGTTTTAGAGGTCCAGATACGCGTTATAGTATCACCAATGTTCTCTACCATTTTCTTGCTGACACAAAAATTCACACGTTCATGGACGATGAGAAACTCCGTAAGGGTGAAGGTATATGGCCCAATCTTGTGGAAGCCATCGGCCAGTCGAAGATTTCTATTCCCATCTTCTCGCCTCGTTATGCTGAGAGCAAGTGGTGTCTGAAAGAACTGGCTGAGATTGTTGAGCACAAAAAGAGAGAAAATGGGCATATCATACTCCCTATTTTCTATATGGTGGATCCCCGAGACGTACGTCATCAAACTGGGCCTTATGAAGTAGCATTTCAGCAACATGAGAGAAATACTAACTTTGATGAAAAGACCATTGAAACATGGAAAGCTGCTTTGACTGAGGTTGGATCTTTAAAAGGGTGGCACATCAAAACCAAAGAAGAGTATGTTATTCTATCACTCTTAGCTTAATTAATTGTTATTGTGCTTCATTATGGTTAGCTATTTATCCCATTTTTGTATAGGTTTATAGCAATTATGAGAGATTTGTTACTGATTTTTTTAAGACTTTATTACTTGAAATAGTCATATTACACATTAAACAATCCAAACCAACCTCCTTCTTTCCCCAAATTCACTAAATTCTTATTTTCTACAGGGAGGTTGATGTTGCAAAAGTTGTTTACAGAGATGTATGGTCTCATCTAAGCAAGAACAATAACAAATTAGAGATCAATGAGTTGGTTGGAATTGATGATCACGTACAACAGATAGAAGATATGCTAGATCTAGGCTCTCAGGGTGTGAATCTAGTTGGCCTTCATGGTATGGGTGGTATCGGAAAGACCACTCTTGCAACAGCTGTCTATAAAAAAGTTTCTGCTTACTTTGATCGGTATAGTTTTGTGAAAGACATACGAGAAACTCAAAAACAACATGATGGTGTTCTCATTTTATATAAAAAGCTAATTTCTAATATTTTGAGGATGGATTCAGTTGAATCAATTGTTGATATTAGTGAAGCAAAGAAAATCATACGAGAGAGGATTACCCGGTTTAAGATCCTTGTGGTTCTCGATGACGTAGATGAAAAGTTTAAGTTTGAGGAAGTCTTGGGAGATCCAGAAAGTTTTGCTTCAGGAAGTCGTTTTATTGCCACATCGAGAGACAAAAAAGTCATGGGGAGTTTAAGTAAAGGTCAAAGCAAGTTGTATGAAGTTCAAGGAATGAATCCTATTCGCTCGCTTCAATTATTTTGTAAGCATGCGTTCAAAAAGGATTCTCCTCGGTCAGGTTTTAAGGACATATCAGAAGCGATCATATCCACCGCAGGAGGACTTCCATTGACCCTTAAGGTTATAGGGTCACTTCTCTACCGAGAAGAAGAAGAAGTTTGGAACGACAAACTGAAACAGTTAAAAAAAATCCCAGAAGAAGAGGTCATGGAAAGATTAGAGATTAGTTATAAGGGATTGAGACGTGAAGCACAACAAATATTTCTAGATATTGCTTGCTTCTACATTGGAGAGAATAAAGAAATCGCATCTTACATGTGGAGCGATTGCGACTTGTATCCCACACTTAATGTCAATATTTTGGTCCAAAGGTCTATGCTCAATATTGGAGATAAAAATGAGTTTCTTATGCACGATCAACTTAGAGATATGGGCAGAGAAATTGTTCGTAGAGAAGATATTGAGCGTCCATGGATGAGAAGCAGAATATGGTCATACGAGGAAGCTCGCGAGCTATTACTTAACAACAAGGTATAACTTGTCTAATTGTCTTGTTGTATAAATTTGATAAGCTTTGGTAAATGTGATTGAGAATATATAACATGGATATGGTATTTCATAAAATGCATGTATTTAGAATTAGTGTCCTTTTTGTCTTTATATTTAGTACATTTTACTTATGGTTTATTCATAAGTTGCATGGTTTGAAAGCCAAGTATTGATTGGAATCAAACCCTGATCATGAATAGAGAAAATTTGGTTACGGAAATCAAAGCTGACAAATCTCTTGTTGGCCAGTTTATTAGTCAGAAGTAATGTAAAGTCTCTCGAATTTGGAATTTTCTGATTGGTAAGCTCACAAGCTGACAATAGGTGCATGTAGCCCTCGACAATAAGGCTCCCAACGTGTATGTAGTCGGGTCTCGACCTTAACAATACGTCCTCCAACAAGAATGGTCGGGGGTCGACTCCCGACAATATGTGTATGTAGTCGGGGAGTCGGGTCCGAGACCCCAAACAACAATAAATAGTGAAATTATGAAAAAAAACGATTTTCTTACATTCTTGAAACAATACAAGTTTGGGAATTAGTGAAATTGTAGCTTCTCTCTTTGTTTATATATGATTTCATTTCTTCTCTAACTCGTTGCATATATAATTGCAGGAGGCAAATAAATTGAAAGTTCTAATTCTTTCTAGATGTCGGTATGAACGGATGAATAAACTTCCGGAATTTCCAGAATCTGGAAGCCTAGAGATATTGGAGATTTTTGGTTTCTGGAATCGGGAAGAAGATCTGAAAATTGAGAAACTGCAGAACCTAAAAGTGTTGAAATTACGAGGTGAAATAGGAAAGATCAAAGGTGGCACCATTGGGACGATGATGAAGGGGCTTCGGGAGCTCCATCTCTCTAGTATTTATTGCGATTACGAGGCTTTCAGACAAACAATTGTTGATATTGAGGAATTGCCGTTGCTCCAAATATTGAATGTCCAAAGCAATTGTTTGAAGGATGTCTTGGAAGGGATCAAGCTACCAAAAAGTTTAAAGAAACTTCACACTTCATCTGGTTTTGCTAATGTTGAAGAGCTGTTGGAATTAGAAGAATTCACTATTTGGGATGGGACGGAACTTGTGATCCGCCAGCTGCGAGTAGTAGAGGAGGGGATACAACAAGTTCCACTATTATTCCCTGGATTCATTCTTCCAAGTTGAAATCGATGGAGCTTTGTTTCATGGAGAGGATAATTATGGTTGAAAGTAAGGACATCACCATGCTACCATCATCCCTTACCAAGGTAACTATTTACAATGTAGACTCGGAGCTAATCCCGAATCTGAAAAATCTAAGGAACTTGACTAATTTAGAACTCAGGCAATGTCCTAATCTTGAAGAGATCCAAGGCATGGGAGGGCTAAAATCATTGCAGGTTCTTCGCATTGATGGAGCGGAAAAATTAACCGGTATCCATGGCCTTGGAAATCTCATGTCTTGTTCCAGCTGCAAGTTGACTGAGTTGAATATTGATGATTGTCCTCTTCTTCGTGAAGTAGTAACATTTGAACAACAAGATGATGATGATGATGGTGGTGGTAGTGACGGTGAAAGAGAGAGATATTTATTAGTTCAAATTGAATCCTTAGTCACAATGAAGATCAAGAAGAGCCCATCCATTGATTGGAGATCAATACCCAAACTGTCCAAGTTTCCAATGCTACAGTATTTGACAGTCAAGAACATCGGTTTGAACATCAATGAGGAATCAGTCAGCCAGCAAGGACAACATCAGCAGCTAGAGGGGCTTGAGAATCTTCGAGAGTTAGTTCAACTAAAAGTTTCTAATGTAGACTCGAAGCTAATCCTGAATCTGAAGAATCTGGGGAACTTGACTGAATTAAAACTCAGTGAATGTCCTAATCTTGAAGAGATCCATGGTATGGAAGGGCTAAAATCATTGCATGTTCTTTGCATTGAAGGAGCGAGAAAATTAACTCGTATTCATGGCCTTGGAAATCTCATGTCTTCTTCCAACTGCGAGTTGACTCTGTTGGTTATCTCGGAATGCCCTCTTCTTCGTGAAGTAGTAACATTTGAAAAACAAGATGATGATGGTGGTGGTGATGGTGATGGTGATGATGATGAGAAGATTTCTTAGTCAAAATGGAAATCCCATTCACTATTGGTGGTAGACCAACACCCAGGCTGTCCAAGCTTCTCATGGTTAAGTACATGAAAATGAGTGAACTGAAAGGGACTGAGAATACTGAAGATTTATCTGAACGAAAGCTGCTGTTCAGTTTTCTGTCAAAACTAAACAAAAGAAGATGGAGTTATTTACTATTGGATGACGTTCCAGCTTTGCTAGAAGAGATTGTGGGAGCTGGAGATTTGAAGGCATTAAGGTTAATTATGAATGGTTGCTTTTTTGTCGGAAAGATTGCACATCAAGGATCTACCCTACTCTAGTCTGTGTCGTATCAAAGATTGCACATCAGGGATTTGGAAGCTTTTGGCAGGGAACCGAAAGCTCTTTGCTTTTTGCTGCTTTCCTGGGTTTTTTCTGTATAGACACTTTGTTGTTCATATATATCAACATTACTCCTTGCCTTGCCTTGTACTTCACACGAATATTGTTTGATATACTATTTGTAGTTACAAACTATATTGTAAAACAAACAAACAAACAAACAGTATATCAAATTCAGTTTGTTTGATATACTATTTGTTTGTTTGTTTACCCTCATTCTTTGTTCACTTTGCCGTTTGAGTCCTTTCGTTCAAACTTTCGTCTTAATGAGGGATTACATACTTAATACACCTGAAAACCATTGGTCGGGTTACAAATTCGTCCTAAAATTTAATCTGCTACATAGTGGTCTTATTACTATGAAAACAGGTTACAAACTAGGATCATGTTGACGTCGTTGGTGTACTTCGTTCAGCCATTTCGCCATGTCACCGTTGACATGTCATAAAAAATATAATTTTTAATGCAATGTATACTAGTGATGATAAATTGTTACGTAATCTCGACTAAAAAACTACAAAACAATTATTTGTCATTTGTTCACTCTCGAAGCTCCTGCATCATTATATTAGTTGTTAAATCTACTAATACATTAAAGCAAATACCATTTTTTTCAGTTGACACGTCAGCGTTTTGGGGATTTTAGAACTTCTCCTTCATTCTAGGAATGAGGGTATTTTGGATAAAAATCGGTTTTGGCAAACAAAATTTTTTGATTCTTTTCTCACGAACAAGGATCGAACTCTCAACCTCATGTTTAAGAGACAAAGTGAACAACCAACAATGCCACACCTAATGATTGGAGTAATTTACTATTTAATCAAAGAAAAGTTGCAGTGTTTTCAACGTAACAACAAGAAAGCATAATTATAATGCTTTTATTTATTATATTCCAACAATTGATAACAAATTTATAATTTTTTACCAACATATGAATTAAATTATTATATATTAAAAAGTAGAAAAAAATCAACCACACTTCTAAGTAATCTAAATAAAAATAAAAATAAATATTTTTCGGTAAAATATTAACACAAAAAATCGACCAATGGGCTGTCTACAGTTATTTTTTAATTCTTTGGCAGGTATACCTTTAATTTTTTTAAATATTTTTAGTTTTTTAAATTTCAAATTATATTTTCTATTACATATCAACAATGACGTGGTAAAATTGCCAAAAAAATACACCGCTGACGTTAGTAGGACTGCTCCGAACCCGTATTAAAGTAATGAGTTCACTTTGTAAAGAATTTAAAATTTAGGAGGTACGAAGACACTCGACTGAGTTTGGAGGGGATAGGAAGCCCCGTGGCCAACTCGAAGGGGCTGTGTCCAGACGTACTAAATATTTAATGTTTTAAATATTTATCTTATGTCCCTTTGTTGGTTCTTCCTCCTTCCTTGGGGTACTGGATGTTCGGCCTTCTTACTTCAATATATACATACATAACACATTCAGATAAAAAAAAAAATATTTATCTTATGTTGAAGTCGGCCAACAGGCCGCGACTAATCTAGTAAACTATAAAAAAATAGAAACGCAAAATTCAATTATGTCATGTCATCAACCAACAATTCATGAATGTGATCGATACTTCTTTGTCTATCATATACATACAAATACGCTTTATCCCATCTAAACCAAACACTTACTACATAACTTTCTATGTACGTACCTTTCGAAGACTCCAAGGCATGCATGCTTACGAATTATATACATCTCTGATCGAAACCAGCTAAACCTCTTATTAAACCAACCAGTCTAACGGAACGAAATACATGATGATCCAATAATTCATGAAATAGAGATAATATATAAAAATCACAAGCTATTGAATAATCTGATCACTCCCAACTACTTGCTACTATACTACCTAATTAAATTAGTTGGATTTGATACGTATTTAATTATAGTAAATGCATGCATGGGGTATACGTATAGGTATGGGAACTTGGTCGGTTCGATCAAATCGAGTAGAATTCAGTTAGTGGTAACCGTGATCGTAACAGAATTAAATTTGATTGACCGAGTTCAAGATATTTCGTACAATTAATTTGAATAGTATTACATGGTTTAGGACATTTAAATCACGAGTTTGAACATTTAACCATGTGTATGTGCATTTAATTAACTGATTTGGACATGATAATTATTTACATATTTTGACACAATTTTGGACTCACGATCGAGCGGGTTTTTAACATAATTGACCGAAAATCAAATTCGGTACCAACTGAAATTAAATTTGGTTGACCGAATTCAAACTAGCCATTTCTCAGACAATTTTGGTCATTTAAATCAAGAGTTTGAACATTTAATTTAGACATAATAACCATTTATTTCTTTCTCTCCGGTTTGGACATTCAACTCACAATTTTAGGCTCCATGAGCGGTTTTTGGTCAAATTCAAACAATGACTGAATTTTCACCGAAATGACCGAAAATCAAACCCGATACCAATGTGACCGTGACTGATTTCAAATTGGACGAATTCAAAGTCGATCTGCTAGTTTTTCGGTTTGAACCAAAAAACCGAACCAAAATGTTCACCTCTAGGTACAAGTACATAGCCCTAAGCTAGCCCTATATGAAGACCTCATCTCTTGATAATGAATACTCACAACTTCATCCTTCAATATTGTATTGTTTGTAGCTTACAACTGATCAACAATGGCTTCCTCTGCTCTCATGGCACATGCTCCTTTGAGTTCTTCTTCTTGATCTAAGTTGGTTAACAAGAGTAGTACTAGTACTAATGTACCAGGTGCTGTTGTTGCCAACTTCCCCCATGCTACCAAAACTACTACTCATCTCAAGAAAACTGCGGCCTTCGGCAAAGCTGATGCCGGGCACCATCCCTACTACTAATCCTTTCTTCGGCAAAGCTGATGCTGTCGGCTATGGCCCTATTCATGCCTTCGGCAAAGCTGTGATCGTAACGAAGGACTCAAATGACAAAGTGGTCAAAGTATGAGAAAAAGAGCGTAGCGGACTATCTGTTAAGTTGGCAAAGTAGAGAGTCCATTGTTATTTTCCTTGAAACAAACTAAAAAAGGTAAAAACAAAATAATTCATCAAATTGTAATAATTGGCATGTCGGTATAGTATCCAAAATAAACAAAAAACACATTGTTCATAGTTTTGCAGAGCATTAAACTGAAACAGTGGAAGAGAAGTTGACAGTCTATAATGTAATAAGATATTTTCTTGGAGGATCATCTTTGTTCCGAGAGTCTGGGTTGGTTCAATAAGTTGGTTCGAGTGAAAGATTGTTGGGGCGGATTGTCTGATTTCTTACGTTGGGGTACCTCGCAGTAATCAATCAAACAAATAGTAAGAGGGTGGTTGAATGAGGGTAAGCTTCTGTGCATGAAAGGTGGTGTGGGAAGCAGAGAAGTATCGGGGGTTGCCCGTAGGCGTGTGTGTGAGTTCTCAGGTGTACAACTAGAGGAGTGTGTGTATGCGGGTTTTGGGTGTCGTCCCCTTCTGTGATGGGGTCATGTGCTATTTATACTCTTGTACGGTGAGCTCAATGAGTGCCACATGGTGCTTCCTGACTGGTGAGCAGGGTCGGTCTTGGTTTTGACCTTTGTGTGGCGGCTAGGGAGTCCAGGTGTATGATCCACCACGTTTACTGTAAACGCCTTAGGTCATACATATATTATGCTCACACGCCCAAGGCTTAATCACTCACTCACATGGCGCACACCTCTGAATCTCTGATACTTCTCTGTCTCCCATGCACACAAATGCATGCACTTTATCCCCTTCAAACCAAACTCGCACTACGCACTGTTACGTCATGTACCATTCAAAGACTCCAAAGTGCTCACGACTCATAGACATCTCAGCTCAAAACCAGTCGAACCCTCTTACTAAACCAATCAATCTAGCCAACCAAACAAAACACGTCATCATTTCGTCTTTTATCGTCATTCAATTCGAAAAGGGGTCCAAACTCAGATATAACAAAAAATCACAAGCCAAGTGGGGGGAAACACATTGAATAATTTTTACTCCCAACTACTAGCTATTAAAGTAGTTGGATATGAATTCATGAACACCATTACTGCAACCTTCAATTATTACACTCAAGACCATTTTTTACCCTTTCTTCCTTATTTCACATTTGATGATTTTAAGTTGCAGTAGCTACTCACCTTTGAATCACTGATCTATCTCTTTACACTACGAATTACTCTGCTGTTCAGAGCTATGTATGTGTTTCCTTTTTGCTCTCTTCTCTTCTTCACATACATTATTGTCTTCTTTACTCTTTGGAAGTCTGTTAAATTTACTACATACACATTGTTTAATCAGTTGTGTTTGGTTGATTTTTTTTGTAGAAATGGATTACATAGCACGAGCTGCGACAGCTTTCTGTAGTTTGTTCCTGGAAGGAGGAGATATTCTGTCCACTCAAATGATGCTTCTTCTCATCAGCAGCCAAATCCTACTCCTGACTCTGGAGATTCTGATACGGCGCCCCTTCCGATTGGGGAGTATGAAGTGTTTTTGAACTTCAGAGGTCCGGATACGCGTGATAATATCACTAAAATTCTCCATAGTTTCCTCACTCGCTCAAAAATTCGCACGTTCAGAGACGATGATGAACTCCGCAAGGGAGAAGGTATATGGTCCAATCTTGTTAAAGCCATTGGTCAGTCGAAGATTTCTGTTACTATCTTCTCGCCTCGTTATGCTGAGAGCAAGTGGTGTCTGAAAGAACTAGCTGAGATTGTTGAGCACAAAAAGCGAGAAAATGGACATATCATACTCCCTATTTTCTATATGGTGGATCCCCGAGACGTACGTCATCAAACTGGGCCTTATGAAGTAGCATTTAAGCAACATAAGAGGAATGGTTTTGATGAAGAGACCATACAATGTTGGAAAGCCAGTTTGACTGAGGTTGGATCTTTGAAAGGGTGGCACATCAAAACCAAAGAAGAGTATGTAGTTCTATCCCTTGTGCTTCATTACAAGTAGTTATTTATCTCATTTTTTTTGTATAGGTTTTTGGCATTCATGAGAGATCTGATATCCCATATCAAAACTCTATTACTGATTTTGAAATAGTCTTCACTCAAACATGCTAAACAATCCAAACCAACATAATTTGGTTGGAAGGATTTTTTTTCCCAAATTCACTACAATCTTATTTTCTACAGGGAGGTTGATGTTGCAGATGTTGTTTCTGGAGTTGTATGGTCTCATTTAAGCAAGAATAATAACAAATTAGAGACCGATGAGTTGGTTGGAATTGATGATCAAGTGAAACAAGTAGTAGATATGCTAGATCTAGACTCTCAAGGTGTGAAGGTAGTTGGCCTTCATGGTATGGGTGGTATTGGAAAGACCACTCTTGCAGCTGCTGTCTATAATGAAGTTTCTGCTCGCTTCGATCGGTATAGTTTTGTGAAAGATATACGAGAAACTCAAAAACAACAAAATGGTGATCTCGTATTACAAAAGAACTTAATTTCTGATATCTTAAGGATGAACTCAGTTGGATCAACTGTTGAAGCAAAGGGAATCATACGAGAAAGGGTTACCCAGTTTAAGATCCTTGTGGTTCTCGATGACGTAGATGAAAAGTTCAACTTTGAGGAAGTCTTGGGAAATCCAAAAAGTTTTGCTTCCGGGAGTTGTTTTATTGTCACGTCGAGAGACATAAAAGTCCTGAGAAGGCTAAGTGAATGTCAAAGCAGGTTGTATGGAGTTCAAGGAATGAATCATGATCACTCGCTTAAGTTATTTTGCAAGCATGCGTTCAAAAAGATTCTCCTCAATCAGGTTTTGAGGCCTTATCAAATGCAATCATATCCACTGCAGGAGGACTTCCATTGACCCTTAAGGTTATAGGGTCACTTCTCTACCTAGAAGAAGAAGAAGTTTGGAACGACAAACTGAAACAGTTAAAAAAAATCCCAGAAGAAGAGGTCATGGAAAGATTAAAGATTAGTTATGATGGATTGAGATATGAAGCACAACAAATATTTCTAGATATCGCTTGCTTCTATATCGGCGAGAATAAAGAAATCGCATCATACATGTGGAGCGATTGCAACTTTCATCCCATCAGTAACATCAATATTCTAGTTCAAAGGTCTATGCTGAACATTGGAGATGAAAATGAGTTTCTTATGCACGATCAACTTAGAGATATGGGCAGAGAAATTGTTCGTAGAGAAGATATTGAGCGTCCATGGATGAGAAGCAGAATATGGTCATACGAGGAAGCTCGCGAGCTATTACTTAACAACAAGGTATAACTTGTCTAATTGTCTTGTTGTATAAATTCGATAAGCTTTGTTATATATAGTAAGTTGATTTCTTATATGATTGAGTTTGTTGGAAATTTTGTCTACAGGGAACAGATAAAATAAAAGCCATTAGCCATTTTTGTCTACAGGGAGCACATCGTACAGCGATGATGATGATGATTTGGGGAGTGGTGTTGAATGGAAGAGCACATGTTTCACAAATATGTCAGAATTGAGATATCTTAGTGGAGGAGTGAAGTTGATTGGAGATTTCAACAATCTTCTTCCAAACTTAAAATGGATGGAACTGATATATTATGACTCGTTACCCATGCAGTTGAATGTGAAGAACTTGATCATACTTATCATTGACAACCCAGGAGATGAGATCACCAACAATATCAAGGTTCGTTTTATTAGTTGAAGTGCTTTTACTAATAATTATGAATATAGTATCTTATTAAAATAATTTTGCAGGATAAAAGAAACATAGAAGTTTGGTAAATGTGATTGAGAATATATAACATGGATATGGTATTTCATAAAATGCATGTATTTAGAATTAGTGTACATTTTACTTATGGTTTCTTCATAAGTTAGCATGGTTTGAAAGCCAAGTATTGATTGGAATCAAACCCTGATCATGAATAGAGAAAATTTGGTTACGGAAATCAAAGCTGACAAATCTCTTGTTGGCCAGTTTATTAGTCAGAAATAATGTAAAGTCTCTCGAATTTGGAATTTTCTGATTGGTAAGCTCACAAGCTGACAATAGGTGCATGTAGCCCTCGACAATAAGGCTCCCAACGTGTATGTAGTCGGGTCTCGACCTTAACAATACGTCCTCCAACAAGAATGGTCGGGGGTCGACTCCCGACAATATGTGTATGTAGTCGGGGAGTCGGGTCCGAGACCCCAAACAACAATAAATAGTGAAATTATGAAAAAAAACGATTTTCTTACATTCTTGAAACAATACAAGTTTGGGAATTAGTGAAATTGTAGCTTCTCTCTCTTTGTTTATATATGATTTCATTTCTTCTCTAACTCGTTGCATATATAATTGCAGGAGGCAAATAAATTGAAAGTTCTAATTCTTTGTACATGTCAGTATGTCAGTAAACTTCCGGAATTTCCAGAATCTGGAAGCCTAGAGATATTGGAGATTCGGGAATTCTATAATAGAAAGGAAGATCTGAAAATTGAGAAACTGCAGAACCTAAAAGTGTTGAAATTAGGGCTCATTGTGAAATAGGAAAGATCAAAGGTGGCACCATTGGGACGATGATGAAGGGGCTTCGGAGCTCCATCTCTCTGATATTTATTGTTGTGATTACGATACTTTCAGACAAACAATTGTTGATATTGAGGAATTGTCGTTGCTCCAAATATTGGATGTCCGAAGCCTTTGTTTGAAGGATGTCTTGGAAGGGATCAGGCTACCAAAAAGTTTAAAGAAACTTCACACTTCATCTGGTTTTGCTAATGTTGAAGAGCTGTTGGAATTAGAAGAATTCACTATTTGGAATGGGACGGAACTTGTGATCCCGCCAGCAGCTGGCAGTAGTAGAGGAGGGGATACAACAAGTTCCACTATTATTCCCTGGATTCATTCTTCCAAGTTGAAATTGATGAAGCTTAATGGTATGAAGAGGATAATTATGGTTGAAAGTAAGGACATCACCATGCTACCATCATCACTTACCAAGCTAACTATTTCCTATGTAGACTCGGAGCGAATCCCGAATCTGAAAAATCTGAGGAACTTGACTGAGTTGGAAATCCGGTATTGTCGTAATCTTGAAGAGATCCAAGGCATTGGAAATCTCATGTCTTCTTCCAACTGCAAGTTGACTACGCTGTATATTAGTAAATGCCCTCTTCTTCGTGATGTAGTGACATTTGAACAACAAGATGATGATGATGATGGTGGTGGTAGTGAGGGTGAAAGAGAGAGATATGTATTAGTTCAAATTGAATCCTTAGTCAGAATGACGATTGAGGAGAGCCCATCCATTGATTGGAGATCAATACCCAAACTGTCCAAGTTTCCCATGCTTAAGTATTTGACAGTCAAGAACATCGGTCTGAACATCAATGAGGAATCAGCCAGCAAGCAAGGACAACATCAGCTGCTAGAGGGGCTTGAGAATCTTCGAGAGTTAGTTCAACTAAAAGTTTCTAATGTAGACTCGAAGCAAATCCTGAATCTCAAGAATTTGGGTAACTTGACTACATTACATCTCGAGGGATGTCATAATCTTGAAGAGGTCCAAGGCATGGAAGGCTAAAATCATTGCAGATTCTTAAAATTGAAGGAGCCAGAAAATTAACTTGTATTCATGGCCTTGGAAATCTCATGTCTTGTTCCAACTGCAAGTTGACTGAGTTGGTTATCTCGGAATGCCCTCTTCTTCGTGAAGTAGGGACACTTGAACAACAAGATGAGGAATCAGTCAGCCAGCAAAGACAGAATCAGCAGCTAGAAGGGTTAGTTGACCTATCTATTTCTAATGTAGACTCGAAGCTAATCCTGAATCTGAAGAATCTGGGTAACTTGACTACATTACATCTCGAGGATGTCATAATCTTGAAGAGGTCCAAGGCATGGAAGGGCTAAAATCATTGCAGATTCTTCTCATTGTTGGAATGGAAAAATTAACTCGTATTCATGGCCTTGGATATCTCATGTCTTCTTCCAGCTGCAAGTTGACTCAGTTGTATATTGTTGATTGTCCTCTTCTTCGTGAAATAGTAACATTTGAAAAACAAGATGATGATGATGGTGATGGTGATGGTGATGGTGAAAGAGAGAGATATGTATTAGTTCAAATTGAATCCTTAGTCAGAATGAGGATCTGGAATTGCCCATCCGTTGATTGGAGATCAATACCCAAACTGTCCAAGTTCCCAATGCTTAAGTATTTGACAATCGGGAACATCGGTTTGAACATCAATGAGGAATCAGTCAGCCAGCAAGGACAACATCAGCTGCTAGAAGGGCTTGAGAATCTTCAAGAGTTATCTCAACTACGTATTTCTGATGTAGAATTGAAGTCGATCCTGAATCTCAAGAATCTCAGAAACTTGACTGAGTTGACAATCCGGGAATGTCCTAATCTTGAAGAGATCCAAGGCATGGGAGGGCTAAAATCGTTGGAGGTTCTTCGCATTGTTGTAATGGAAAAATTAACTCGTATCCATGGCCTTGGAAATCTCATGTCTTCTTCCGATGGTGGTGGTGGTGATGGTGGTGATGGTGATGGTGATGATGTTAATAATGATGGTGATGGTGATGATGAAGATTTCTTAGTCAAAATGGAGATCCTGGAAATCCCATTCACTATTGGTGGTAGACCAACACCCAGGTTATATGAAAAGCTTCCCATGGTTAAGTATATGAAAAGCAGCGAACTAACAATAGCGCTGAAAGGGACTGAGAATACTGAAGATTTATCTGAACGAAAGCTGCTGTTCAGTTTTCTGTCAAAACTAAACAAAAGAAGATGGAGTTATTTACTATTGGATGACGTTCCAGCTTTGCTAGAAGAGATTGTGGGAGCTGGAGATTTGAAGGCATTAAGGTTAATTATGAATGGTTGCTTTTTGTCGGAAAGATTGCACATCAAGGATCTACCCTACTCTAGTCTGTGTTGTATAGTAGTGTACTGTCGACTACGCCCATACTTCATGAACATTGATTTTGATCTTTCGTCCTTCGCCACCGAAGGAGGTGATCATCTAGGTAAACTTAGATTAAGAATCAGTTGGCCACATGAAGAACTATCGATGCTGAATCTAAGGGTGAAGCTGACTCTGCCATAGAGTCGAAGGAGACAGATGTAGATGAATAAAAAGGACTCCATCATTTGAACATTGCAGCTGAGCTTCGAATTCTTCATCAGCTACTTGATCTCTCAGAATGGTAATCATATTCTAAACCATCAACTCTGTCTTTCATTCAGATTCATTGATGGAAAACCTTAAACATGCTGTGATTCAGTGATTGCTTTCTAATGCCTCATTATATCCTTCCAGATTTGTTAGCACTCTTCCAATGGATAAACAGTAGCGAATCAAACGACATTCATGTTGCTCTTATTCGTATCATGAACCTACTGTATAATTCTTCTGGGGGGTATGTTCTAGCTCTAGCAGAGTTGTGTGAAATACTTTGTCGTGCTCGAAGTTGATATGCAATCAATCCAGTTGATTCAGACAACGCTTAGCTGCTTAATTCATGTTATACTGTTTGCTGGGTACAATTTCCTTTTATATTGCTCTCCAAACTTTCTGTTTAGTTCCTTTCCTCAACCTGCACAATGTACCTTCACAGACCAAAGTGTTGTAATTAAGTGTTCATCATCACTATCTTCATGGATTGTCTGGTTTTATGTTTTGTAAGTAGCATTTAGCACAACTCAAACCAAATTAGCATGTTTTCTGGTGGATTTTGATTGTCACACAGCGATACCGTTACACCGAAACAGATGAAGTTGATGCCAAGTTTCAGACAATGGAGCTAGATTTTTATCTCAAGGAATTCGATCGAATTAGAAGCCGTTGTAGCTAGAATGAGATGAGCAAGTCACTGGAATCTTCAGACTGTGGAGCTAGATTCTTAGTCTCGCTAATTGATGAAATATTGCCCTTGTCGATCTCGATCAGCTACTTGCAGTTCGATCATTATCTCTCTAAGTGTCTTGTTTGCAGCCCGAGTACTACGGCCAAAGGCAGAGTAAGTCTATCTTCTCTAGCAAGTCGTATGCTAGCTACTCTATCAGTTTCTCGAACATTACTTCTTTCTCGAATATTCTTCAAGTTGAATATTGGCCAACTTTGTAATCTATTCTTTTCTTCTCTATGTTATTATTTCTTTCATGAATAATAACTTTATTAGTTATATTAATATATTCCTTTCTTCTATATATTATTATTCCTTAATTAAGTTCTCCCTATTATTATGTTATATATATATTCCCTACACACCCAAGGACTCCCCATCACACATCCACACATACATAGTTTTTCTTTGGGGTCATCATCAAGGAAGCATTGAAGCGGCGTCGTTTCGGTTTAGAGGTATTTAGTTCGATGAGAATTATCAGTTTATAAATCTATAGTAGAAAACTAGTTTAGGTGTTGGTCGGGTAGAAATTATCAAATAATTGTGTTCTTTTTTCTTGTTTTATGATGGTTTTATATATCTAATTATAATTACTTGTTTTTGGTTGTTTTTATTCATGGATGAAATTTGTCATCATCTCAGTTACTTGCAAAATTTGAAGTAAATAAAATTGGTAATTAAAAAATAATATGTTTCGAATCATTTTCCCAAACCCGGTTTTATTTATAGCTTTATCTCTATAATTTTAAATCCTGATAGGTATTATATATTTAGAATTAAATTGACTAAAAAGTAAATTGATATAGCACTTAGACTTGATAATATTACAAGAAAAAAGAAAAACTACTAAAATTTATTGGACATAGCTAATGATTAATCATAATATTAGTATATTTGTGTCTACTAATATTATGCAGGAGAAGTGATGAATTACCACATGAGGGGAACTATACTCGTTATTGCATTTATCGTCTTCTACAAATTGTTTCGGGGACGAAGGAGAAATGCTGACGACTCAAACGATAGTACTTCTTCTCCACAATCAGATTCTACTCCTGACTCTGTAGATTCTGATTCGGTGCCTCTTCCGATTGGGGAGTATGAGGTGTTTTTGAGTTTCAGAGGTCCAGATACGCGTTATAGTATCACCAATGTTCTCTACCATTTTCTTGCTGACACAAAAATTCACACGTTCATGGACGATGAGAAACTCCGTAAGGGTGAAGGTATATGGCCCAATCTTGTGGAAGCCATCGGCCAGTCGAAGATTTCTATTCCCATCTTCTCGCCTCGTTATGCTGAGAGCAAGTGGTGTCTGAAAGAACTGGCTGAGATTGTTGAGCACAAAAAGAGAGAAAATGGGCATATCATACTCCCTATTTTCTATATGGTGGATCCCCGAGACGTACGTCATCAAACTGGGCCTTATGAAGTAGCATTTCAGCAACATGAGAGAAATACTAACTTTGATGAAAAGACCATTGAAACATGGAAAGCTGCTTTGACTGAGGTTGGATCTTTAAAAGGGTGGCACATCAAAACCAAAGAAGAGTATGTTATTCTATCACTCTTAGCTTAATTAATTGTTATTGTGCTTCATTATGGTTAGCTATTTATCCCATTTTTGTATAGGTTTATAGCAATTATGAGAGATTTGTTACTGATTTTTTAAGACTTTATTACTTGAAATAGTCATATTACACATTAAACAATCCAAACCAACCTCCTTCTTTCCCCAAATTCACTAAATTCTTATTTTCTACAGGGAGGTTGATGTTGCAAAAGTTGTTTACAGAGATGTATGGTCTCATCTAAGCAAGAACAATAACAAATTAGAGATCAATGAGTTGGTTGGAATTGATGATCACGTACAACAGATAGAAGATATGCTAGATCTAGGCTCTCAGGGTGTGAATCTAGTTGGCATTCATGGTATGGGTGGTATCGGAAAGACCACTCTTGCAACAGCTGTCTATAACAAAGTTTCTGCTTACTTTGATCGGTATAGTTTTGTGAAAGACATACGAGAAACTCAAAAACAACATGATGGTGTTCTCATTTTATATAAAAAGCTAATTTCTAATATTTTGAGGATGGATTCAGTTGAATCAATTGTTGATATTAGTGAAGCAAAGAAAATCATACGAGAGAGGATTACCCGGTTTAAGATCCTTGTGGTTCTCGATGACGTAGATGAAAAGTTTAAGTTTGAGGAAGTCTTGGGAGATCCAGAAAGTTTTGCTTCAGGAAGTCGTTTTATTGCCACATCGAGAGACAAAAAGTCATGGGGAGTTTAAGTAAAGGTCAAAGCAAGTTGTACGAAGTTCAAGGAATGAATCCTATTCGCTCGCTTCAATTATTTTGCAAGCATGCGTTCAAAAAGGATTCTCCTCAATCAGGTTTTGAGGCCTTATCAAATGCAATCATATCCACTGCAGGAGGACTTCCATTGCCCTTAAGGTTATAGGGTCACTTCTCTACCGAGAAGAAGAAGAAGTTTGGAACGACAAACTGAAACAGTTAAGAAAAATCCCAGAGGAGAGGTCATGGAAAGATTAAAGATTAGTTATGATGGATTGACATATGAAGCGAAACAAATATTTCTAGATATCGCTTGCTTCTACATCGGCGAGAAGAAAGAATTCCTTCTTACATGTGGAGCGATTGCAACTTTCATCCCACACTTAATGTCAATATTTTGGTCCAAAGGTCTATGCTCAATATTGGAGATAAAAATGAGTTTCTTATGCACGATCAACTTAGAGATATGGGCAGAGAAATTGTTCGTAGAGAAGATATTGAGCGTCCATGGATGAGAAGCAGAATATGGTCAAAGGAGGAAGCTCGTGAGCTATTACTTAACAACAAGGTATAACTTGTCTAATTGTCTTGTTGTATAAATTCGATAAGCTTTGTTATATATAGTATGCTAATTTGTTATGTTGTTTGGGTTGTTTTGAAATTTTGTCCACAGGGAACAAATCAAATTAAATCAATTAGACTAGCAAACTCAGCAAGTGATTTGTTAGAAGCTGGGAGCAGTTGTTTTACGGATATGTCAGAGCTAAGATATTTTGCAGCAACAAGAACGTCATTGATCGGAATTTCAACCAGGTTCTTCCAAACTTAAAATGGATGGAACTGAGATATTATGACTCTTGTTATCCATCGTTACCCATGCAGTTGAATGTGAAGAACTTGATCATACTTATCATTGGCTACCCAGGAGATGAGATCACCAACAATATCAAGGTTCGTTTTATTAGTTGAAGTGCTTTTACTAATAATTATGAATATAGTATCTTATTAAAATAATTTTGCAGGATAAAAGAAACATAGAAGTTTGGTAAATGTGATTGAGAAATATAACATGGATATGGTATTTCATAAAATGCATGTATTTAGAATTAGTGTACATTTTACTTATGGTTTCTTCATAAGTTAGCATGGTTTGAAAGCCAAGTATTGATTGGAATCAAACCCTGATCATGAATAGAGAAAATTTGGTTACGGAAATCAAAGCTGACAAATCTCTTGTTGGCCAGTTTATTAGTCAGAAATAATGTAAAGTCTCTCGAATTTGGAATTTTCTGATTGGTAAGCTCACAAGCTGACAATAGGTGCATGTAGCCCTCGACAATAAGGCTCCCAACGTGTATGTAGTCGGGTCTCGACCTTAACAATACGTCCTCCAACAAGAATGGTCGGGGGTCGACTCCCGACAATATGTGTATGTAGTCGGGGAGTCGGGTCCGAGACCCCAAACAACAATAAATAGTGAAATTATGAAAAAAACGATTTTCTTACATTCTTGAAACAATACAAGTTTGGGAATTAGTGAAATTGTAGCTTCTCTCTTTGTTTATATATGATTTCATTTCTTCTCTAACTCGTTGCATATATAATTGCAGGAGGCAAATAAATTGAAAGTTCTAATTCTTTCTAATGTCAGTATGACAGTAAACTTCCGGAATTTCCAGAATCTGGAAGCCTAGAGATATTGGAGATTTGGATTTCAAGAATCGAGAAGAAGATCTGAAAATTGAGAAACTGCAGAACCTAAAAGTGTTGAAATTGCAGATTTGTACAATAGGAAAGATCAAAGGTGGCACCATTGGGACGATGATGAAGGGGCTTCGGGAGCTCCATCTCTTATATTGATTGTGATTACGAGGCTTTTAGACAAACAATTGTTGATATTGAGGAATTGTCGTTGCTCCAAATATTGGATGTCCAAAACCTTGTTTGGTGGATGTTTTGGAAGGGATCAAGCTACCAAAAAGTTTAAAGAAACTTCGCACTTCATCTGGTTTTGCTAATGTTGAAGAGCTGTTGGAATTAGAAGAATTCCTATTTCGTTGGGACGGAACTTGTGATCCCGCCAGCAGCTGGCAGTAGTAGAGGAGGGATACAACAAGTTCCACTATTATTCCCTGGATTCATTCTTCCAAGTTGAAGAGATGGAGCTTTATACATGAAGAGGATACTTATGGTTGAAAGTAAGGACATCACCATGCTACCATCATCACTTACCAAGCTAACTATTGACTCAGTAGGCTCGGAGCGAATCCCGAATCTGAAGAATCTCAGAAACTTACAGAGTGAAAAATCCGGGATGTAGTAATCTTGAAGAGTCCAAGGCATGGAGGGCTAACAATCATTGCGGATTCTTGAAATTGTTAGAGTGAGAAAATTAACTGGTATTCATGGCCTTGGAAATCTCTATGTCTTCTTCCAGCTGCAAGTTGACTGAGTTGGTTATTCATGAATGCCCTCTTCTTCGTGATAGGGGACACTTGAACAACAAGATGATGATGATGGTGGTGATGATGTGGTGATGATGTTAATAATGATGGGTGATGGTGATGATGAAGATGTCTTAGTCAAAATGGAGATCCTGGAAATCCCATCCATTGGTGGTAGACCAACACCCAGGCTGTCCAAGCTTCCCATGGTTAAGTACATGAAAATGAGTGAACTAAGAATGGTGATGAAAGGGACTGAGAATACTGAAGATTTATCTGAACGAAAGCTGCTGTTCAGTTTTCTGTCAAAACTAAACAAAAGAAGATGAGTTATTTACTATTGGATGACGTTCCAGCTTTGCTAGAAGAGATTGTGGGAGCTGGATATATGAAGGAATTATGTTTAATTATTAATGGTTGCTTTTTTGTCGGAAAGATTGCACATCAAGGATCTACCCTACTCTAGTCTGTGTCGTATAGAAGTGGACTGCCCACTATACTCATCCGTCTCTTCACCGAAGGAGGTGATCATCCCTCGTCACCGGAGAGGTGATCATTGATTTTGATCTTTCGTCCCTCGTCACCGAAGGAGGTGATCATCTAGGTAAACTTAGATTAAGAATCAGTTGGCCACATGAAGAACTATCGGATGCTGAATCTAAGGGTGAAGCTGACTCTGCCATAGAGTCGAAGGAGACAGATGTAGATGAATAAAAAGGACTCCATCATTTGAACATTGCAGCTGAGCTTCGAATTCTTCATCAGCTACTTGATCTCTCAGAATGGTAATCATATTCTAAACCATCAACTCTGTCTTTCATTCAGATTCATTGATGGAAAACCTTAAACATGCTGTGATTCAGTGATTGCTTTCTAATGCCTCATTATATCCTTCCAGATTTGTTAGCACTCTTCCAATGGATAAACAGTAGCGAATCAAACGACATTCATGTTGCTCTTATTCGTATCATGAACCTACTGTATAATTCTTCTGGGGGGTATGTTCTAGCTCTAGCAGAGTTGTGTGAAATACTTTGTCGTGCTCGAAGTTGATATGCAATCCAGTTGATCCAGACAACGCTTAGCTGCTTAATTCATGTTATACTGTTTGCTGGTACAATTTCCTTTTATATTGCTCTCCAAACTTTCTGTTTAGTTCCTTTCCTCAACCTGCACAATGTACCTTCACAGACCAAAGTGTTGTAATTAAGTGTTCATCATCACTATCTTCATGGATTGTCTGGTTTTATGTTTTGTAAGTAGCATTTAGCACAACTCAAACCAAATTAGCATGTTTTCTGGTGGATTTTGATTGTCACAGCGATACCGTTACACCGAAGCAGATGAAGTTGATGCCAAGTTTCAGACAGTGGAAGCTAGATTTTTATCTCAACGAATTCGATCGAAGAAGCCGCTGTAGCTAGAACAATATCGGTGTTTTTTTTTTCTCTTTGCTGGTCTAGGAAGGGATTTGGAAGCTTTTGGCAGGGAACCGAAAGCTCTTTGCTTTTTGCTGCTTTCCTGGGTTTTTTCTGTATAGACACTTTGTTGTTCATATATATCAACATTACTCCACACGAATATTGTTTGATATACTATTTGTAGTTACAAACTATATTGTAAAACAAACAAACAACAAACAAACAGTATATCAAATTCAGTTTGTTTGATATACTATTTGTTTGTTTGTTTACCCTCATTCTTTGTTCACTTTGCCGTTTGAGTCCTTTCGTTTCAAACTTTCGTCTTAATGAGGGATTACATACTTAATACACCCTGAAAACCATTGGTCGGGTTACAAATTCGTCCTAAAATTTAATCTGCTACATAGTGGTCTTATTACTATGAAAACAGGTTACAAACTAGGATCATGTTGACGTCGTTGGTGTACTTCTTTCAGCCATTTCGCCATGTCACCGTTGACATGTCATAAAAAATATAATTTTTAATGCAATGTATACTAGTGATGATAAATTGTTACGTAATCTCGACTAAAAAACTACAAAACAATTATTTGTCATTTGTTCACTCTCGAAGCTCCTGCATCATTATATTAGTTGTTAAATCTACTAATACATTAAAGCAAATACCATTTTTTTCAGTTGACACGTCAGCGTTTTGGGGATTTTAGAGCTTCTCCTTCATTCTAGGAATGAGGGTATTTTGGATAAAAATCGGTTTTGGCAAACAAAATTTTTTGATTCTTTTCTCACGAACAAGGATCGAACTCTCAACCTCATGTTTAAGAGACAAAGTGAACAACCAACAATGCCACACCTAATGATTGGAGTAATTTACTATTTAATCAAAGAAAAGTTGCAGTGTTTTCAACGTAACAACAAGAAAGCATAATTATAATGCTTTTATTTATTATATTCCAACAATTGATAACAAATTTATAATTTTTTACCAACATATGAATTAAATTATTATATATTAAAAAGTAGAAAAAATTCAACCACACTTCTAAGTAATCTAAATAAAAATAAAAATAAATATTTTTCGGTAAAATATTAACACAAAAAATCGACCAATGGGCTGTCTACAGTTATTTTTTAATTCTTTGGCAGGTATACCTTTAATTTTTTTAAATATCTTTAGTTTTTTAAATTTCAAATTATATTTTCTATTACATATCAACAATGACGTGGTAAAATTGCCAAAAAAATACACCGCTGACGTTAGTAGGACTGCTCCGAACCCGTATTAAAGTAATGAGTTCACTTTGTAAAGAATTTAAAATTTAGGAGGTACGAAGACACTCGACTGAGTTTGGAGGGGATAGGAAGCCCCGTGGCCAACTCGAAGGGGCTGTGTCCAGACGTACTAAATATTTAATGTTTTAAATATTTATCTTATGTCCCTTTGTTGGTTCTTCCTCCTTCCTTGGGGTACTGGATGTTCGGCCTTCTTACTTCAATATATACATACATAACACATTCAGATCAAAAAAAAAAAATATTTATCTTATGTTGAAGTCGGCCAACAAGCCGCGACTAATCTAGTAAACTATAAAAAAATAGAAACGCAAAATTCAATTATGTCATGTCATCAACCAACAATTCATGAATGTGATCGATACTTCTTTGTCTATCATATACATACAAATACGCTTTATCCCATCTAAACCAAACACTTACTACATAACTTTCTATGTACGTACCTTTCGAAGACTCCAAGGCATGCATGCTTACGAATTATATACATCTCTGATCGAAACCAGCTAAACCTCTTATTAAACCAACCAGTCTAACGGAACGAAATACATGATGATCCAATAATTCATGAAATAGAGATAATATATAAAAATCACAAGCTATTGAATAATCTGATCACTCCCAACTACTTGCTACTATACTACCTAATTAAATTAGTTGGATTTGATACGTATTTAATTATAGTAAATGCATGCATGGGGTATACGTATAGGTATGGGAACTTGGTCGGTTCGATCAAATCGAGTAGAATTCAGTTAGTGGTAACCGTGATCGTAACAGAATTAAATTTGATTGACCGAGTTCAAGATATTTCGTACAATTAATTTGAATAGTATTACATGGTTTAGGACATTTAAATCACGAGTTTGAACATTTAACCATGTGTATGTGCATTTAATTAACTGATTTGGACATGATAATTATTTACATATTTTGACACAATTTTGGACTCACGATCGAGCGGGTTTTTAACATAATTGACCGAAAATCAAATTCGGTACCAACTGGAATTAAATTTGGTTGACCGAATTCAAACTAGCCATTTCTCAGACAATTTTGGTCATTTAAATCAAGAGTTTGAACATTTAATTTAGACATAATAACCATTTATTTCTTTCTCTCCGGTTTGGACATTCAACTCACAATTTTAGGCTCCATGAGCGGTTTTTGGTCAAATTCAAACAATGACTGAATTTTCACCGAAATTACCGAAAATCAAACCCGATACCAATGTGACCGTGACTGATTTCAAATTGGACGAATTCAAAGTCGATCTGCTAGTTTTTCGGTTTGAACCAAAAAACCGAACCAAAATGTTCACCTCTAGGTACAAGTACATAGCCCTAAGCTAGCCCTATATGAAGACCTCATCTCTTGATAATGAATACTCACAACTTCATCCTTCAATATTGTATTGTTTGTAGCTTACAACTGATCAACAATGGCTTCCTCTGCTCTCATGGCACATGCTCCTTTGAGTTCTTCTTCTTGATCTAAGTCGGTGTGTAGATGTGTCCAGATTTAACGTCATAAAGACGATAGTTGAAAAAAAAAGGACCCAAACTGCAAAGTGACCAAAGTAGAATGGGGTAAAAAGAGCAATTTATAGTATAAGGATTATTTGTTAAGTTGACAAAGTAGAGGGGGGCAAAGTGCTATTTTCCCTTAATTATAACATATCACCATAAGATTCATTTCTTCATTCAAGTAAGAGAATATATAAATGTAATGCTATACCTTTATTTTTCTTCTCTTATGTGTTATCCATTTCTTTATGCCTTCAAATGAATTGGGTTCTTACTTGTGACCCAAGAAAAGAAATGTACATTTCTTTTGTGATACAAATTCTCTCATTCATATGCTATAAATAGTAACACATTATTATATTATTCAAACTCAATACATTAAATAATTCAAACAAGTTTGGAAACGTTTCCCTTCAGGAATATTCAAGTATGTGTCTTATCTTCCTTTCTTTATGTGTATTATTTAATTATTTATATATTTATTATTGAATTAAAACTTTTGATATTTACTATTTGGTAAAATAAAATAATAAAATTGATAGAATAAGCAGTTCAAGTTTATTCATATAGATAAGATAGGACGAATTATGAGATACATATTATACATGATATAAATTTTAAACAGTTTGATTCGAAAATAATAGTAAAAAGATATGGAGTAGTATAATTTAATTTTCAATATTATTTTATTAGATAATACCATTTGGGATGCTAAGAGAGAATCAAATATTAATCAACAAGGCATTAGGTAGCTGACTTGGAAAAACTGACTAATATTCATTTTAGATCAATAAAAATATATACTTTTAACAATATAATATATAAATAATTCAACCCAAAATTCAATAAATGAAGTGGTTGAATGTTGATGTATTGTTAACTATTTCATAATGGCTTTCATAGGTTTTTTTAATATGTAAATTATAGATCGTTTGGTTGATGGAATTGGGTCCGGAAATTGGCCCAAATAATTGCACTACAATTTTCCAGACCCATTTCCATCAACCAAACCACCGCTATTATATCAATTGTCTAAGAATATATTGATTTATTTTAAGGTTTATATATTAACATAAGTTTAATAAATAATTATTAGGAAGAATGTGTTATAAGGTGGGAGCTGTTATGTTGGCTGCCGCAAGGATTCTCCTCCACAAGATGTTGTCTATAAAGAAAGATTCCAACAAGACAAATTACAATAATACCACTCCCCCATCCAAGATTGACTCTAAAGAATCCTCCAATACAATATCTCCTCCCGATTTAGTGTCTCTTCCTTCTGTGGAGTACGAGGTGTTCTTGAGTTTTCGAGGTCCAGACACTCGTGATCTAATCACTAACATTCTTTACCGTTTCCTCGTTCACTCGAAAATTCACACATTTAAAGATGATGATGAGCTCCGTAAGGGAGAAGATATATGGCCCAACCTCGAAAGGGCCATCGACCAGTCAAAAATATATGTTCCAATTATCTCGAAGAGCTATGCTCACAGTAAATGGTGCCTCAAAGAGCTTGCTGAAATTGTTCAGCGTCAAAAGGAGGACAAAAGACGTATCATACTTCCAATTTTTTATATGGTAGACCCGAGAGATATAAGGCATCAAACTGGTCCTTATCAAGATGCATTTCAACCGTATGCAAGAAGCTTTGATGAAAATACCATACAAAGTTGGAAAGACGCTTTAAGTATCGTTGGAAGCTTAAAAGGATGGCATGTCAAGAACAATAACGAGTATGTAACCCTAACCATTGCCTTTTATTGTTAGTTTGAACATGTCTTTAATACATTTTTTTTCTTATAACTATTATTCTTAATTATATTCATATTTTTGCCTATGTGTTTCAAGCCATTATATTATAATATCTGAGATAATAATATCATATGGTGTTCATAATAAAAGGTCATGCATTTTTCAGGGTGGTAGCTATACTAGATCAAGTTTATTCAAGTGTATGGTCGCATCTAAGCAAGGATAACTCAATTTTAGATACTGATGAGACGGTTGGAATCGATGATCATATAAAAGCTTTAACAGATAAACTAAGCTTAGACTCTGATGAAGGTGTGATAATGGCAGGCATTTATGGTCTTGGTGGTGTAGGAAAGACCACCATTGCAAAGGCCGTCTATAACAAGATTTCTTCTAGATTTGGTCGTTGTTGTTTCTTAAAAGACATAAGAGAAAAACAAGAGAAAGAGGATGGTAATGTGATTTTACAAAAGAAGTTGATATCTGATATTCTGAAGATGGACTCTGTTTCTATTAGTGATGAAAACGAAGGGAGAAAAATGATAAAGGAGAGAGCATCTCGACATAAAGTTCTTATTGTTCTCGATGATGTGGATGAAAACTTCAGATTGAAGACATTTTGGGAAGTCCTGAAGATTTTGTTCCTGGGAGTAGATTCATCGTCACTTCCAGAAACACTAAAATATTGAGCACTTTAAATGACAATCAATGTCAGTTGCATGAAGTTGGAGCAATGGACCATTCACGCTCACTCGAACTCTTCTGCAAGCATGCATTCAAAAAGAATTCTCCTCCACTGAATTTCAAAATTTTATCCAATAAGATTGTCGCCACTACAGGAGGCTCCCTTTAACTCTCAAGGTTATCGGGTCTCTTCTATTCAAAGAAGATATACCTGTCTGGGAAGAGAAACTGGTACAACTACAAGAAACACCGGAGTTTGAGGTCATAAAAAGGTTAAAGATAAGCTACGATACACTCTCATATGAAGCACAACAAATATTTTTGGATATTGCTTGTTTCTTCATCGGAACAAACAAAGAATTTCCTTGTTACATGTGGAGCGACTGTATATATTATCCTACTAGTAACATCAATATTCTCGTCCAACGATCACTGCTGAAATTTGGAGAAAATAACGAGTTTCAAATGCATGATCAACTTAGAGATATGGGCAGAGAAATCGTTCGCCAGGAAAATATTGATCATCCAGGAATGAGAAGCAGAATTTGGTCCGACAAAGATGCCTTGAATCTCTTATCAAACAAGAAGGTATTCTCTTATTCGACATATGTTTCATTAATCTTCTTGTAGCAACTTATGAAGATATGTTCTTCTTTGGCTTACAGGGAACAAATCAAGTTAAAGCAATTAGGGTAAACTCATCTTCTGTTGTTCTCCAAGAGCTCAAGAGCGAATGCTTCACGAATCTGTCAGAGTTGAGATATCTCGACGCAAAAGCTACAAAGCTTACTGGAGATTTCAGTAATCTTCTTCCCGATTTAATGTGGCTACGATTGCCAGAGCATAAGAATGCATCTATGGCTAGTTTTCAGATGAAAAATTTGGTAATTCTTGATCTCCAGGAAAGCGAAATAGAAGATAATTGGGGAGGTTTGAAGAAAATCAAGGTTCGTTTACGTATTATATATACGAGTCAAGTACTTAATATATACGTCCTGAAATTATATGCCATGTTATAAGCTTGTTTTAAAGTTATAATTAATTCATTATAGAGTGGTCATATTACTACGAAACGGGTTATATGAAGTAGTTTTATTGACGTTAGTGGTGTACTTTTTTTGCCATTTTGCACATCACCAACAATATAATTTAAAATTCAACTTAAACTGATTCAAATCTATACTTAAATCGATCTAATTCAGTAGATTTAATTTTGAATTGAAATTTTATAAGTTGGATGAGGTTATTTTTAGATTCGAATCAGATTATTGAATTTTAAATTATATTTTTATTATATTATATGTCAACGTTGAAGTGAGAAAATGGTTGGAAAAGTAAATCGTTAATGTCAGTAGGACTACTCTGTAACATACCTTGTTTCAAAGTGATGATACCACTCTACGGCGAATTGAAATTTTAGAACGATCATGTACCTCGACCTATAGTTCTGAAACGTACTATTATCTATATAAATCATTGAAATTTTAAGTAGGAAATTTTTCATTTCAATATTTCACATTCATCAATAATTAATTTTTTAACTTTCAATTTACTAAAATCAATTTTATTGTGTATCCCAACAGAGGGCAGAGAAGCTCAAGGTTTTGAATCTCGCTAAATGTGGCAACCTAGAAAAAATCCCATCTTTTCCGGATTCGGGGAGTCTAGAGATTCTAGATCTTTCTTATGTTCGAAGGTGGGGTCAGGACCGAGAGGTGCTTGATATCAGCAAGTTAAAAAAGTTAATCGTGCTCAGACTGAAGAATTTTAATGTAATCAAGATTACCGGAGGGACCATTGGGATGATGAAGGGGCTTCGAGAGCTTGATCTCACTGATTTCTACTTTGGATGTGAAAATTTGAGAGAAGTGCTTATCGATATTGAGAAATTATCGAAGCTCGAGATTCTAAGACAGATTGAATGGGCCGACACAGGGTATATGCAGGAGAGAACACTAGCAAGGATTAAGCTGCCTACAAGCTTAAAGGAGTTAGAAACTTCATCTCCTATCCCTAATCTTGAAGAGATGGTTGAATTGGAGAAATTAACTGTTGTGAAGAGTGATCATGGAGTTGACATCCCTCCATCTTCTTCCTTGTGGTGCAAGGTATCCAAGTTGAAGCATTTGTCACTGAAAAAAACTAAAGTCAACGCTTCTTCTTCGTCATCTTTGTTGCCCACATCGTTAACTAACCTTGATATCAACAACTGTCGAGTTTCGGTGTGGGTACCGAACCTGGAGAACCTGGAAAACCTAACTCAATTCTCCATCAAGAACTGCAAGGGTCCCAAAGAGATACATGGGCTCGGAGGGTTGAAATCGTTGCAGTCTCTGGAGATCGATACTGTGGAAGATTTGACTCGAATCCATGGCCTCGGGGTCCTCATGTCGTCTTCTTCCAATTGCAAGTTGGAGAAGTTAAGGATCCATGGATACCTCGAGGGGGAACTATCAATCCAACATGACGATGGAAATGTAGTCGAATCGTTACGACAAGTATCCTTCGATGGATGTGGATCGTGGAGGATTGGCTCCATGATTCGCAACATGTCAAAGTTTCCAAGGGTTAGGAATTTGGAGCTTGGGATTTATATATAGCACAAGAAGATCTTGAAGGGATTTGTTCTCTAGAAGAGTTGGAAGAGCTTAAGTTGAATAACTTGTTGAAGATAGAGAGAATACCTTCATTGTCAAAGTTGCAAAAGCTAATACACATAGAAATCCACCATCTCCCGAGTTTGCGGGAGATCGAGGGACTTGGAGATTTGAAGTCATTGGGAAGACTACATGTGACAAGTTGTCAATCTCTAGAGAGGTTGTTCTTGCCTACTAAGAAGAAGCAGCAACAACAACAAGAGAAGAAAGATGAACCACAATTGTCTATCAGTCTCGAGCAACTGTGGGACGTAGATATTCGAAACTGCAAAAAATTGAGCGATGAGGATTTGTCGGTGCTCAGGACGATGGGGATCAAACGTATTCAATGGCCTCACGATTCATTCTCACATGACCAAATTGACTTCGACTCAAATGATTGTCGTGTGATGTAGTAAAAGCAACTACGTACGAACCACCAACTTGCATGCATGCATGCATGCATGGGTAGGTTACGTAATCAAATCATGTATCATATATTTATCTCATGACTAATATGTACTATAAATAAACGTGTTGTGAGATGAATTACTTAAATATTTTCATTTATGTACCACTTTATATTTTCATTTATGCTATTTCAGTCCCTAAACTTTGTGTTGTTTTATGTATCTAGTACTAAACTTTTCAGTAAAATGTGGTACAAACTTTAACCACTGGAAACAAATGAATTACCCTATTTTATTAAATATATTTCTACGTCATTAATATCTTGTCTTTTGATTTTTTTTTAAATACAAACTGGTAATTATTGGTTAATTAGCATTAGTCCCATTCGTTTAGGTTTTGAACAAAATCTTCTCATATTTTTAAAAATATAAACAGACGAATCTCATATGTTTCAAATTCATATAAAAAAATCAACTTTTCTGGTTGAATCGTCTTGTCAGCATGTCGAGTGAGCAACAAAAAAAAAAGAGTACAACAGGAATGCCCAACTCAACTTTATTAACCAATCGGTCGTGTATCGAACCCTATCCAAACCAACTCAATTTTGTCTATTTCTTTTACTCCATCAACTGTGCGAGAAAGGTTTGATACATGATCGATTGGGTTAATAGAGACGAGTTAGACCTTCCACGTGTACATTTTTTGCTGACTTGATATGCTAACAAAGGGATTCAGCTAAAAAAGTTAACGGTGAGATCATTTTGTGCAATTTTGAAACATATGAGATTCATCTGTTTATTTTTAAAGATATAGGACGCTTTTGTACAAACCCCAAAAGAATGAGACTACTAATTCTAATTACTAAGTAATTATTTGTATAAAAAACAATTTTTTGTTATTTAAATTTCTCGAATCATTTGCTCCAATTAGTATAATTAACACGTCATTCGTTTGTCCAATACAGGGAAAGTGAGAATTTTCCTGTGATCGAATTTTTGTTGATCAACAAAGAAGAATTCTGAAAACAAAAAGTTAAAGATCAAGGAGGGTAAAAAATGGATCAATGATATGCTCCCACGTAGCAGCGTAACCAATTATATCGCTTCACCAGAGCGTTTTCACCATATCACTCAAAAAAATCTTCTTAGCTTACATAAGATTCATTTCTTCATTCAACTAAAGTAATGGTACCTTTATTTTTCTTCTCTTTTGAGTTATCCATTTCTTTATGCCTTCAAATGAATTAGGTTCTTACTTGTGACCCAAGAAAAGAAAAGGTCCATTTCTTTTGTTATACAAATTCTCTCATTCATATGCTATAAATAGTAACACAATATTATTATATTATTCAAACTCAATACATTATATTATTCAAACAAGTTCAGAAACGTTTCCCTGCAGGAATATTCAAGTATGTGTCTTATCTCCCTTTGTTTATGTGTATTATTTAATTATTTATATAGTTTTATTATTATTATATTTACTTGACTATATTTATAATATGATTTAGAATAAGACATAATCAAATTAGATAGTATATATATTTTATTGGGTTAATATACCTTTTTGCCCCTCTACTATGCAAAGTTAACAAACATACTCTTTTACTATTTTCTAACCGATTTAACACCCTCTACTTTGAAAAGTTTAACAAATATGCCCCTCCATTTATCTTTTCATATATTTTTCGTCTAATAAGTTGATTATATGTGCTATGCCATATTATTTGTATACAACATCACTGATCGGGGTGTCCACAAGGTGAAAATATTTAAATTAAAAAGAAAAGAAAAAAGGAAAAGCATTATAATCACCATTATGTACAAAGGTGTTTTTGTGATATTTCTTTTTCTTGTAATTTAAATAATTTTGGATTGTTAACATTCCAATCAACGATAAGGTGTACAAATAATATGAAGTGGCACGTATAATCAACTCATTAAACGAAAAATAGATGAAAAGATAAATGTAGGGGCATATTTGTTAAACTTTTCAAAGTAGAGGGTGTTAAATCAGTTAGAAAATAGTAAAGGGGCATGTTTGTTAACTTTGCATAGTATAGGGGCAAAAAGGTGTATTAACCCTATTTTATTTGATGTATTTATTTAGATTGTAATTTGTAGACATCAAGTTTGAATTTAAACTTGTGATAATTACTATTTGGTCAAATAAAATAATAAAATTAGTAGAATAAGCAATTCAAGTTTATTCATATAGATAAGATAGGATGAATTATGAGATACATTTATACATGATATAAATTTTAAACTGTTTGATTCGAAAATAATCGTAAAGACATATGGAGTAGTATAATTTAATTTTCAATATTATTTTATTTGATAATAACATTTGGGATGCTACATTTACTTATTTATTTATTTGTATGCTTTTGCATTGACACAAGCTTATACTTTGTTATGAAGAATGAGGTATCTTGGAGGAGTTGTGACCGTGGTCGCGATTGTTTTTCCACTGGTCATTCTTTATAAGTTGTGGAATACAAAGAGAGAATCAAATATCAATCAACAAGGCTCATCATCTCATGATGTCACGTCTTATGTGATATTTGACTCAGAAGATTTTGGAAACAGTAATAGTAATGATAATAATAATAATGTCATTCGACAAGCAGATCACTCTATTGTCATCTCTAATGTTGAGTCTGATTCCAAAGGTTCAGAAAATATCAATATCACTCACGAAACAAACCCAACTACTCCTTTTGGTACATCTTCTTCCATGTTTGACTATGAAGATTCGACCGATAATATTCATATTACCCTCACTCAACAACCTACTACCACCTCCCCTTCTATCGAGAATTCAAACAACTACAACAACAATAGTATCACTCCACAACTAGATTCAACATTTGATCTTGAAACTCCTTCTGCCATGTCCCACTCGGTGGATTCCACTAATTCATTGTCGCTTCCTTCTGTGGAGTACGAGGTTTTCTTGAGCTTTAGAGGCCCAGACACTCGCAGTCAAATCACTGAAATACTTTATCGTTTCCTTGTTCATTCCAAAATTCACACATTCAAGGATGATGATGAGATGCGTAAGGGAGAAGGAATATGGCCTACGTTGGTTAAAGCTATCAACCAGTCGAAAGTTTATGTTCCGATATTGTCAGAGAATTACGCTCATAGCAAATGGTGCCTGAATGAGCTTGCTGAGATTGTTGAATGTTGGACACGTGATAATAGACACATTATACTTCCTATTTTCTATATGGTGGACCCAAGAGATGTACGACATCAGTCTGGACCTTATCAAGAGGCATTTGAACAACACGAGAAAAGGTATGATCCATTGACAATACAAACTTGGAAAAATGCTTTAAAGAAGATTGGAGATTTAAAAGGATGGCATGTCAAGAACAATAATGAGTATGTTATCCACACACTACCTTTTCTCATTGTCAATGGATTTATTATTATTTAATTCATACATATTTTACTAACAGTTAGTAGAATAATTCACGGATAGTTTATAACTTAAAATAATAATAATAAAATATGAATGAAAATTACTAAAATAAGATAAATAATCAAATTAATAGTTCTCATAAGATAAATTTTTAAGGATTAAAATGTCCTATTCATAAAATATATTAAAATTAGAAACGTATACATAATAAGAAAGACTAATAAACAATATTTCAGTTAGAGAAAATAAATTACTTTACTTTTCTAATAAATATATTAATGAACTTTTTTTGCAAATAATTTATAAAAAATAAAAATTTAATTACCAAAATTAATTATTGAAAATTATATATAAGTAATTTTCTAATTTAATAAATTCACTGGTATAGAATGATTAAGTAAATAGTTTATTTCAATAAAATGTTACTAAATAATTAAATTTATTCTTATTTGGTAATAAATATATGTTTAAATATAATTAGATATAATTTTTTTAGGTGTGAGATCATTTAACAGGATGCAACACATCATTTAATTTTGGTTTAAAGTTCATTATTGAGGAGGAATGTCTCATTCTTAGACAGTGACGAGTTGGCCGGAAATTAGACAACATAAATTTTACGATAATGCTACAAAAAAATTTATGATAAATTAAAATAAAATTTTAACAAAATCATATTAGTTAAAGTCTTTGCTTTTGTATACAATTTTTTTCACATGTAAATGGTTAATAAAATTCCAAAACTATGTTTTTCTCCAGGCAGGTAGCAATATCAGATAATGTTTCTGAAGTTATATGGTCACACATAAGCAAGAGCAATGATTTATTAGATAATACCGTCGAGTTTATCGGAATTGATGATCATGTACAAGCGGTAATAGACAACCTAAGTCTAGACTCGGATGAAGGTACGGTCATGGTGGGCATTCACGGCTCCGGTGGAATAGGAAAAACCACGCTTGCAACCGCTGTCTATAACAAGATCTCCACTCGCTTTGATCGTTGTTGTTTTCTGGAAAACATAAGAGAAACACAACAAAATAAAGATGGTATTCTCATTTTGCAAAGGAAGTTAATCTCAAATGTTTTGAGGAAGGATTTCAGTGAAATCAATGATGCTAAGGAAGGAAGGAAAATTATAAGAGAGAGAGTTTCCCAATTCAAAGTTCTCGTGATTCTTGACGATGTGGACAATACTTTCAAATTCGACGACATTTTTGGAAACGCTGGAAATTTCATTCCAGGAAGTCGATTTATCGCTACTTCTAGAGACATAAAAGTATTGAGGAGTTTGAACGAAGATCAATGTAGACTATATGAAGTTACATTTTTAGATCATGATCGATCACTTCAACTCTTTTGCAAACATGCATTCAGAAAGGATTCTCCTCCACCAGAGTTTGACGTTTTATCGCGTGATATTGTGTCTACCACAGGAGGACTTCCTTTAACTCTTAAGGTTGTAGGGTCACTTTTGTACAGGGAAGAGCTGGACATTTGGAAAGAAAAGTTGGCGCAATTGAAAGAAACGACTGAGAAAGAGGTGATTGAGACGTTGAAGATAAGTTATAATGCTCTAGAACCTGATGCAAGACAAATATTTCTAGATATTGCATGCTTTTATATCGGGTCCGAGAAAGAAATCGTATCTTACATGTGGGAAGATTGTAACTTCCGTCCTGCCACCAACATTAAGATTCTTATTCAAAGATCCATGATTAAGATCGATGAAAACAACAAATTTCAAATGCATGACCACCTTAGAGATATGGGTAGGGATATTGTCCGCAACGAAAATATTGACTTCCCATGGAAAAGGAGTAGAATGTGGACAGAGGAGGACATTAAGGAGATGTTACGCGACAAAAAGGTATTTCATTCAAATATTTTTACTAACATATTAATTAAAAATAAGCTTATCTTAATGATTTTGTGTCTTCTTTTTTTATAGGGAACAAACCAAGTTAAGGCCATTAGGCTAAATCACTCATTTGCAATAGAGTGTGTTATTAAGAGTGAAAGCTTCATGAATATGTTGGGGATAAGATATCTTGAGGCTTCAAATTTGCAATTATATGGAGATTTCAATAATCTTCTTCCAAACTTGAGATGGTTGGCATATCATTATGATTATAGCTTCAAATTGAAGAATTTATGTATGAAAAATTTGGTAATTCTTGATCTTGGGAATAGCTTTGGTCAGTGGGATAGCACGGAGGGGTGGTGGGATGGTTTGCGCCATATCGAGGTATGTAGTACTATATCTATATCTATGGTAAACGCTTCGGTGCACCCACTAAGTGGGTACGGGACACCCACTGACGTTTGTGCTATCTAGAGTGGTATTTTTATTAAACTAATCGTTTATATCAATAGATTTAATCTTAATAAGTCTAAATTGAGATTAATTACAATTTTTAGTCATCATAGTATAAGATTATACCTAATGTTCTTCAGGTTTCTTTCTATAGCTGCATTTTTTCTGAATATGATAGATTATCATCTTTACCAAATTAGTTTTTTGTTCAAATCGTCCTATATATGCTGTAACAACATGTAGATTCTTATACTCGAAAAAATAAGATTGTTTATCTATCAAAACGTTAGTGGGTGTACCCGGTACTCCCACTTTTAGTGGATGCACCGGAGTGTTCACCCTATATCTATATCTATAATAATATATAGGCAGAAATGCTATTATGGAGTTGACAACTGAGCACTTTTCATAATCTTAGGAATACAATTATTATAAAATATTTAATTATTCAAAATGGGTAACGAAAATAATATTAGTGAATTCTAATATTTTTTGTTTACGAATTCAACCAACAACAATTTTTAAAATTTTCACTAAAGTAATGATTTAATTATATATAATATAAGTTTGTAATAAAGTTGCTACAAAATAATTAGCTACATATTAAAGTAAAGAAACATAAATAATTTTCACTAATTAAAATTAAAATAAATAAATCGGCCAATGTGCCAATGATAATCTATTATATACATATAGTTTTATGGTTTAGGAAATACACAAACATATGGGTGACATTTCAGTACTCCGGGTATTAGTACCCTAGCACTAAAAATCTATCATATTTGTTTTCAAACTTTAGAGTTTAAGGGCTTTAATTCAGTATTCGGGGGTTAGGATATAGTGTCAGGGGTTTCAAGTTTATTTTTGGGATTTATGATTTTTTAATTTGGACTTATCGTCAAATGTTAGAGTTTGGTATACGATCTAGTGTTTGAGTCAATGATGTAATGTTTGAGGGTTAATATTTAGTGTTTAGGGGTTCACCCATATATGTATATATTCTCTGTATTTTTTATGTTATGATAGATCATCATCTCTAATAAATTAGTATTTTTTTTGTTCAAATTGCCCTATCTATCCTTTAACGACATGTTTTATACTATGCAGGAGGCGAGTAGGCTGAAAGTTTTAGACCTTCGATATTGTAGACGAGTGAAAGAACTTCCTGAGCTCCCAAAATCTGGGACTATAGAGATTTTGGATCTTACTTCTTTTGGATCTATGTTAGCTGAAAGTGGGGAGTTGGATATTGGCAACTTGAGGAACCTAATCGTGTTAAGGATTGGTGATAGTTGCATAAGGAAGCTAAAGGGTGGGACGATCGGAATGGTTTCGAGGCTTCGAGAGCTCGATGTCTCGCGATCATGCGAGAATCTTGAAGAAGTTCTTGTTGATGTTGAGAAGTTAACATGCTTGAAGATCTTGAGAACAAATGGACATATTGAATCGAATAAGAAGGCTTTGGTAGGGAGGGTTCTTCCCACAAGTTTGAAAGAGCTCTCCACTAGCTCCCCGGTTCCCAATCTCTCGGAGATGTTGGAGTTAGAGACGTTGACTGTCGAACACTGTCACGATGGATTCGGCATTGTTCCATCGAATAACGAAGACGATGAGTGGTGGAAGCGATCCAAGTTAACCTTCTTAAGATTCGAACACACGAAAATTGTCCATCTCCCATTGTCAGCTAAGCTGTTGAGTCTTCACATTTGCGAATGTGAAGTATCAGAGTTTCTGCCAAATCTAGCCTACCTGGAGAACCTCACTGAATTACACATCGAGGAGTGTCACAATCTACGAGAGATCCATGGTCTTGGAGGGTTGAAGTCGTTGATAACCCTCTACATATCGGGTTCTAAATGTCTAACCCATCTTGACATTGATGATCTCTTTTCTCTTAATAAGGTACGTGAGTTGACTATATCAAAATGTCCTCTTCTCACATCTGTGATCACATGCAACGGTACCAGTACCATACCAGTACCAGTACCAGTACCAATGATCAGCCAGCAATAGTTGTTGACTCATTGGAACGACTAGAAATCTCTTATCCTAACCTACTACCTTACTTGGCCAAGTTCCCAAGGTTGAACAACTTGAAACTGAGAGATTCGATCGGCGATTGTCAAGTACTAACTCTCCCGGCTTGCCTAGAAGAGCTAGTTACACTAACCCTAGATGAAATGCCATCAACCCAAGTGATCAAATTTTCGTCGAAGCTAAGAAAGTTGACGTATTTAACTATAAGCAACTTACAAGGTTTGCGAGAGATCGAAGAGCTTTCAGAGTGTAGGTCCTTGAAAACGATAGATCTATACTACTGTGAATCTTTGGAAAAGTTTCAAGTGTCTGGTTTAGACAAGTTAGAGAAGTTGAACATAATACATGCCAAAGAGTTGAAGAGGCTACCTTCCTTGCAAAATCTCCCAAATCTGCGACAACTAATTCTTGCATACCTTACCAGTCTACGAGAAATTGGAAAAAATATTGCAGACTTGAAGTGTTTGGAGGATTTGAGCTTGTTTGGATGCAAGTCACTGGAGAGATTGCCAATCGATCAACTGTGTGGTTTGGAGAAATTAGAGAATTTGATTATCAAGGGATGCACGAAATTGAGTGTTGGCGATATCTTTGCGATCAAGAGAAGACTACGACCTAATGTACGATGTTACACAGACAATGTGGTAAAAGATCGCATACATGCAATCAAGACTAGACTACCCAACGTGGTTGACTCGATCCTGAAAGATCGCATACCTGCCCTGTTACAGAAATGGCGGTCGCGATAGGCTTGTGATCAGCTGGCACGAGCTCGAACTCGAGAGTCGACTCAAATACTAGCTCCACTATATGACTTATTATAAACTCAATAATGAAACATGTACGTGGTTTGTTATGTACAATAAAAACTTGTAAATTTTAGGATTACTTTTTTTTTACCTGCAATCAAGACTAGACTACCCAATGTACGATCTTACACAAACAATGTGGTTGACTTGATCCTAAAAGATCGCATACCTGCCCTGTTACAGAAATGGCGGTCGCGATAGGCTTGTGATCAGCTGGCACGAGCTTGAACTCGAGAGCCAACTCGAACACTAGCTCCACTATATGACTTATTATAAACTCAATAATGAAACATGTGGTTTGTCATGTACAATAAAAACTTGTAAATTTTAGGATTACTTTTTTTTAGCTTAACTCGTTGATGTTTTTTGTCGCACAAACTTCAAATTGGCTAAAATTGGACGCATCAAGTGGTTTTAATAACCTAAATTGCACTTGAACTCGAGTTTGGCTCGTCAAGTGTAGTTAACGAGCCAGGCTCGAGTAGGCACGAGCCAGTAACAAGGTTAAAAATTCTAGCTCGAGCTTGTCTAAAAAGCAACTAGCCAAACTTGAGCACAATGAAGTTCGGATCGGCTCTGTTCGTGAACACCCCTATGTATAACTTCTCAAAATTTCATCTTGTTGTTTATATATGTTACGACTGTTAGAGAAGAGCTACATGCGCATTAAATTCATCTGATTCGTGATCTAGAATACTACCATCCAGGAGAATATAGCCATTTTGAGTTTTTATTTCAATTTTTCATAGGCTAACCATCACAGAAATAGCCACAAACTGAAAAGTGTGGTGTAATGACT
Source organism: Linum lewisii (assembly GCA_034768395.1). NCBI lineage: Eukaryota > Viridiplantae > Streptophyta > Magnoliopsida > Malpighiales > Linaceae > Linum > Linum lewisii. The sequence goes on along the minus strand of CM068301.1, from coordinate 64,388,777 downwards.
TAAATGCCTAGACTTTTTCCAAATTTCGAGACAGGACGTGATTGAGAATATATTTTAGAAAGTTTACTACCATCCAGGAGAATATTAGTCATTTTGAGTTTTTTTCCAAATTTTATTTCATAGGCTAACCATCATCGAAATGGCCAAAAACTGAAAAGTGCGGTATGATGGTTTAAATGCCTAGATTTTCTTTAAAGTTTGAGGACAGACGTGGTTGGGCATATATTTCATACTATTTACTACTATCGAGTAGAATATTAGTCAATTTTAGTTTTATCAGATTTTTCATTGGCTAACCTTCACTGAAATGGCAAAAAATTGAAAAGTGCGATATTATGGCCTAAATACCTAGATTTTCACAAAATTTTGAGGCCAGACATGCTTGGGCATATATTCCAGTCTGTTTACTAGCATTGAGGAGAATATTAGCGATTTTGAGTTTTTTCCAATTATTCATAGGTTAACATTGAAATGGCAAAAAACTGAAAAGTGTAGTATTATGGCTTAAATATCTAGATTTTCTCAAAATATTGAGGCCAGATGTGGTTGAGCATATATTTCAGTCTATTTACTACCATCGAGGAGGATATTAACCATTTTGAGTTTTTTTTTCCAATTTTTCATAGGCTAACATAACCATAACCGAAATAGTCAAAAACTAAAAATTGAGGAATTATGGGTTAAATGCCTAGATTTTCTCCAAATTTTGAGGTCAGGCGTGGTTGAGAATATATTTCAGACAGTTTACTACCATCAAGGAGAATATTAACTATTTTGAGTTTTTTTCCTACTTTTCATAGGCTAACCAACACAGAAATGGCCAAAAACTCAAAAGTGCGGTATTATGGCTGAAATGCCTACAATTTTTCTAAATTTTGAGACCAGGCGTGATTGGTAATGTATTTTAGAAAGTTTACTACTATCCAGCAGAATATTATCCTTTTGAGTATTTTCCAAATTTTATTTTATAGGTTAACCATAACCAAAATAGTCAAAAACTGAAAAGTGCGGTATTATGGTTTAAATGCCTAGATTTTCTCCAAATTTCAAGGTTGGACATGGTTGGGCATATATTTCAGACTATTTACTACCATCGAGTATAATATTAGTCATTTTTAGTTTTTATCCAATTTTTCATAAGCTAACCATCATTGAAATGGCCAAAAACTAAAAAGTGTGGTATTATGGATTAAATGCTAGATTTTCTCAAAATTTTGAGATCGGGCGTGGTTGGGAATATATTTCAGACAGTTTACTACCATCTAAGAGAATGTTAACTATTTTGAGTTTTTTCCCAACTTTTCATAGGCTAATCATCACCAAAATGGCCAAAAACTGAAAAGTGCGGTATTATGGCTTAAATGCCAAGAATTTCTCCAAATTTCGTGGCTGAACATGATTGAGCATATATTTCAGACATTTTACTATCATTCAGGACAATAATATTCATTTTGATTTTTTTTTTCAATTTTTCATAGGCTAACCATTACCGAAATGGCCAAAAACTAAAAAGTGAGGAATTATGGCTTAAATACCTAGATTTTTTTCCAAATTTTGAGGGAGTACATGGTGTGGCATATATTCTAGGAATTTTCCTACTATACATGAGATTATTATCCATTTTGAATTTTTTCCAATTTTTCATAGGCTAACCTTCGCCGAAACGACCAAAAGCTGAAAAGTGTGATATTATGACTTAAATGCCTAGATTATTCTCAAATTTTGAGGCCAAACATGATTGGGCATATATTTAAGGTAGTTTCCTACCATCCTGGAGAATATTAGCCATTTTGAGTTTTTCCAACTTTTCATTGGCTAACCATCGCTAAAATGGTAAAAAACTGAAAAGTACGGTATTATTGCTTAAATGCCGAGATTTTTCTCTAAATTTCAAGGTCTGATGTGGTTGGATATATATTTTAGGCATTTTCATACCATCCAAGAGAATATTATCCGTTTTGAGTTTTTTCCAAATTTTCATAGGCTAACCATCACCAAAATGGCCAAAAACTGAAAAGTGCGGTATTATGGCCTAAATGCATAGATTTTCTCCAAATTTCAAGGTCGGATGTGTCAAGATTTTGGACTAGATTTGTAAAAAGTTTGGACTAGATTTTTCAAAAATTTGGACTAGATTTGTCAAGATACTCGACTAGATTTGTCAAGATTTTGGACTAGATTTGTCAAAATCTGGACTGGATTTGTCAAAATCTGGAATAGATTTGTCAAAATTCTAGACTACATTTGTCAAAATTCTAGACTAGATTTGTCTAATACTAGACTAGATTTGTCAAAATCTAGAGTAGATTTGTCAAAATCTGGACAAGATTTGTCAAAATTTTGGATTAGATTTGTCAAAAAACTAGTCTAGATTTGTCAATTTTTTGGACTAGATTTGTCAAAATCTGGACTAGATTTGTCAAAACTCTAGACTACATTTGTTAAAAATATGACTAGATGTTTCAAAATGTTGGACTAGATTTGTCAAAATATGAACTAGATTTGTCAAATTTTGGACTAGATTTGTCAAAATTTTGGACCAGATTTAACAAAAACTAGACTAGAATTGTTAAAATTTGGACTAGATTTGTCAAAATTTTGGACTAGATTGGTCAAATTCTGGACTAAATTTGACAAAAACTATACTAGATTTGTCAAATTATGGACTAGATTTTTCATAATTTTGGACTATATTTGTCAAATTCTGGACTAGATTTGTCAAAAACTAGACTAAATTTGTTAAAATTTGGACTAGATTTGTCAAAATTCTAGACTAGATTTGTCAAATTTCTAGACTAAATTTATCAAAATCTGGACTAAATTTATCAAAATTTTGGACCAGATTTGTCAAAATTTTGGAATAGATTTGTCAAATTCTGGACTAGATTTGTCAAAATTTTGGATTAGATTTGTCAAAAAATTGGTCTAGATTTGTCAATTTTTTGGACTAGATTTGTCAAAAATCTGGACTAGATTTGTTAAGAATATGACTAGATGTTTCAAGATTTTGGACTAGATTTGTCAAAATATGGACTAGATTTGTCAAAATTTTGGACCAGATTTGACAAAAACTAGAGTATGAATTGTTAAAATATTGGACTAGATTTGTCAAAATTTGGACTAGATTTTCAAAATTTGGACTAGATTTATCAAATTCTGACTAGATTTAAATTTGTACAAAAACTATATGGGTTAGATTTGTCACAAATTTTGGGTTAGATTTGTCACAAATTTTGGGTTAGATTTGTCACAAATTTTGGGTTAGATTTGTCACAAATTTTGGGTTAGATTGTCACAAATTTTGGGTACGATTTGTCACAAATTTTGGGTTACGATTTGTCACAAATTTTAGGTTAGATTTGTCACAAATTTTAGGTTAGATTTGTCACAAATTTTGGGTTAGATTTGTCCCAAAATTTTGGGTTATATTTGTCCAAATTTTGGGTAGATTTGTCACAAATTTTGGGCTAGATTTATCAAAATTTTGGGTTAGATTTGTCACAAATTTTGCGTTAGATTTGTCCTAAAATGCACTAGATTTGTCCCAAAATGAGCTAGATTTGTCCTAAGGTGCGCTAGATTTGTCACAAATTTTGGGTTCGATTTGTCACAAAATTTTGGGTTAGATTTGTCACAAACTTTGGGTTAGATTTGTCATAAATTTTGGGTTAGACTTGTCCTAGAATTTTGGGTTAGATTTGTCCCAAAATATTGGGTTAAATTTGTCACAAATTTTGTGTTAGATTTGTCACAAATTTTTGGTTAGATTTGTCACAAATTTTGGGTTAGATTTGTCATAAATTTTGGGTTAGATTTGTCCCAAATTTTGGGTTAGATTCGTCACAAATTTTGGGTTAGATTTGTCGCAAAATATTGGGTTAGATTTGTCACAAATTTTGGGTTAGATTTGTCACAAAGTTTGGGTTAGATTTGTCCCAAAATTTTGGTTAGATTTGTCACAAATTTTGGTTAGATTTGTCACAAATTTTGGGTTAGATTTGTCCCAAAATATTGGTTAGATTTGTCACAAAATTTGGGTTAGATTTGTCACAAATTTGTGGTTAAATTTGTCACAAATTTTGGGTTAAATTTGTCACAAAATTTTGGGTTAGATTTGTTCCAAAATTTTGGGTTAGATTTGTCCCAAATTTTGGGTTAGATTTATCACAAAATTTGGGTTAGATTTGTCACAATTTTGGGTTAGATTTGTCACAAATTTTGTGTTAGATTTGTCACAAATTTGGGTTAGATTTGTCACAAATTTTGTGTTAGATTTGTCACAAAATTTGGGTTAGATTTGTCACAAATTTGTGTTAGATTTGTCACAAATTTGGGTTAGCTTTGTCACGATATTTTGGGTTAGATTTGTCACAAATTTTGGTTAGATTTGTCACAAATTTGGGTTAGATTTGTCCACGAATTTGGGTTAGATTTGGCCCAAAAATTGAGCTAGATTTGGCCCAAAGTGCGTTATATTTTGCCCAAAGTGCGCTAAATTTGTCCTAAAATGCACTAGATTTGGCCCAAAATATGCGCTAGATTTAGCCAAAAAGTTCGCTAGATTTGTCCCAAAGTGTGCTAGATTTGTCCCAAAGTGTGCTAGATTTGTCCCAAAATGCGCTAGATTTGTCCAAGGTGCGCTAGATTCCCAAAAAATACGCTAGATTTGTCCCAAAATGTGCTAGATTTGGCCCAAAATGGCTAGATTTGGCCCAAAGTGCGCTAGATTTGGTCCAAAAAATAAATACGCTAGATTTGTCCAAAAATGCGCTAGATTTGTCCAAAAATGCGCTAGATTTGTCCAAAAATGCTATAGATTTGTCCCAAATTATGCGCTAGATTTGGCCAAAATGCCTAGATTTTGCTCAAAGTGCGCTAGATTTGGCCAAAAATGCGCTAGATTTATCGCAAAGTGCGCTAGATTTGACCAAAATGGATAGATTTGGCCCAAAAAATACGCTAGATTTGGCCCAAAGTGCTCTAGATTTATCCCAAATTGCACTAGATTTGTTCCAAAATGCACTAGATTTGTCCCAAAATGCGCTAGATTTGGCCCAAAAACTGCACTAGATTTGGCCCAAAGTGCGCTAGATTTATCCCAAAATGAGCTAAATTTGTCCCAAGGTGCGCTAGATTTGACAAAAAAATGCGCTAGATTTGTGCCCAAAATGCGCTAGATTTGGCCCAAAATTGCTAGATTTGGCCCAAATGCGGTAGATTTAGCCAAAATGCACTAGTTTTGCCCAAATTGCGCTAGATTTGTCCAAAATGTGCTAGATTTGTCCCAAAATGCACTAGATTTGCCTAAAGTGCGCTAGATTGCCCAAACTGCGCTAGATTTGGCCCAAAAATGCGCTAGATTTGTCCCAAGGCGTAGATTTGCCCAAATGCTTAGATTTGGCCTAAAGTGCGCTAGATTTGCCCAAATGCGCTAGATTGGCTAAAGTGCGCTAGATTTGGCCCAAAAAATGCGCTAGATTTCACATGCATTCCCAAAGTGCATAGTTGTCCAAGCTAGATTTGTCCCAAAATCAAGATTTGTCCGTAGATTTGGCCTAAAATGTAATTGTCCTAGAGATTTGGCCCAAAAAATGCGCTAGATTTGACCCAAAGTGCGCTAGATTTGGTCCAAAAAATGGGCTAGCTTTCTCCCAAAGTGCGCTAGATTTGTCCCAAAATGAGCTAGATTTGTCCCAAGGTGCCCTAGATTTGGCCCAAAAAATGCGCTAGATTTGTCCCAAAATGCGCTAGATTTGGCCCAAAATTTCGCTAGATTTGGCCCAAAGTGTGTAGATTTGGCCCAAAAATGCCCTAGTTTGGCCCAAATTGCACTAGATTTGTCCCAAAATGCGCTAGATTTGGCCCAAAAACTGCGCTAGATTTGACCCAAAGTGCGCTAGATTTGTCCCAAAGTGCGCTAGATTGCCAAAATGCGCTAGATTTGTCCCAAGGTGCGCTAGATTTGGCCCAAAAAATGCACTAGATTGTCCCAAAATGCGCTAGATTTGGCCTAAAGTGCGCTAGATTTGGCCCAAACTGCGCTAGATTTGCCCAAAAATGCGCTAGATTTGTCCCATAGTGCACTAGATTTGTCCCAAAATGCGCTAGATTTGCTAAAAAAATACGCTAGATTTGGCCCAAAGTGCGCTAGATTTGGCTAAAAATGCGCTAGATTTGGCCTAAAGTGCGCTAGATTTAACCGAAAAATGCGCTAGATTTGGCCCAAAGTGCGATAAATTTGTCTCAAAATGCGCTAATTTGGCCCAAAAACTACGCTAATTGGCCATTAATAAAAAAAATTCAAAACATGTTACATCTCAATGAATTTTAATTGCATGAATTTTAAATACATGAATTCTAAATACCAAATCCAAACAAGCTCTTAAAGGCCATTAATAAATTCAAAGAATTTATAAACGTGTTTGAAAGATACCCATGCATGTTAAGACAGAAAACAGATATTCTCTTGCCATATGGGTACAAACTCGCCAATAAGAGCATAATTTCTCCAATAAGGACATAACCTCGTCAATAAGGGCATAATCTCGCCAATAACGGCTCATTCTCGCTGATTATGGCATAATATAATAGCTATCCTTGATTCGAGGATAACACATTGCTCGATTCAAGGTTATATGTGAACAGGCTCGGTGCTCCAAAGTTTCGGATTTAGATCCCCTATCAAGATTTTTCTCTGGAACTTCCATGAATGTAACTTTTTTTAAAGTTTCAACTGATCGAGTTCACTGTCACTTTTCCACCCCTACCCCCTACCTACCCCAAACTCCTCTCTCCCCTTTCCTTTTTTCTTTTTGTTTTTATCTCCTAAGTTGGTTCACGATCTATAACACGCTCCCACCCTCCCACCCAAGATTGCTACGCAAAAAAAGAGTTACCCTACATGCATGTTACACAATATTCATTTCTTGGTAATGAAATCAAAGAATTTATGCATTAATTATTCTTCTCTAAATTTCCTTTCTCAACACTAAAAGAATATGTTTATTGCTAAAGTTGCAAGGATACACAAATTCCTTTGGCTAATTCTTCTATATATAGATGACAAAGCTAGTAATATTATATCATCATCATTATTATTTTATTATTATATTCATCAAAGTCAGCACAGTCATCAGCCACGTAAGCAAAACAATTTCCACTTCAGCTGAGTATGTGTAATCTCTCTATTACATTGTTCTTCTTTCCCTTTTAATTGTTATAGTTTCATCTCTATAAAGAAACTAATAGAACATATTCCTTAAAGTGAATCCTATATTATTTTCAATTTAGTGATCAATCCAATGTTGTTTTGCACATTGATGGTGTAGAAATGAGTTACATAAGAGGAGTTGTGACGGCGGTTGTCCTGGTTTTTCCATCATTTGCTCTATAAGTTGTGGTACGAAAGAAGAAGGTCTGAAGACTCAAATGCCAATAATGATAACGAGTATATCATTCAGCTAGCAGATTCAACATCTGTAGATGATACCTCTATTGTCAAACTCGACTCTACAAATCCCTCTAGTTCATTTTCCTCCCCGGAGTTAACAACTTCAACATTGGAGGTTGATGCCTCTTTTGCTGAGCATGACTCTCCAGATCTCTATAGTTCATTTCCTTCTGTGGAGTATGAGGTGTTTTTGAGTTTCAGGGGTCCAGATACTCGTCGTCAGATCACCGACATCCTATATCGATTTCTTCGTCGCACAAAGATTCACGTGTTTAGGGACGACAATGAGCTTCGCAAGGGAGAAGAAATTGGGTCTAATCTCCGTAAAGCAATCGATCAATCCAAGATTTATGTCCCGATCATATCAAAGAGTTACGCCCATAGTAAATGGTGTCTTATAGAGCTTGCTGAAATCATTCAACGTCATGAGCAAGACACTCGGCGTACCATACTTCCTATTTTCTATATGGTGGACCCCAGAGATGTACGACACCAAACTGGACCTTATGAAGATGCATTTCAAGAACATGGCAAGAAATATGATGAAAGGACTATAAAAAATTGGAAAGATGCTCTAAATAAGGTTGGGGCGTTAAAAGGATGGCATGTCAAAAACAATGACGAGTAAGTAATCATAATCCATGCCTTTTAATATTAAATACAATTTTTTTCTCATTATTAACTCTTATGAATAAGTCAATATTATATAATAAGGCTAATTTTTTTATATAATCAAAAATTGAGTTTTTTCATGACAAAGTTTCAATTACTATTCACTTTTCATATGGTTCAACATATCAAATTTAGTGTTTCCCACTTTAATTTTTTTATATTTTCTCATGAAAATTCAATAAGACATTCCAATAAAATTTGGTTATGTTTTTTTAGTTTTATTTCAGTTTGGAATTTGCTCAAATATTATTCAACATGAAATTCAAAGTCAAATGCAATTTTCAAAGTTGAATAAAAATTTAAAAAATATTCAAATAAAAACTAGAAAATCAAATGTGAAATAACCATTTGGCTATAAACTATGATGTGTTTGCCAATTTAGTCATTCCCTTTTAACTTTTTACAAGAGGATTGAAGAAGAGTAAATTAGTTTGCAATTTAGTAAGAGAGTTGAAGTTAGTCTTAAATAATACATATTCATTTTGTAATAATTGAAATAAATATATAAATAATCATCTACCATCTGAATTTGTCTTCACCCAACAATTACATGAACTAGTACAAATTAAAATAGTGTAGTGCAAACAATCATATTCATTCAATTTAGACCCACAACGTTGAAAATAAAAAATTAAAAAAAAAAATCTTCACAAAGTGAAAGATATAGTAAAATAAAGCATATCTAGAAGTAATTAAGAATAATTTTTTTGTCAAGAGAAATTGGGATCTGAATTATTTATTTATTTTCTTAGGCAAGGAGCTGTAGCTGATGAAGTTTCGACAGATTTATTGTCACGTCTAAGTAAAGAAAACTCTACTTTAGAAACTGACGAGTTGGTCGGAATTGATGATCATGTAGAAGTCGTAGTAGAAATGCTGAATCTAGACTCCACAAATTTGACAATGGTTGGCCTTCATGGTATGGGTGGAATAGGCAAAACGACCATTGCAAAGGCAGTTTATAACAAGATTTCTTCTCGTTTTGATCGTTGTTGTTTTGTTGAAAATATACGAGAAATACAAGCGCAAAAGGATGGCATTGTTGTTTTGCAAAAGAAGCTAGTATCTGAAATTTTGAAGATGGACTCTGTTGAATTTGCTAATGATAGTGGTGGAAGGAAGATGATAAAAGAGAGAGTTGCGAGGTTCAAGAGTCTTATCATTCTCGATGACGTGGATGAGAAGTTTATATTTCAAGATATATTGGGAAGTCCTGAGGATTTTGTTTCTGAGAGTAGATTCATCATTACTTCAAGAAACGTCAATGTCCTGATTACTTTGATTGAGAATGAATACAAGTTGTACGAAGTTGGATCACTTAACCATCCACATTCACTAGAACTCTTTTGCAAGCATGCATTCAGAAAGAATTCACCTCCAATAGATTACGAGACTCTAGCGAATGACATTGTGGGGACTACAGGAGGGCTTCCATTGACTCTCAAGGTTATTGGTTCTCTTCTATATAGACAAGAGACTGCGTTTTGGAAAGATAAACTGGAGCAATTACGTGAAACACTTAAGCTTGATCAGGTCATGGACAGATTAAAGATAAGCTATGACACGTTGCCGTATGATGCACAACAGATTTTCTTGGACATTGCTTGTTTCTTTATCGGAACAAACAAAGAAAGGCCCTTTTACATGTGGAGCGATTGCAAATTGTATCCTATGAGTAACATCTATATTCTTATGCAAAGATCTATGATAAAAGTTGGAATTTCAGATGAGTTTCAAATGCATGATCAACTTAGAGATATGGGTAGAGAAATCGTTCGTCAAGAAGACGTAGAACATCCATGGATGAGGAGCAGAATATGGTCTGCAGAAGAAGCCATAGAAACGTTGTCCAACAAGAAGGTAAGATTCCTTTGCACATTTCATGTTTCATCGTACTCTTCAATCATAACTGAATTCGTTTTACAGGGATCAAATCGCGTTAAAGCAATACAAGTAGCCACCACTTCATCATCCTCCTCCTCCATTGTCATGGATGAGCTTAGAAGCGAATATTTCTCAAATCTGTCGGACTTAAAATATTTGGACGCTGGATCATTGGCGCTTACCGGAGACTTCAACGATCTCCTTCCGAACTTGAGGTGGCTTCGACTGGGGAAGAAAACTGAGAAAGAAGATCGTCCTTTGACTAATTTCAACATGAAAAATCTGTTAATTCTTGATCTAAGTGGTAGCTACGTGGATAATGACTGGGGAGGTTGGAGCCAAATCAAGGTAATTAATTAGCTTTAATCTTATATAATTACCATAATTACCCTTTGACTAATTACATTTTGTCCCCCTCTAGTTTGCAAACTTAACAAATAGCCTCACATACTATAAATCGCTCTTTTTACCCCCTCCTACTTTGGCCACTTTTCATTTTGGGTCCTTCTGTTCCAACATTGTCTTCTTGAGATTAAACCCGCCCGCACATCCACGAAGAGAGATATCGGAGGTAGGAGACTAAGAGTTAGTTAGGGAGGTATCACGAAGAGTATGGTGAAATACGAAAGATTTTAAAATCACACGTTTTATTCGTCAATTTCATCCTATCTAACCATATATATACTTGCGGTGAACACTCTGGTGCCCCACTAACGAATTTATAGATAAACATGTTTTTAATATCTTATTTTTTCAAATATAAGAATCTACATGTTGTTAAAGGATAGATAGGGAAATTTGAACGAAAAACTAAATTCGTAGAGATGATGATCTATCATATATATTAGGAAAAAAATGCAGTTGTAGAAAGAAGCCTAAAGAACATTAAGTATAATCTTATACTCTATGATGACTAAAAATTTCAACTAAACTCAATTTAAACTTATTAAGATTAAATCTATATATTGATATAAACGATTAGTTCAATGAAAATACCACTCTAGATAGCACAAACATTAGTGGGGTAACTGGTACCCCACTTTTAGTGGGGACACCGAAGCGTTTACCACTTACTTATATTCCCAATTAAAAACGTTTAGTAAGTTACTACATAGCTATTAGAGCTAACGTGGTGTACTGAATGTTCACCAATTAATGTCACGAAGACGAAAGTTAGAACAGAAGAACCCAAACGGCAAAGTGGCCAAAGTAGGCGGGGTAAAAAGAGCGATTTATAGTATAAAGGGTCATCTGTTAATTTGGCAAAGTAGATGGGGGCGAAAATGCTATTTTCCCTTATTACTACTACTAATAACTGCTATTACTTTGGTTTTGCATGCATGCATGCATGCATGCTACGTACAGACTGCAGGTAGGTTGAAATATATGAATCTCTTTCCTTGTTGGCTTTGGAAACAATACCTTACTTGCCTAAGAGCCTCGAGGTGTTAATACTTGGACAGTTCCCCAACTACCAACAACAAAAGCCAGATAAACTACTAGATATTGGCGAGTTACACAAGCTAAAGAGGTTGGTTCTGAGGATGACTGAATGCAAGATCAAGGCACCATTGGGATGCTAAAAGATCTTCGATCGCTTTATCTCGAAAATTTGAGGTGCAACAACTTGAGGGAATGGCTTTCCGACATTGGGGAATTGCCATCTCTTGAATACTTGTTTGCGATTGGCATTAGACGTGAGCTAGACGGGGTTAAACTTCCTGCAAGTTTGAGGACGTTGTGTACTTCGTATTCGATCTGTAATCTTGCGGAGTTGTTGGATTTGGAGGTGTTGACAATGTATCCATGTCGTCATGGGTTAGAAATCCCTCTTGCGAACGAGGACGTGATGATGATGATGATGATACCGTGTGGTGGAAGGTATCCAAGCTGAAGAGACTCGAGCTCACGGACACGAAGATCAGGCACAGAAGAAGTAGTACTAGTGCTAAAAGCAAGACTCTCCTACCATCTTCGCTAACGTATTTCTCCGTCCATGGGATTGTATCCCCGACAATGGATGAAGAATCGGGGTGGCTTCCGAGCACTCTAGAGAATCTGGAGAACTTGACTCACTTATCGTTAAACGGATGTTCAAATCTTGAGAGATCCAAGGCATCCAAGGGCTGAAATCATTGAAATCTCTTCAACTTGTTAGACTAAAAGGTTTGACAAGTATCCAACAAGGCCTTGAAGATCTCATCATTTCTTCATCTTCTCGTTCTAGTTGCAAGCTACAAATGCTGGTGATCTCCAAGTGCCCTGATCTCACTCGGGTACTATCATTCGATAATCACCAAACAACGTCGACTATGGTACTATTCGACTCGTTGCAACGACTAGACATTCAAGATTGTCCACGGATGGATGTTGCTCCGTTGCTTCGTTCCCTGTCAAAGTTCCCAAGGCTTGGGGTGCTAAAGCTTGACCTTGGTACAAGAGAGGGTACGACGAATTCATCGAGTAAGGGTAATGTGGTCGAGGAGAAAGACATGGAAGCGCTAGGATCTCTGGAAGAGTTAGATGAGTTCAGACTTCACAACTTTCCACTCTCCATAAAGAGAATGCCTTCGTTGTCAAAGCTGCGAAAGTTATCTACTCTTGAAATTTCGTTTGCGCCGAGCTTGCAGGAGATTCCAGAACTTGGGGAGTTGAGGTCTTTGATCGTGTCGAATTGCCCGTCACTCGAGAGATTATGGCCTGCAGATCAACAACAACCACCATGGTTGAAGAGATTGAAGAGAGTAGACATTAGAAATTGCAGCAAGTTGACTGCAAATGAGAAGTTGATCTCAACCCTCAAGGCAATCGTGCCAAATGCAATCATTCTATATCACCATTAGTGTTCCTATTGATGTTAATTGCATATATCATGTGTAATAAATAAGTACCTAAGCCCGACCCGGACCCGATTCCCAATGCATATCTTAGGTTAACAAAATCTTGTTACTGTCTAACACATTACTTATAATACAAGTAATCCAACAAGATAACACAATATTTTCTCAATCAGTATTGATCTTTCACAACTCTCCCTCTATGACATTATTTCCCACTATACTTGACAAAGTGGACTGATTTGTCAAGTTTGTAAAATTCTGGGCTAAATTTGTCAGTGGACTGATTTGTAAAGTTTTAAAAAAATATGGGTTAGATTTGTCATTGGCATGATTTGTCAAGTTTGCAAAATTGTGGGCTAGATTTTTTAGTGTACTGATTTATCAAGATTGTACAATTTTGGGCTAGATTTGTCAGTATACTGTTTTGTCAAGTTTGAAAAATTATGTGGCTAGATTTGTCAAAGTATGTGAAATTATGGGCTAGATTTATCAGTGGGTTGATTTGTCAAGTTTAAAAAAATATTGGGTTAGATATGTTAATTTTAAAAAAGTATGAAATAGACTTGTCAGTGGACTGATTTGTTAAGTTTATAAAATTTTGGGCTAGATTTGTCTGATTTTTCAAATTTAAAACAATATGGGTTAGATTTGTCAAGTTAAAAACATTCTGGACTAGTAGACTGATTTGTCAAGATGGCCGACAAGAATATTACTACACATTGAAGAGCTTTCCTGCTGTAAAAACCAAATAATGCACAAAGATCCGACATTGACAAAGACATGCACTATCAAGACAAAACATTGAAGGTCACTTAAGTTTGAGGTTGTAACATTGTGGTCATCTAACTTCATTTTGTAACAGAATACTCCTTATCTATGTTTAAACAAGGTAGTCGAGTAATTATTTCGTTCATTTTTAATGACAATTTCGATCAAACTGACAACTAAGCATGCTCAAACAATAATGTTTTTTTATCTTCCTGGTCAACTCGGTTGAACCCTCTCAAAATAAATTAAAAGGTAACTCAAAAACCAAACCAATACCTACAAAATGGTTGACCCAGACATAGATGAGTGCTCTGTTACAAAACGAAGTTAGGTGACCACAATGTTACAACCCCAAACTTAGATGACCGCCAATGGTTTTTACCTGTAATAAAGAGCCATATATGCTTTCCTCTCTTTCATTCTTTCTTTCTTCACACAAATTCTAAACTTCCCCCCTCATCCATCTCCAGAAAAATTTGGCTAGCTAGGTTTCACTCTAAAGGTATGTATTTCTTCTCTTTCTGGTGTTTTTTTTGTTGCGATCATATCAGCACTGATGCACCGAGTTTTATGAGAATGTCTGTTGAGAGGAAGTAGTACAAAGATGGGTGGTTTTTTTAGAAGTATTGTTACGTCATAACTCAGTTAGTAAAACCGTTAGATAGTATTGCAATGAGTACATAGAGGTTTTGAGTTTGAATCATCCTCTTTTTTCTTATTATCTCATTATCCTCTGAAAGACACCCCATGGGAGATATTTAAGAGCCATACGTGCCACAGAAAAGGCGGCTCTGTTACCTGCACGTTGAATCAGTAGCAGCTTGGAAGAAGGACAGGCGGCCAACAACCGGATCAACCCCACCAGTGGCTCTGGAGGTCTCATTGGAACAGGTCGCTTTGACAACTAGTTCCGCGCTTCGAAAACCACCTCGGTATGGGGTTCAATTCTTGTTTAATTTTAATGCATCACAAGGTTTCACTTGGAATTATTTGACTATGTGGTGTATAATATGCAGGAGTAGGAATGATTTATATAATAGGAACCTCGATCACTATGGTGATTATAGTACTACTATATAAGTTGATTTGGGGAAGAAGGAGAACATTTGAGTATGACCGAGGCTCGAGACTTCGAATACAACATCTGTCTCTGGAGATTCTGGTTCGGTGCCCCTTCCAGCCGGAGACTATGAGGTGTTTTTGAGCTTTAGAGGTCCGGATACACGTCACTATTTCACTGATATTCTTTATCGTTTCCTCGGTAGTCTGAAAATCAGAACATTCAAAGATGACGACGAACTGCGAAAGGGAGAAGGAATCTGGCCCAACCTTGTTGAAGCCATCAGCCAGTCAAAAATCCATGTTCCAATCTTTTCTGAGGGTTATGTTCATAGTAAATGGTGTCTTAAAGAGCTTGTTGAAATAAACGAGCAGCGTAAGGAAGATAAAGGACATGTTGTACTTCCAATTTTCTGTATGATGGATCCTCGAGATGTGCGCCATCAAACTGGGCCTTACCAAAGTGCATTTCGACAACACAAAAGGAACAAGGTTCATGAGAAGATCATTCAGAGTTGGGAAGATGCTTTGAATGAAATCGGATCTTTAAAAGGATGGCACGTCAAAAGCATGGAAGAGTATGTAATCTTATAACTCTCGATTATTATTTTTTATACTTAGTTATATGTCTTGTTCATTTTTTTTTTTTTTTTTTGGAAAACCACGATAATTTTTATTTTTTATTGGAATTTTTTTACCATTTAAGAATCAAATTTTTCATAATACATATTTGATTCTCTGATTTTAGCCTTTCAGGTATAAATTTTTATCTTAGGTATTTGATTTATTGATATTAGACACTAATTTTTATCATAGGCATCTGATTTGTTGATATTAAGTACAATTTAAATTTCAAGGTACTTATTTAAATTGTTGGTATCGATTTTACGTTAATTTAATTAAAGATAATAAATTATGATTAGTGTTGTTAAAGTGACAAACAAAATATTATCACCATATAAATTCAAATTAATTTTCTAAAACCACAACTAGCATAAATCCCTAAAACTAAGATAAATTTGAGAAATCAAAAGTAAAATATATCAGATGCTACTTATGTTTAGCATTCGGTATAAATTAATTTTTTCGTTTAATTAAGTAATACGGTCTAATCACTAATAATTTTTAGCATTAGATAACCATCACAAAATCGCGATTATTATTATAAAAATTCAATTTTTTTAAAAAAAATTGTGTTATACAACAATATCTAACTACTAGGCACAAAATGATAAATTATTTAAAATATTATTTTAAATTAGTAAGATGGGCAGAAAATTGTTCAATACTATTAAATTTAATTTTGGATTATTTTCTTGCTAGGGTGGGAGCTGTAGTAGATGAGGTTTCTTCGATTATATGGTCGCATCTAAGCAAAGACTACACATTAGATGTTGATGAGTTGGTTGGAATCGATAATCAAGTAGAAGTTGTGATAAAAAAGTTAAGTATGAACTCAGAGAATGTGAAAATGCTTGGCATTCATGGACTTGGTGGGATAGGGAAAACCACCATTGCAAAGGTTGTTCACAACAAAATTTCGAAACCGTTTTGAACGACATTGCTTCTTAGAAAACGTACGAGAAACGCTGAAACAAAAGGATGGCATTGTCGTTTTGCAAAAGAAGTTAATTTTCGACATTCTAAGAAAGGATATTGAACAGCCCATTGATTCCAATGAAGGAAGGAAAACGATAAGGGAAAGAGTTTCAAAGTTTAAACTTCTTGTGATTCTTGATGATGTCGACGAGAACTTTAAGTTTGAAGACATCTTGGGAGCCCCCGAGAATTTTGTTTCTGGGAGTACATTCCTTTTTACTTCTAGAAACATTAAAGTCTTGAGTACATTGAATGAAGATAAATGCATGTTGTACCAAGTTAGAGCAATGAATCACGAGTCTTCATTGGAACTACTGTGCAAGCATGCATTCAAAATGGACTCTCCTCCGACAGATTACGAGACTTTAGCAAACAATGTTGTGTTGACTACCGGAGGACTTCCATTAACACTGAAGGTGGTGGGATCGCTTTTGTATAAAGAAGATATAGAATTCTGGAAAGAAAAACTGGAACAATTGCAAGGAATGCCCGAGCTTCAAGTCATGGAAAGGTTAAAGATAAGTTATGATGCACTTCAGCATGATGCACAACAAATATTCTTGGATGTCGCGTGTTTCTTCATTGGAGAAGACGTAAATAAATCTTCTTACTTGTGGAGCGACTGCAAGTATTTTCCCACGACCAATATTAAGAGTCTTGTTCAAAGATCAATGGTGGAGGTGGGAGATGACAACAAGTTTCAAATGCATGATCAACTTAGAGATATGGGCAGAGAAATTGTTCGTCAAGAAGACATAGAACATCCTGGATGAGGAGCAGAATATGGTCGCCAGAAGAAGCCATAGAAACATTGTCCAATAAGAAGGTACGTATAATCAAATTCCTTTGTATATTTCAACCTTTTGAAGTGTCTCATATTACTAGAACAATAATTGAGTTAATTTTCAGGGATCAAACCATGTTAAAGCAATAAGAGTAGCCACCACTTCATCATCCTCATCCTCCATTGTCATGGATGAGCTTAGAAGCGAATATTTCTCAAATCTGTCGGACTTAAAATATTTGGACGCTGGATCATTGGCGCTTACCGGAGACTTCAACGATCTCCTTCCGAACTTGAGGTGGCTTCGACTGAAAAGACAAGACAACGTAGAGGACCGCCCTTTGTCTAATTTTACAATGAACAAAATGGTAATTCTCGATCTTAGCGAATGTTTCCTGAAGAATAACTGGGGAGGTTGGAGTCAAATGAAGGTAATTTGTAACTTTTTTATAATGAATCATATATAGCATTTGTCTATAGTTAGCATCATTATTAACCTCTTTGAATGCATATGATTCTACAGACTGCAGGGAGGCTGAAACATATGGATATTACTGCAGGAGGCTGAACATATGTATATGGAAACTAGGTGTAGGATTTGGAAACTATCCCATACTTGCCTAAGAGCCTAGAGGTGTTAATGCTCGAAGACTTTAACGACCTTCGAAAGCAAGAGGTACTAAATATTGGTGAGTTACAGAAGCTAAAGATATTGATTCTAGTGAGGTGTAAATTCAAAGAGATCGAGGGCACCTTCGGGATGCTAAAGGATCTTCAATGGCTCGATCTCACCGGGTTTCAATGCGATAACTTGCGGGAAGGGCTTTCTGACATTGGGGAATTGCCATCTCTTGAAGTCTTGAAAACTTCTATTGGCGGGCTAGACGGGATTAAGCATCCGACAAGCTTGAAGATATTAGACACTTTGTATTCAGTCTGTAATCTAACAGAGTTGTTGGATTTGGAGGAGTTGACAATGACTGCATGTGATCGTGGGTTAGAAATCCCTCTCGCGGGGGAGAAGATGATGTTGCCGCGTGGTGGAAGGTATCCAAGCTGAAGAAACTCGACCTCGTGGCCACAAAGATCAGGAGGAGAAGGAGTAATGGTATTGAAAGCAAGACGCTCTTGCCCACTTCGCTAATGAAAATCTACATCTTTGGTTTGGGATCCAATGAAGAGGACGAAGAATTGGTATGGCTACCGAGCACTCTGGAGAACCTGGAGAACTTGACTCTGCTATTAGTACGAGGATGTTCAGACCTTGTAGAGATCAAAGGCATTGAGGGGCTGAAATCACTAGAATCTCTTGAGCTCGTACGAGTATCTGGTTTGACAAGCATCCAACAAGGCCTTGAGCATCTCATCATTTCTTCATCTTCTCGTTCTACTTGCAAGCTAAATGAGTTGTTGATCAACGAGTGCCCTGATCTCACTCGGGTACTATCATTCAACAATGATGATACGTCGTTGTCAACTGTGGTATTCGACTCGTTGCAACGACTAGAAGTTCAAAATTGTCCACGACTTGATGTTGCTTCATTGCTTCGTTCTCTGTCAAAGTTCCCAAGGCTTAGGGTGCTAGAGCTTGATAACCTTAGTAATGTGGTTGAGGAGAAAGACCTGCAAGTGTTGGGATCTCTGGAAGAGTTGGAAGACCTTAGACTTCACAACTTTCGACCGTCCATAAAGAGAATGCCTTCGCTGTCGAAGCTTCAGAAGTTGTCTTTTTTACGAATATCGTCTGCGCCGAGTTTGCAGGAGATTCCAGAACTTGGGGAGTTGAGGTCTTTGACCGTGTGGGTTTGCTCGTCACTCGAGAGATTATGGCCTGCAGAACAACAACCACAACCATCTTGGTTGAAGAGATTGAAGAGTGTACAGATTAAATATTGCAGCAAGTTGACTGCAAATGAGAAGTTGATCTCAGACCTCAAGGCAATCGTGCCAAATGTAGACATTACATGACTCACTTCTTCTTCTTCTCCATTTCAATGTCAAGCTCATATGTTGTATTGATTGTGGTTGTGTATAATATACTGCATGCATCTTGTAATATAAAATAACACTGATAAATAATGCATCTGATTAACAAAACACTTCCAAGTTCCAAGTTAGCAGTTCACTTTATAATGTGTTAAATTTATAATGCCGCACAGTCGCATGATTATACGTCTGAAGTCGTATAATCATGTGACTGTGTGATGTTATCACTGTGAGCATTTGCATCAGAGTTTTACTTAGACAGCAACGTTCGAACGGAATTCGTTCGAACGAGCAAAAACTATGTAGATCCTCAAAAGTCGAAACTACTAACAGTGGATCTTGAGTTGAGTATGTTGATCGAATCACAAACATCCACGAGAAGAAGCAGCTTGAGCTAGCAAGCTTAAAAGCATACACAAGCAAGACTCTAACCAAGTACAAGAAGCAGCCCGTATACAGTCAGTCAGTATACTTGATACCACAAATAAGATATTCTGAATCAATAACAGATGAAAGAAGAATCAAATATCATCAATAGTAATTAAGGACTTGTAATTACCTCCAAAATTTTCAGAAGAAATTTCAAGGATCTGATAAGAACATCCACACTTTAGGAGTTGAAATGGAGAACCTTAATCGAAGAATCAAACGATGGAACACTCGACAGATCGATGTGTAATATATAGCAACAACTTAAGCACCCAATTCATGGGGAAGAACAATGAAATCAATGTACCTTTTGGATTTTTAATATAATGTTGAGCTAGGCTCTTCCAAAGTGCACATTGCACCTTCAAAAATTCCAGTGAGTCTGCAACAACAATAAAACAAGTCACATAACCAAGCTCACTGAACGAGAATAAAACTGTCCAAAGCAAGAGCGTTTAAACCTCGTAAAGAAAGTGAAGAAACCCCCAGTATCCGATTGGGGCATGCATTATCGTAACAGATGCATTTCTACTTAGGTCTATTCTAACTGTATATAGTTTTGCCTAAGCCTACATTGAAATTCATAATCATGAGCTAAAATTTAGACTGGCACGCTGTTTCGGAGTACTATATATAGTTGCATGTATGCACTTACATGGAAATCTTCTTGCTTTACTGACGGTAGATCACAAGCAGAATGAGCAATTTTCTGCACCCTATAGATCTTGAAACCTGCCCAGTGCTTCGCCAACTCGAACCCGATCCCCACGTTTGATGTTAAACCTGAATTCTGATGATGAACGATCTCCATCTTTGGCTGGTTTTAACGCAGGAGCTTGGAAGACAAGCACGACAGTAGATCCCATGTTGAAAGCAGCTATCTGGGGAAAATAACAGAGATTTTAAGCAAAACTCACGACGAAATCAAGCCGATTGATTTGTGGAAACAGCATTTAAGCACATAACTAACCTCATCTCCTTTCTTGACCAGTCTTCCAACACCTTCGGGATCATAGAACCGTTCGTCTGGAGGCTCAGAACCTGATGGCAGCTGTTTCGGCCGGTTTGTTCTCAGCTCTGGTTCAATGAGGAGCTGACATACATTTGACAGAAGTCAACACAACTGGTAAAACATATCATATTAATTATGAATCCCTTCAGCAGAGGGCATCATGTACCCAAATTGACTGACCTCAATTGACCCGATATTTGTTGCACCGACTGCAGCCATGGCCATGAATCCCTGATTCCATAGACCTTCAACTACTACCTGCCAATTTAAATTTTAGAACTCGTATGAGATTCAACAACATAACAGAAAAGGTCAGTAAGATTTACCCTTTCATTCGCGACATATAGATTTCGGATTGTTCTTGTTGCACGTTCATTCACTGGATAAAGGCGGCCTGCGAGACAGGGCATAATAGAATACTTGATTAGTTTAAGAAAATAAACCAAAATGCAGTCACCATATACTGACAATAAAAATCAACATAACACACAAGACCACCTGAAAAGTGGCGGCGGACAAGAATATTCCAGTCAACAGGTGAGTGTATGCGGTGATAGTCCCCAGGCCTCAAGTAAATTACACAGTAGTAAAGTCCTTTCCTTGGACTACAAAATGAATGACATAAAATCAACAGTCTACTTCAAACAATTAAACATGTACTTTTGTAATTCCAGAGTGTAAGACGTTACCTTGCCCTCACTCTGTCCTTGGCTTTCGGATAAGACAACGAAATTCTCCATTGCGAGTTCTGGCTGCTCTCATCATGATTATTACTTTGGTCTTCGCTACCTTCCTCGTGCACATCCCCTTCAGCCACCATAGGAAGGAAGGAGCTAGCTCCAAGAAGCGAAGAAGCAGAATATGAAAACCCTTTGACTTGTTCAATCATTGCCCCCCGCCCTTTTAATTCTCCAAATCTTAGAATTGTGCCGTCTACAGGACTGGCCTGAAATTGCACAAATGCAAAATCAGATACTATGTAGACTGCTCAGCAGTATCTACAACAACAATACTCGATATGAACCATGAACAAGAGCTTGTTACCAGTTACCAGACTATGAGGATCAGCATCAATGGGCCTGGACCCTTCTTTCAAGGTGCGGACAAAGAATTCCCGTAAAGAAGAATACTCTTCAAGAGGCAGAGATATTTCTTCCAGATCTGAAAGAAAATCAGAAGGGGACATTTGCTTTCTAAGGCAACCATTTATTGATATCTTAGTGAAGTACACTCATCAACAAGAGTTCTGATCAAACAGAAAGGTACCAATAAGCAAATCAACCAAGGTTATCAATATGTTGTAATCTTACTTGAATGAAATGCCCTTGCCCAGGCTTTGTAGACATGCGGGCGCATCCAGATGGGGAGTTCCTGAAAATTATCACAGAGAAAATTTCAACATTCAATACTCTCATTGAGAAACAACAATTTTTTCACCTCATATTGTTAATTAGAAAAATTGAGCATACGGGAAGAGATAAGTCCTATAAACTTTCCCTGATATATAAAATTCCTTTCACTGTCAACGATCTCAGAATATTTCAGTTTTCAGACTATCAAGGAGATCTTCCACATCATCTTTATGATTGGTTTCAACCAGTAGGATAGAAATCTGTTGTTAATTGGAAACTGCACAGTGGAACAATGCTCACCACACTTGTCAAGGATCCCCAAAATCTTGAAATGGAACGTAACGGTAGCATCGCCAAAAATGAAGCCTAGAAGTACAAAAGGTCAATGAGGTTTAGTCGAAAAGCAAATCTGAACGTCACTCGTAACAAGTAGGGTTGGAACACAACAGGTCTCATATAAATCAAGTGAAATAAAAGTTACTTTTGCATCAGGTTGGAACTCAATTTCAACCCCTTTCTCTCGTGCCTCTTCCACCTGCACCAGTAGAACAAGGGGAATCATAACCCATGAAATGACCAGTACATAAAACCAGAATTACCACAAATCACAACCAAAAATTGCCGAATGGGAAGGCCGCGTGTACATACATAAGCCAACCTGATGAGAATACTTGATGACAAAGTGCGAACAGCATCATCACTACAAACATCCAAACAAACAAATGGTTACCTTTTTGTCATCGTACATTCGACGGGCATGTAGAGCACCAAGCATTAGTAAGGTAGCTGCAGTTGCTCCAGGTACCAGGAATATATTGCCTACAAAGACATCAAACAATCTACTCAAATGCATCTTTAGGAAGCTACCAACACCAAAGAGGCCCTAATAAACATCCACTTATGCATTCAAGAATAGATAGAAAGATTTAGTTACTCCAGTGAAATTCCCTCTTCAAACTAGCCACAGCAGGCTAAATCACTCAGCTCATCTCGGACACATTAGTTCACTACAATCAGCCACCATTAATAAACCAAATTCAACTACACTTATCAAACTGAAACACATTCAACCTTTTGTCTACTGATATCGAAACCTAAAACTACCAAAATCTGTACAGAAAACAGCATCCGGACAACGAAACTGAAGTAGAAAACAAGAGCTCAGCAACATAAACCAGGAGAAATGCAGAATAAATTCTTCTCCGATCATACGCAATTCCTCAGACAATGAAACAAAGAACAACAGAGCTCTAGCAATTTCAAGGTGTACTGATTGAGCTGACCTTTAGAGTCGCCACCGCCGCCATTACTAAAGGAAGCACGAGCCGGCGAAGTCGACTGAACCTTCTTGAGAAGAGAAGTGAAGAAACAGCGCTGACGGAGGCGCTGCTGGTTGAGTTGAGGATGGAAGAATGGGAGCCTGTGAGAGAATCGGAACTTCATCGTTCTGTGATTTTGCGGAGAAGAAGAATTGGTTGGTTCTGCTCTGTTTTAGGGTTTTAAAAATCGGTGTTTTATATGTTTGGAAAAACGAGTCACCTCGAGGGCGCGAACTCGGCCGAGTCACCGATTTACGTAGAAACCGGGCCATGACTCGGACCGGTTCAACCGAACTGTTTCTTGCGGAAGGTTGAACCATAATCAGATCAACTGTGATTCAGAGCCATCTCTTCTTTTATTTGGTCGTGATTTTACGCGAATTTCGAGTTCGATAATGGCTTCCCAGGAACTCGAGCGACAGACCTTGCAAGCTGAGAATGACAGAACAAAGTGAGCCATGATAATGTTTTTCAGACCTATAAGCTATTTCACAGTAATGAAACTCTACCTGGCGAGCTAAGCTTACCTGCAACATCGATCATATCGACTTGTTTCGTGGATATGGTGTGGCCTGCATCATGGATCAAGCTACTTCGAACTGCTGAACTATCAGTTGATCAAGTTCCTGGAATTCTTCAGCGAATTTAACATCAAGTCTCGAGCTTTGATCGGTTCAATCTCTTGTAATGGTTACTGGTCTGGTTTTTTTACCAATGATCTCAAGAAGCACACTACCAATGGTCTCCACAGCTACACGAACCGTCTCTGAACAAATGAAACCGGTTAGCATCTCGTACTAATATCTCCCTCTTCGTAACCTTCGAAGCATACTTGGTCCACGTGTGACAATCCCTACAAACCCGGAGGTTCTTCATTACTCGTAACGAGCTCCCTGCATCAGTTCTCAACAGTCCGAAAGCTATAGCAAGCCTTTCGCTATGTCCACAGAGCCAATCTCTCTTTTCATCCTCTTCAATATCATGCAAAGCATATTGTACATTGGCAGAATACCCTTCCTTGGACATCAAGTAACCAAGCTCGTCCAAGAAGTTCTTGATCTCTTCGTAATGTTCGAAGAGCTTATCTGCAGAACCAAATGCAAACACCTTGTTCTTAATCTCGATCCAACTTCGCCCAGGTTCCTTCTTCATCCCTCGAGCTTTGATCGATCTTCGTATCGCTTTGACTTCATCCCATTTACCTAAACCAGCAAAGACGTTGGATGCCAGAACATAATAGCCAGGATCTTCCAGCTCTAGCTGCATAACGCGATGTGATACACGTTCTGCAATTTTCGTCTCTCGACATGCTACACAGGCGCTAAGTAAAGATCCCCATATGGTTGCATCTGGCTTGATCGGCATAGATTCGATGAACCTTTCAGCTCTCGATAACTGCCCGGACCGAGACAGAAGATCGACTACACAAGCATAATGCTCGATTCTTGGCTCAATCCCGTAATCCTCCTTCATTTGGTGAAAACAAGCTAGACCTTCATCTACCAAACCCGAATGGCTACAAGCATAGATAACAGCTACAAAGGCAATTCGATCAGGAACGACTCCAGCTGCTTTCATTTCCTCGAAAGCTCTCAAGGCTTTCTTCCCTTCCCCGTGCATCCCATATGCTGAGATCAATGAAGTCCACGTCACGACATCTTTTGCTTTCATATGCTCGAAAACTCGAACCGCACCCTTTATGTTGCCATACTTGGAGTACATTTCAATTAGTGCATTCCCAGTGGGTAAATCTGATTCAAACCCTAGCCTCAAACTAAAGGCGTGGACTTCTTTCCCTTGCCGCTTAGCAGCTAGTGTAGAACATATGGGTAATACGGCTAACATGGTCGTTGTATCCGGCATTACATCTTCGGTAACCATCTGGTTTATCATCCTGAAACCTAAGCTAGAGTCTTCTGCCTGACCACATGCTGTAATGATTGTGTTCCACGATACCACGTTACGAACTGTCATTGACGAGAAAGCCTCGAGAGAATCGTCGAGTTTCCAACATTTAGCGTAGAAATCAAGTAATGCATTCTGAACAACCAAATCCGAGTCCAGTCCTAATTTAGTAACAGCACAGTGGATCTGCTTCCCTAAGACCAAGTCAACTGCTTTAGCCGAAATCGATAGGATCATTACACAGGTAACAGAATCAGGCTTCAATTCCTGCAACATCATTTCAAACACCTTCAATCCTTCATCGTAGCTGTTATTCTGAATGTAAGCACTAATCAAAGAGTTCCATGAGACATTATCTTTGCATCCCATTGCATCGAACACTTCCCTCGATGCTAAGATATCACCACATCTCGCATAGGTATCGATAAGAATATTACCAGCTGTGACATCACATTCAATACCATTATTCACCATATAAGTATGAACAAACTTCACAAATTCCAAGTCCCGCAAATGACCAGAGGCACGGAGAACGCTTGTGATCGTCAACAAATCCGGTCTAAACACACGAACCATCTTCACGAAAAGCTCAATCGACTCTTGAAACAACTGCAGCTCAGAATACCCACAAATCAAGATGTTCCAACTAACAGTATCCCTCATCACCATCTCATCAAACACCCTCCGAGCATCGACCAATTTACCGAACTTAAAATACATAGAAAGCAACCCATTGTTCACCATTACATCACCCTTCATCCCCATCTTCTCAACCAAGCCATGGATCACCTCGCCTTCAACATCAACCAACCCGCCACACGCAGGCAAAGCACTCGAAACAGTAAAACAATCCGGCTTCAACCCAGCCATTCTAAACTCCCAATAACTCCCCAACGCATCCTCCCAACACCCGTTCGCACTATACCCCGAAATCAAACTATTCCACGAAACAAGGTCTCTCTGAGGCATTTCATCAAACACCTCCCGTGCATTCACCAAATCACCAAACCTAGCATACATATCCACCAACGCATTCCCTATATACAAATCATCCCCAAACCCCATCTCCTTAACCCTCTCATGAACAACCCTACCGAATTCAAAATCCAATAACCCCGCACAAGCATTGATAACCGACGGGAAAGTATAATTATCAGGCCTGACGTTAACCTCCTGCATACCTGAGTAAATCTCCAGAGCTTTTGACGACAGCCCGTTCTGATTAAGCGCTCTGATAACAGCATTCCACTGGTACGCACTCGTTTCTGCCGCCGGCGAGGCTCGTCGGAATACATGAAGCGAAGAGACCGGATCCTTGAGCTGGCCGTATCTGCTCGTCAGCTTCCCGGAGAAGAAGACCGATCTGTCGAGGCCTAATGTGAGTAGACGGGAATGGATTTTCCGGAGCTGCTTGTGAGTTGATGCGGCGGATATCGCTCTGGCGAGTGCTGAGTATACAAATTCACTGTATCGCTCCGGCAGCTTGTTCATGTTTTCTTCCTTTGCTCGCGAAATTTGAAAGAAATAACGGCGCATCTAAGCTGAAAATGCGCCGCCTGCGTAAGATAGCACTGGCCGTTTTCCCGTGTAGGGGTTTGGCGCCAAATTCGTGGCTGATTTAACGCCGTTATGAGCCAACCGTTAAATGAATCATCAAGTATAAATGTACAATACAATTAAAATAGAAAATACAACCTAGGCATAAGTATAATCAAGATATTATATTATATAATTACGAGTATTTAATACGTCTTGAAACTATAGATTGGGTTACAAACTTGAGGTAGATTTTGAGGTCGTTACAGGCACTGTTAACGGGACTGAGGAGGACCTGTAAGAGTTTGGAGGTATCATGAGAGATGCAAGCAGTTTTTGTTATTTAGACAGGACTTTCGTGTGTTTGTTGTTAGGAGAGACCGGAATAAGGTTATTCATGAGCTCCTTCAACGGTCTTTCTTCTTAGTATCGCCGTATGCTTGGCATACATCTCCAGAGTGGCTGACAACTGCACTTTATTATAGGTGCATGATTCTTCATTAATAAGAAAAAGCTAACATTTTACAAGAGAAAAAAATCGTGTTAGTATCTGAAGTCAGTGACTACTTCTCTAGTCACCGTTGACATATCATCAAAATTATAATTTAAAATTCTACTTTAAATTAATTCAAAAATCTAAAATTAAACCGATAAAACTCACTAGACTTATTAGAACCGATATTAATAAGTTTAAACATAATTTAGATGAGTTTAGGTTCTTATTTAAATCAAAATATAAAATTTTAAATTATATTTTATATGACATTATATTTTATATGACATGATAAAATGGCCAAAAAATTACACCGTCAACATCATTAAGACTACAGATAGCTCGTTTCATAGCAATGAGACCGCTCCATAACGGATTAAAATTCTAAATCTAGTTTATAATACGACTGCGTTTTAGCAAGACAACTATTAAGTCTATAATCAAAGTTCAACAATCATTAAGAAACATAACAGTCTTTAAACGATATCAAAGCATCCAAAATTTCCATCGAAAAAAAACAGAAGAACCGCAATATCTTTCATCTACCAAGAACAAGATCCAGAAATTTGAAACAAACACAAGCACAGGCCTTTAAAAACCAGAAGACTAAGCTCAACGGTAACGGCGAAGGGACAAGGTGTTGTTCCTCTTCCAGGTAGCGCGACGAGAGGGCTTGTTCTTGTGGTACAAGGAACCCTTTCCGCGGAGACCTCTGTACTTCTTTCCGGCAGAGGTGAGACCTCGAAGCTCCCTGTGCTTGTGGACAGGGTTGCATAGCCAGTTGATCCTCGGGTCGTTTCGGATGGCGTTGTGAGCCACGTCGACGAGGATCACCTCAAAGTACTTGTAGGTCGAATCCTGTGGAAACCAATTTGGACAGATGATAAATAAAGAGATTTCATAGTCAGAATCTGATGCAAAATACACTAATCATGGTTTTATATACCTCATTGACCCAGTAGGAGTTGAGGACCCTGAGACCGCCAAGCTTCCTTCCGGCACGCTCCTCAGCGACAGACCTCTTGCTTCTCTGGAACTTGAGCTGAGTAACTCCCTGGTTGGTGGGTTTACCGTAGACGATACCCTTGGGGACTGGCCTCTTCCTTCCACCACGTCTCACTCGGACACGGTAGACAACGTATCCCTGAAAAAACCAGCTTACAGTTGTCACTTGGAGTACCTAATCTACAAGATACTGAACTATGGAATCTTAGTATATCTATGTAGAAGACATTGTTGGCAGAGTAAAATCAAATGAAATTAAATGAAAAACTAATCCACAAGAAGGCAGAGCACTACAATATCAATGATGGAAGCATTATGAAGGAGTATATTTCATGGTAATGCATAAAATTAAGATAATCAAACTCCAGAGTAAGCAATTAAGCACACATATCACTGAACTCAGAGTAACTCAGATGATAAAGGAAATGAACCGGTAAACTAAGACAGGTCAAATAGCATTGTACATAGTCCAGCTAATATGTATCAACACATAGCTAAATTCTAAGCACAAATTGTACGAAAGCCATAAGGGAGAACCTGATCTAATTCACAAGGGCGAAGAACAGAGAACCAGCAAAATAAGATGTACTGAGTCTTTAATTATGTGGAACAGCTAAGGTCCGTTACTGTATAAACACTATCAGAACAAGTTTACAGAATTTATTATGATATATAGATTGTCAGACATCACTAAAACGAACATCGGCACTGAAACTAAAATATCATCAACCAATTAAACTAAATAATCAATAGAAGAACAAATGGAGGATTCGAAATTACACACCTGCTTGGCCTTGTACCCCAGACGCCTAGCCTTGTCGGGGCGGGTCGGATGAGTGACCCGAACGATCGACGGATGCTGGCGATACTCCCAGCACCTCACCCTCTGGATAAACCTCATGACATCGGACTGCTTCTTCCTCCATAGCTCGGAAACATACGTGTAGGCACCTGGTTCAAAATCACACAGAAAAAGAGTGAGAATCGCCATTTTTCCAAACGGATTATAGCACGAATGGATCGAGCATGAAAGATCGACAGAGCATCAGCCAATGGAGAAAAGCTGAGGATGAGAGACAGTACCCATTGTTGTCGCCTGTGACTGCTAGGGTTTGCGATAGCTGGTAGAGAAGAGCTTCAGAGCTGAAATGTTCAAAACCCTAAGATTAGGATTTTATAAACTGGCTTCACGAAATCTGGATCGTCCAGCTTTTCCCGCGTTTGGGCCTGTTAAAGAAGCCGCAAAAAAGCCCAATTAAGTTTCGTTGAATAGAGATTGGGCCTTGGATATTAAGCCCATCATTTAAAATATGGGAATATAGCACTTTGGCCCCTTCTACTTTGCCAACTTAACAAATAGCCCCCTATACTATAAATCGCTCATTTTACCCCCTCTTACTTTGACCACTTTTTCGTTTGTGTCCTTCCGTTCGAACTTCGGTATTCGTAACGTTAATTGATGAGCATTCAGTACACCACGTTAGCTCCAATAGCCATGTATTAGCTTACTAAGCGTTTTTAATCAGAAATATACGTATATATATGGTTAGATAGGATGAAATCGACAAATAAAACGTGGTCTTAAAATCATTCGTATTTCACCATACTCTTCATTTACCTTCCTAACTAACTCTTGATCTCCTACCTCTGATATCTCTCTATGTTGGTGCGTGGATGTGTCCAAATTAAATGGTAAGAAGGCGAAAGTTGAAACGGAAGAACCAAAATGACAAAGTAGGAGGGGTAAAATTAGCGATTTCTAGTAGAGGGGCTATTTGTTAAGTTAGCAAAGTATAGGAGGCAAAGTGCTATTTTCCCTTCAAATATTTATCATAATTCATATTTTGCTTACGTGGCACAGTATGAACGGCTGACGAGCTTTTAACAGTGTTTACAGAGATACACCTTTCTCAGTCGCCAACTGTTATTTTGCAGCTCAAAGAGAAAGCAACAATGGCGACGATATCTTGTTCCTCTTCACCAACCACCTTCGCCGCCGCCGCCGTTTCCTCTTCCTCCTCCGCAACCAAAACCTCCGCCGTCTCCTTCCTTCCCGCCTCTCCACACTCTCTCCGATTTCCCTCCATTTCCTCATCCAAACCCCCAACCGCATCTCAACGCGCCGCCGCCGCAGCGGCGGCGGCGGCGGCCACCTCACCGACATCCTTCCACGGCCTCTGCTACGTCGTCGGCGACAACATCGACACCGACCAGATCATCCCAGCCGAGTACCTAACCCTAGTCCCATCCAACCCTGCCGAATACGAGAAGCTCGGCTCCTACGCCCTAATCGGCCTCCCAGCCTCCTACGAAACACGATTCATCGATCCAGACCAGACCAAAACGAAATACTCGATCGTGATCGCTGGCGAGAACTTCGGATGCGGATCGTCCCGAGAGCACGCGCCGGTGGCGCTGGGAGCTGCGGGAGTGGCGGCGGTGGTTGCGCAGTCGTACGCGAGGATCTTCTTCAGGAACTCCGTAGCGACCGGCGAGGTGTATCCGCTGGATACTGAAGTTAGGGTTTGTGAGGAGTGCAGGACTGGTGATGTGCTGACGATTGAGCTTGCGGAGAGCCGGTTGATCAATCATACGACTGGGAAGGAGTTCGTGTTGCAGCCGATTGGTGATGCTGGGCCGGTGATTGAGGCTGGAGGGATTTTTGCGTATGCTAGGAAGACTGGGATGATTCCTTCAAGCTCTGGTTAGGGAAATTCTTGGAGGTAAATGAGGTTTTCTGATTCAAGTTGACTGTTGAAGATGATGATTGATGAATCAAAATGCTGAATATTAGCCTGGTTGAGCTCCTGGTTGATACTGAATTGGACTCAATTGTCGAATCATTTGAATTAGCATTCAAACGTATGAACATTCTTCGGATTTTAGATGCATACCTGTTCTTGGTTTCGTAGTGGATGAACTGGTCGTAGAAATTTTCGAGATTAGCTCGTCGTTGACAAGGTTGATTAGAGTGTTCAGCTGAGATGGAGAAGAATCGTTGTTTGTTTCTAGGTATGGCAGAATCATGAATGTGGCTGATAGGAGTTATCTAGTTGCACCCGATTCGCATAGTTCATTACCTGGTCGAATCGCAGCACGGGATGTTTTCGCAATGCTGAAATTTCTGGGTTTTAGGTTTCGAATCGTATCTGTACTATCCACCTGTAAAAAGGGTTAAAGTTGAGAACTTTGAAGTCTAGAAGTAGAAGATTATAGTATGTCAAAACTCAGAACACAAGATTACCTGATACTGTTGTTCGAGGACGTCTTTAAGCTTCGATGTTTGACTAATGCTGACATCTCCAAGCATTTTCTATCGTGTTCTTATCTGTGTTTTTCGTAATTGCAGGTGTCTGAACCCGAAGCTCGTTCCATTTCACCAGCTCTCCTTTGTTCATGAGCACAAATCAGTTTACCAGATTGTTGAATGTGTTCAAAACTGTTCTGTTTCAGTATGTTCTGCAATGCAACTTTGTTCTGCCGTCAAGATTCAAGAACTATCCCTTTTGATCTATAAAAGAATAATAATTACTTAAGCTCTATGTTTCAGGCATTTCTTTCTACATTATGTTGATTGTACCATTTTCAGTAAATAATCTACGAGGATTCGCAAATTCGTCAAACGATAACAGAATGGCCCGTACTCGTTACATGTAGATATTCAACGATCAGGGGGATCGAGTATCAAATCGTCACATTGCTGATCCATTCGAGATGCGAATCTCTCCGTAGGGCTCCTGTTGGTCGACTTTCACGCAGCCGCGTGTGGCCAGAACTGGCAAAAGATCAAGATCAAGATCAAGGACTAATATAAGTTTTAAAATTCACAAACCTAATCAACATTGTACATTGTTTAGATGGGGTTTTGAGTACATACCACAGACTTGATGAAACAACATAGCTGCTCCTTTGCGGTTCATTCCAGCGGCAAGATTGTTGAGGGACTCGAAAGGAGGAGCTCCTGCTGATTGGAAATGGTCCTTCAGGTGCCTACCATAAACCAAATCCAGAAAGACGATGAACACGAGTATGTTATTCATGTCATGGTGGAACCAAGGGAAGCAGAGTTTGGAGTCAGAAGTCGAGGAAACTCACATTCGGATGGTCTCGGTCACGGGTCAAGTTGCTGGAGTTTGGTGGCTGGTTGTGTCTGTGTAGGACCTGTTTCCACTACCAGCTCTATAAAACAACAGAAACAGGAGACAGAATGAGAACTTAATGAGGACAGAGGAAGAAGCCAACGTCGAAAAAATAACAAATTACCTGGGTCCTCGTGCAACGGCATCATTTCTTCATCCGGAATCCATGCTGTCTCCTCGGGAACAAATGGAAGAGTGCTTCCAGTCCGTCTGTAAGTAAAGTTATTGGGGTCATAACTCAGAAAACACAGCTTATATAGTCTATAACAATACAAGCTAACTAGCTTCTCACTTATTCCCAACAATATCATTTAAAAACATAGTTCACTTACGGTCCAGAATTCATCTCCGAGTGATGTGATGGAATATGTCCGGAACTTGAACTTGGTGCATTAATACCTGCATCTCCTGCGAAAATTTTGAACGATTAGTTAACTACTTGTATATTTTTTTCATTAAGGAAATGTAGATTAGGAGAGAACAGCACACCAGAATTCCCAGGAGTTGTGAAAACCGCTTCTTTCATTCTCATTCCGATGTTATTGTTGTAGTTGTTGTCAAACTCATCGCCAGAAGGAAGATTATTGGGCTCCAGTACTTTCCTAATCAAGTGTTCCATGTTGCCAATGTGTGCTGCTGTTCGTTGCCTCTCCCGTGGACTACCAACCGACTGAGAGCCAGCTCTACTTGGAATGTCTTCGTTCTTCATAATCAAACAGTATTTTATCAGTGTCAGGACGACAGGGCTCATTATCGTGAAAGAGCTAAGGTTGTTAAGAGTCCCTTACGTGTTGATCTGGAAAAGGAGCTGTCTCTCGTGGAGATGAATGCGACATTGTAGCACTTGGAGGTGAAGATGTCCTTACTGAATGAAGAGGTAAACTAAGTGTTATGCAAAAGAGACCTCAGGAAATGACCACTATGAGTATTTGAAAATCTCACCTGGTGGGGAGTCATGTGGAGGTTTGGTGCATTTTGTCCACAATGCAAGTAAAGGTTCTGGATAGTATATATCTCTGTTTGGAGCTATTGATAACTTATCCATAATTACCATTGGTGGTAGCTCCATTAGAGCATGGACCTTCATGCTTAACAGAATACTTCTTGATCCCTGTACACAGGTTGTACATTTAACAACTGTGATCATTATACTATGATGGACTGTAAATGATAAACTACTCTGTACCTTCTTCATTCTGCCTCTCCTTGAGGAGATGTCAGAAGGATTTTGAAGCCATGACTGGTACAAGTCACCAGGTATGACTGTTTTTTCAGTATCCATAATGTCTCCTGCTTTTCTCTTTCTTTTCCTTCGAATTGCTCCTTGAGCCTGTAAGTCGTCATTGTCCACTCTTTGGTCAATGTTATGTTGTAATTTAATGAAATTTAGTAGAAAGCTACTCTCCACAACAGACTGAACATAGCAACAAACAAACAAACTAAGAAAAGAGTAGAAATGAACACACTGAAACAAAAAACAGGAACAGCAGGAAAAAATGGAACAGGGGAAACGAATGCTCAACGAAAGGAAAATCAGTTGCATCAGAAGTTAAACTAACATGAAGGCAGAAGAGAGAAACTGACCAAGAGGATCACAGCCCCTGAGTAGAAACTAGAAACGAGCCCTACTCAAAATGAAAATAGAAATGAACAAACCAGTCACGGAGGTGTATTATTTACTTTACCTGTCTCTCTTCTTTGTCTTCTTGAGGTTGCTGGTTTACATCGTTTTCAATATTCTGGTCTGGGATTTCTGTAGCTGTGAAATGGTCATCAAGGTTGTTATACACATTCAGGACATAAACTACAAACAAATAAAAGAATTGAGCATCTTCAAGTAGACCTCCTTCAGCGTCATCTCGATGATGAGGTGGAGATGGAGGTGGAGGCGGGGACGGTTTAAGAATTGTTGCGATATCTTCTTGTTCTCCAAAACTCATGTTCACATGTGTGTCACCGTCTCCATCAACATCAAATCTGTTTCACCAGCACAACAGAATCACAATAAGTTCCACAAGGCCCTAATGCTGAAAAGAACTTAATAGGATGCAAGAACTTACAAACAAGATCCAAACGGCTCAGACATTACCTTTCAAACCTATCATATATATCCGTGTTAACTCGGCATGCGTCAAAGCGTTCACATAACGTAATATTTTCTGGATCAGCTGAAATCAAACATGACAAAACCAGGATAATTATATAACTCGTCCCTTTCCAAGGTATAAACTATAACGGTTTAGCTACCTATTCCCATCAGAATCCTCTTCCATCGAAATCCATCAGAATCAGGGAAACGAAGAAGGAGAAAAATACCTTGATGCAGATTGTTAGCCGCATCTTCTTCCATAGCGTCATTGTTAAAACAAGCCTCGTCCACGTCGTCAAGTTGCTGCAGTTCATAAGATAAATCGAATTAGATAATGTATCCGTTTTTATTTCTTTACTGCGTAACTTGGATTGAAATTGGTCCTTGCTTACAGATTGTCTAAACATTACTGCAATAATTTCTGAAACCAGAGCATACAGTTTCAAGTTCAACGTTTATGCGCTAGTAACTTACATACTCTCACGATTTTATTACAACCACAAAATGTAACTGAAATGGATAAAATAAGAAGCAGTAAAACGTTTAATCCTAGTGCAAACTAATGAATTATACCACCAGAAACGATGTGTACAGTCAATTTCACAAGCACCATTAATTGGAGAAACTAAATGATCTAACCAGAGATGGAAAATTTACCACGGCGAAATAGCCGAGTTATTCTGGAATGTCATGTTGTCGTTGGAATAGGAGAAGTTGGCAGACTGCTCAATGTCAGGGAGGTCCTGATCTTGAATCTCTGGCAGAGTCACAGCTTCCTTCCTGCAACCATAGAGACAGTGGATTACAGAGTACTCAGAAGAGAGGAATAGAACAGAGGATTGAGCCAACGAACGAACTTCGCATATAACTTCCGTCCTGGAAGAAGCGTACGGTCCACAGGCGATTGCACTTTCCATGCCTCGTTGATTTCATTCTTATGAGATTCCAATCAACATAGATGAACAATTAATACATGTAAGGGATTCACAAAAGGAAAAACGACTACTGTTTGGATTCCGAGTTATACCTTTAAACGTTCAACGTCATCTGCAACCAAAATTAGAACAAAAGAGAATCAGATTCAGCGAGCGAGATGCAGAGTTCAAAAACTCCCGGATGCATGTATGCGTTAGCTAATCGTCAGAACAGGAAGTTTCCTCACCGGAAAACAGTTTCACTTTCCTCTCGTAAACAATAACAACTCCACCTAAGATATAGAACAACAATCGATCGAACAAAACGAAGCAACTCATCAAATTGGTAAAAATTAGTAGTAAACTAAACCAAACACCAAAGAAACGAGCACACAGTGAAGAATCAGATTAATCACCCATTAGAATCCCGGAGAGTCGAAGCGCCATAGGAACAGATGGATTCAGAATCTCGTCACTGTTAAAAACAGGAAAAAAACAGAGCTCACTACTGAACAAGATGATGAATCACAGAATCAGTGTGGAGAGACTTAGTTAATTAACTTACCAGATGCTGATAATGTTGATCTTACTAAGATTCTTCCTGTTTAGCTTCCCTTGCATCGTCGCAGCCATCCTTGATCAATATTTCAAACAAACGGAAGATCGGAACTCCAAAACGTAATCAGAACAACGAACAAACTAGCGTAGATGATACAGAATCCTTACCATATCTGGCCGAGAGGAGCCTTCTTAGCTAGCAGCTGGTGAGAGTAGAACATTGTTGCTCTTCTCTGCAAGAAAAATGGAAGAAAACGAGAGAGAAGCTGAAAATCGTAGGACGAATTTGAGCTTTTTGAATTCTGTTAGAAGGAAGAAAGTGACGCTCAATGCTGAGGTAAGCAAAACCCCGCAAGAAGGAGCAGGAAATGAGAATTGATAGAGTCACAGCCAAAGGCATGGATTGAATGGGAACAAGCCGTACACGTGTACCTAGCTGATTACTTTGGACGGGTGATAAGTTGCCTCATTAGTCACCGGCGGTTTACTGTATCAAAGTTCTTTAGAGCACAAAATGTGGGTATGCATAAAGGGGGCCCACCGAGTTGGTTAGTTTTCTCTCGGTTGGATTGTTGACCAAACCGTTGGGTATTTGGATCGTTGGACCGATTTTTGTGAATCGTTAATCAAATCGAGTTGGTATGATTACGATGTTATAACTTATTACAATTTAATCATGATTTAAGAAATTAACTATAGGATTTACAAATGTTTCGAGATAGTCAAGGATACTGCTTGGTAGCGTTCTCTACAAACCTTCGTATATGCTCAATTATCAAGGCTAAGTCGAGGGAGTTGTCGTGTCTGGCTTGCAGTTGGCTTGGGATAGGGGCTATCGAAAAATTCAGCTCCAACTAGACTCTCAGTGCGTAATCAGTCTTCTCCAGACGGAAGGCATTAAGACGATCATGCCCGTGAGCTCCTCCACCGAGATTGGGAGGTGCCGATGTTTCATGTCTACCGTGAGGGTAACCATGTCGCAAACTTCCTAGCTAATTGAGGACATTCTTTGTCTATTGGTTTCCATTGTATTGACTTTAACGATCCTTTTTTGTCTTACTGTTAATACATTGACCACATTCTGTTTATTTACGATCAAATTTAACCAAATTGAATTCAGACACGGCCATAACCAGTGATTTCCGGACAAATTCGACTTACTGACCACATTTCGTCCACTTCAAACTAACCGATCAACCGAACCATTATTGACAATTCAAACCATAAAACGGTTCAAATTATGGATTATAATCAATTGATCAGAAACACAAATCAACTTCTTACTACAAAACGGCAACGTTTAAACAACAGAAGCTTTTCCCGATTCGTTCATAAAAAACCAGAAGGCAAAACAAATAGCTTCAACCTCTTCTTTTATGGCAGTAGAGACCTCAAACATGGCGGTGCATCAAATTCCACCTCATTATCCAAAAGAGATCGGAAAAAAATGCCTCAAATGTACACAATACATAACCAGAAAGAAGTTCTTAATTCATCTATGCTTCCTGTCCCTTGAGCTTCTTGATGAATGCTTAACATCGTCTTCCCATTCCGCTGCGGGAGGCGGCGATGGCTCGTACCTGGACGGCTTCCTCTTGAAATGCCGGTCTTCGTCGCTCGATTCGTAGTCAGCTGTGGCAATGCTGCTGCTTTTCCTTGTAGTGGTTCCTGATGCCGATTTCTTTTCGTGGTAGCCGTTGGCTGCTGATGAAGATGACTTCCCGACGGTTGAGGCTGCTTCGGCGGTGGTAGATGAAGAGGATGACTTCTTCTTCTTAGCGGCTTCGCCTTCCGGGAAGCTGATTCGCGAGAACACGCTCGCCTTCCTCTTCCGTTCGGCAGCCTCCGCAGCTGCTGCAGCTGCGTCGGAGGCGGTGGATTTACTCGAGGACTCTGAACGTTTCCGGTGGTGGTGATCGTTCTCGCCGCTGCGCTCACGCGATCGCTCGCGATGGCCGATGTGATGATCGTCTCGATCCCTGCTTCGGTCACGATCACGGTGCTCGTGGTGGTGGTGGTGGTCGTAGTCCCGCTCCTTATGATCACGAGCCTCGCGGCTGCTGCCTCGATCGTGGTGGTGGTCGGACTTTCTTTTTGAAGGGAGAGAAGGCGGCCGGTCTAGATCACGGCCGGAGCGATCAGGAGATGGCCTCTCCGGCCGTTGACGGTGGTGGTGTGGATCTCCGCTTGCTGCTGCGGCGGGAAATTTCTCTGTCAAAAATGAAGAGACATAACAGCGTTATAACGGCTGAAATAAATAAACAGTCAACTACGAATGACTAACAGTCAACGTTAAGTGTCCCAGTCAACGAAAGTTAGGCCCAGTAGGAAATAAGCCAGCCCACAAGCAGCAGTAAGTCTACAGCAAAACGACACGCCGTTTTGAACAGAAGGAAACAATGCCCTAGCTATTAATCTTTTATGCTGTTTTGGCTAATCATCTAATCAAGTGATTAGCATTAAGTTAATTATAATTTTTAGTCTCACAATACAATACATTATGATAAAGTTGAACCGAATCGATTTCACATTCGCAAACTGGTTCAATAGCCGACCAGAACTCAGGAACAACGAATGCTAAACGACGACGGATTGAGTGTTGTATTAATGGACAGAACTTTGATTGCTGGGAAAAATGTACATACAGATTTCATCGGCGGACCGCCGCCGCCATTAGCTCCTCCGCTGCTGCTGACTTCTCGTCCGAATTCGCGCTCCCTCGGAAACTCCCTATGGCTGCACAGGTACAAACATGTCGTTACGTTCGGCTCTATTGAATCGATTCAATGCAATAACTGTTCTTCATTTTCCAAGAATCTGAAGAACAAGTGCATAAACACGATTATGAGAGGATCGTACCTTTCAGCTCGTCTATCATTCTCACGCCGCCTCCTCATCTCAGCTTTCCAAGCCTCGAACTGATCCCTACTCATTGCCGGAGGACCGGCATTCATGCCCATTCCCAATTCGGCCAGATCCCTGAGAAAGATAAGATGCTCAATGTTCAGAGAGATAGATTTTGAAAAGATGAAAAAACAAGCATAAGGAGTATTCGGAAGCTGTACCTCTGGGGCGGCATCATCGGCGGAATCATATAGCCTTGTCCACCAAAAGGATCGGGCGGCATCATACCTCCGAAAGGCGGCATGTCAAGTGGCCCCATACCGTAACCCATGAAAGGAGGCATTGGACCGCCAAACGGACCCATAAAGGGGTCCATCCCGGGTTGCATTCCGCCCATCATGTAAGGGTTGTACGCAGCAGGCGGCATACCCATTGGCATCATGAAATTCTCGGCCGCGAGATCTTGAGGGCCTTTCCACATATCTGCTACAGCATTTTTCAAGTGGTTACTACCCTATCTATTACAACAAATCGCAGAAAGCTACCACCAGAAGAAGATCTCCGCAGCTTTATTGATCCAAAGAATGTACAAATCCAGTCGATACTACCAGCGGCATCTCTCCCAATATGAATAAAAATTGAAAAAAAATAGGAAAGACCGAACAGGGAAAAAGGCAACCGACAAAAGGAAACTACCATTCGGAGGCATAACGCGAACTTTCTTCTTTTTCTTCTTCTTTGCTGTGAAAAGAACGTCGAAGTCAGATCATATAATGCCATGAGGATGATAAATTAACGAATATCAGACCAGAAAATATCGGTTACCTGCATCAGCCTGAGCAAGCTTCTGCTGCACTTCTTCATCCATGAGCTGAGCGCTACCTTGAGATGCCGGCTCTTTCATGCTCATTGACTCGTGAGTAGCCTCCGACACGTCAGGCACTTTAGAAGTCATTGCCTTCTCAACAGCTGGTTGTTGAACCGGAACGTGTTTTTCTTCAACGGTGGGTGGGTTCACGTTCGGCTTAGTAGATTCTTCAGCAGGTGGAGGCAGTCTTGGTGGCTCTCCTTTTGATGCAGCTGACTGCGTAGGAGAAGGAAACTTGGGTTGCGGATAACGTGCAGACTCCATATCTGAATGCAACAAGACAATGAGTTATAAATCGGGTTCTAAATGTCATATTGGAATCATAAGATCTTTCAGGAGCAAACCTTGAACTTGAAAAGTGCTTCCAGCATTATCTGCACTACTGTTGCCTGACTCTAAGATCCGATTGATGGTGTCCCTAAGAGTCTTGTTTGGAAGAAGGTCATCGGCAAGAATACTTGTTGCCCGCAGACACACCTAGATTTCGAGATAATGTAATCCCTAATACCTGTCACCAAAAAATTACAGGCATGCATAATCAGATATGCTAAAGAGAGAACTGATGATTCTAATCCCATCACAAATGAACCAGGATCGAGCAAAACGCAGCATTGATTTGTCAAAGATTCAGATTGGTTTGCAAGATAATGAACAAAGCATACAAGAAGACACGGCAAACTTACATTTGTCACAGAAGCTATTGAAACAGCACTTGCTTGTCAGCGAAGCATCTTTCATAACTTCTTTGCACAAAGGACAATGCAGTTCTGGCGGAAGATCACCAACAGGTCTAGAAGAAGGCAATCCTTCAATCTCTTTCTCAAATGCAGCCCTAACAAGTTCATAATCCGAAATTAATCTCGAATCCTGATTAAAAGCACAATTGGGGAAGAAAAGCTAGGTGGGTGGTTCTCGAAACAACCCAAAGAGAAACAGAAAATAAAGAACAAGTCTCAGCTTACTCATTTGGCCTTAAAACAGCAACTGCACCGCTAGGCAATGCATAAGAGCCATCTGGCGTTTGCATAAGCATCGACTTCGGAATACCAGTAGGAGGCTTCACTCTTTTAATATCGTAATTTGGATCTCCATTTGTAGGGCAGTGCTGAATTAAATGTCCTGTGATACAGTGAAGAGTTTTTTAAAATCACACCAGAAAGACAAAATAGAGCTAAATCCGGTCTTTGAACTTCTACATACCTGGTACTTTACACCTGTGGCACACATAACCTGCTGGAGGATTTTTCCTCTCCATGCCCATACCCATCCCACCTAAGAAAACAGACAGCTTTTATTTCAGCTTAAGCCCAAAAAGAACTTTTTGAAGACTTTCGAGCTAGCTGCTTTAATGTACCATAGACTTACCAAAGCCA
This sequence comes from Linum lewisii, assembly GCA_034768395.1. Taxonomy (NCBI): domain Eukaryota; kingdom Viridiplantae; phylum Streptophyta; class Magnoliopsida; order Malpighiales; family Linaceae; genus Linum; species Linum lewisii. The sequence continues at coordinate 64,347,899 of CM068301.1, read as the reverse complement.
CGTCCACCCATTCTTCCACCCATTCCCCGGCCAAAACCTCTACCAGGACCAAAGCCATCAGAACCTTGACTGAAAAAACAATAGGTTTAATACATAAGCCCTCAGTGATGTAACATAAAAATAATCAATAACAGTACCAACAGAAAGGCATCTTACCGCTGCCAATCCAAAGCCGGAGTATCGATCAAAGCTTTAATCTTGCTGTCCTCGTCAGCCTTGCTGGCAGGAGGAGCCTCAGGAGGTGGATTGTTTGATATTACAGGAGCAACTTCAGGGATAGCATATAAGTCCGTACCAAACTCATCCCACTCGGTCTCATCATTCTATAGAAGTTGGAATATACAGTAAACAGAAGATAAGTGTTTTGCTAGAAACTCTGCCTGAAAAACACACGCAGCAAGTTGATGCCGATACTTACATATTTTGAAGCAGATGAATCAGCACCTGCAAATTGCACTTGCGGTGCATCGTCCATCTTATATTCCACTTTTGGCCTGCAAATATAACATAGCTAAACTCATACAAGCCCTCAGGAATCGTTTTAAGAATGCTACAGAAAGAAGATGTGGGGTGCTTAATGTGGAACCGCTATAGTGTATGCTATCGGCAGGAGCTGTTTTATAGATATGTCTGGGTAGCCAGCCAGTCACTTGAACCGTGAAAAAAATGAATTACGTTACACAATACTTAAAAGGATTAAGATAGTACTCTTGCTCAGTAACAATGGGCATGCGAGGACGTCCAGGAACTCGTTGGAGTAATACAGCAGTATTTTTTGGAATTAACGATGCTTCATCAAGATACTCTGAAATTGAAACAAACAAGAACACAACTATAAAACACTGAACATCAGCAAAGTGAAGAAACTCGAAGTATAATTCACCTAGAAGATGTCTGACAGAAACCACCAAAACACCCTAGCAATGAGAAGTCATACTAATCAGATTAACCAATCTAATCCAAAGGTCGTATGATCATTTCACCATGCATACTTTCGAGCTATCATAAGGAATTTCTCACAATATGCTGTGTGCAATAACTAAGCATGGTTCGATGATCTCATCTCCTTGTCTAATATCAAATGAAACATAAAGCAACCAAAAACCCTAGCAATGAGAAGTCATACTCATAACAAAGCCTATCTTGTTCAATGTTGAAAGATCATTTCGCCATGCACACCACCGAGCTTACATGAGGAGTTTTGTCTCACTGTATGCTCTAAACAACTAGGCATGGCATGACAATTTCAACTTCTTGCCTAAGATCGCACGATACTTAAAGCAGCGAAACTAGACAAGAACATGAAAAATGAACGTTCTTCAACTACTCGGCATAGACAAAGATAACGAGAACCGTGTTTCACCATGCATACTGCCGAGCCTACGTAAGGAGTTCCTCCCTATATGCTCTGAACAGTAACTAAGCATGGCTCGACAATCTCAACTCCTTGTCTAAGATCAACCATAACTTAAATCAGCAAAACTAAACAACAACATGAAGAACTAATGTGCCTCAACTACTCTAATCTTGATTCCTGCAGGACAGTGCTAACAGCAACAGAACATTCAAATCCCAAATTAAGTAACTTCCGAGCTAAGCTTAATTGACAAACCCTAAATGAAGAACAAACAAAACCAACCTTCATTAGTTTGGGCATTAGTCACCACCAGATCGTAGTCTTTACCCCTGCCCAGATGCTTTGTTTCAATGACTTTTTCTTTCAAAGTACCAACAGATATAAATGGCCCGTCCATTGACATTGAATCATAATCTCTTGCACTCTTAAACTTGTAATAAACTGCCATTTTTTCTATTTTTTTCCAACTAAAACTTTTAAATAAGATGATTATATAACTGAAATCAAATCAGATTAAGGTAAGATAATCAAAAGGCCTTTGAAAAAAAAAACTGAGGCCTTGTATTCAACTCAACTCAAAGGCCAAAAAAAAACACAGATAAACAATCGATACATAAGCTGAACTCTTTTCCCCCACTCTTGATTCTTCAAAGGTGCTTAATCAGATTGATTTCAAACCAAACCAACTAATCAGGAAGCTTTCTGATCCTTTCTCAGCCTCAATCCATATCAAGGTTTGGTCCACGGTCGTCTCCTTCGCACCAAATCAACGTCCAGAATCTTCTGAATCGCCTCCTTAACACAACACAGCTTACCACAAACTGCTAATCTCGCAAGTCAGCTGCTCCGAAACCGACTACTGGCTCGCGTTCCCGCGATTAGCAACCATAAGTTATCTTCAACTCCAAATCCGTAATCCCCTTCGCAATCGATCGAATCGCCCCAAAGCACTAAGGCAAGCCGGATCAGGCCAGGTCACCACCGATTCATCGCGAGCTCGTCCACGAAGCAAGTCTCCGCCGCCGTGAGAAGCCGTCAAATCTTCTCCATCGTTCGAAGCGAATCCGCTGAAGAGTTCCTCTAGGAGCTTCTTCTGTAGGGGGGGTTTTGATCAAGCAGCAGCGAGGAGTGTGTGTGGATCGTAGGCTAGGGTTAGGGTTTTCGCGATTGGATTTCCCGATGGATAGAGAGATCGATTTGGGGGAAATCGGAGAGAGAGAGAGAGATTCGGGATAAAGGGGAGAAAACGAGGGAAACCCAGTTGGTCAGTTTGACGGTTTTATTTCGGTTTTTATGGAGTTGCTCTAATTCTGGATAAGGCTACTGATTACTGGGCTGGGCCTGGCTGTTGAACTTGGGCCTGTTCAAGCCCATTGTGTTATGTATGTTTGTTGGTTAATAGCGGTTTTAGTCACTCAAGTTTAGGCATAGTAGCAGTATTGGTTAGTCAACTTTTATTTTTAACGAAAATGAGACTATTTGCTACTTCAACTAAAACTATACTCATTTCAACATAACTCTAAAACCCGTTAATTGTTTCTCACTAATTAGGTAATTTAACGGTTGATAGTCTACTAGGAATTATCTTAGGGTCGTTCACTTGAGAGATTTGGATTTATGGGATTTCAAATCTCTAGAGATTTTGAAGATTCTCTAGCTATTTCAAAAAGCTATGTTCACTTAGGTGTGATTTGGTGTAGAGAATTCTAAAAATATAAAAAATAATAATAAATATGGATATTACGAAAGACCAAAATGGCCTCATTCATCATCTCCGTTTTGATATTAGACAAGTTAGTTGGTTATTTTCATAAAGTGAGCCCAAATCTCTCAAATCCTCCTCAAATCTCTGGTCTTAGTAGAGATTTCAGAAAGCTCCCCAAATCTCTAGGGGTCCACCTCGAAATCTCTAATCCTTCCAAATCTCCATCTTCAATTGTGAAGTAAACAGGAGATTTCGTCCAAATCTCTAGAGCAGATATTTGAGCCCTAAATCTCCCAATCTAAAGTAAACGACCCCTTACTTCTTAGACGATGTCACGTCTAAATTGGATGAGATAAGTGTTATCTATAACACGTTCATTGACCGATTATGCATCGTCTTCACACTATAGTATTACCCTATTTACATTCTTAGAAGGTTGGGCTAAGATGGTCTCGTTATCGATTCTAACTAGTAGATGGTAAGAGTGTCTGTTTGACTTTGACCAAGACCTCCACACTAGTCACCGCGACATGTGATTCTTTAGACCTCTAATTTCAATATCTTTGTTAAGACAGTCATACTATCGAGATTTCTTGCTTGATTTGGTTTTGGGCGAAGAAGGTGGGTAAAGGTTAGGTTGGAATTTGGTTTGGTTTGATTAATGAGTTACGAATTTGGTTAAAAAGTAATGATGTGTACTTTTAAAATGACATGACAATTGACTTGTCATCGCATGGCGTTGGGCGAAAAAACAAATGTTCGTAGACAATAGTGACCTACGGGATAATCGTTAAAGTCTAGTTATGTGATGTATGGATATTCGACCATAACTCGGTGATTGTTTGTATAACCAAACCGATTTTTTACAAAGCCATGAACTTCACAGTCTATCAAGCAATTCATGTTCAAAGAAGTTCAATCAGATTTAAACTGCATAAAACCAAGATGTTACACTATAACTGCTCTTGCCATTGTTCAACCAAATTCCTATGGTACCTTCTGATTCCCAATTACATCACATTTCGAGCTCGAAACCTTATATGATGATTCGGATTCTATCCCTTCCTGTTCAAACTGGTAATGGCGACGAAACTATGGCGAAAAGAAAGTATACGACGAGAAGGATACAGAAGAAAACTATCATACATCAGTTAAGATCAACGACGATACTATAACAACGTACGCCAGGAAGAAGAAGATGGCTATTTGGACGAAGAATTTCGGGTTCTCCCTCATGTTTGGCGACGTCACTGCCCTGAGAATCACAAAGGAAATATACATCAGTCGAGAATTCAGATTCCTGTTGGAGTTGGATTTGAGCGGAGGGAGGAGTTCAATTCTAGAGGACAATTAGAGACGAAAAACAATGAATTCGGAAATGCGGATGAATTGTTCTATCCCGCCTCCCAAATCCAGACCGGAAAACGACCCCGAGATATAGAGAATAGGGAAACGAGATTGGTTTCATCACCTTGCGATTCGCTGGGAGAACCGTTGGAAGGGTAAGCTCTGAATGAAGACGATACCCGGACCCGTTAGAGTTGCTGTTACTAGATTGTCTCCCTGGGGTTGAAACCGAAAAGAGGTAGTCAGCTCGATACTATAGTAACTGTTAGGTAGCCAGACGGAGAACAAGAGACAGGCAGACGGAGAAGGCTACTTACACCGAAGACAGCTCTTCTCAGGGGACCATTGTACTTTATTTGGACATTGACGGTGGAATTAAGGGCGGCGATACAGGAAACGTCGACTGTTAGTACCTCTCCGACATCAAGCTTCTTCTGTACAACTAGAGAACCAAAGGAGGTGTTAGTAGACAGTAGTTACTCGTTAGATCGGGTGCGGTTTTGTTCAGAAAGCGTACCAGATCCACCAGCGACGATGAATGCAAGTCCTTGTCCAGTTAATTTTTGTCTCAAGAATCCCTGTTATGGAACACAAAAATTAACCCGATCACATACCATGAATAAGTCATCCTCAAAAGAATCTAACAATCTGTGATAATCGTACCTCTGCACTAGCCATCACATTACGTGCCCTCGGATCGAATGCGGTATTCACATTTACATCGTTGATGGAACAAAGGAATGCATCTGGCTACACAACAATTGAAAAGACATAAACTTGGAGCAAATCGAAAGGCCACGCAAGATTGGAAAGCTGAAGGTTCATCGTATGCTACTAGATATAATGGAAATCACTAAAGTGATAAATTGAAATAAAGGGTACTCCAAACACGGTTCTGTAGTTTTACCTGACACAAAATCTCTCCACCGAACATAGCCAAATCAATCTACGAAACAAAACAAAAACGATACAACTCAACAATCGATGATAATTTGAGTATATAAGCCCACATAAGCTTGTTCAGGCATACGAACCGGGAGAATTCTTGCAAGTGAAGGGGCAGCGATTCCAACAAATCCGTCGCCAGAACCATTGTTACGAATCACTACACTGGTAATAGTCTTGCCGAAAAGCCAATGCCACATTCCTACTTCATTTTCAGGCATGAAAATGTTCTCCATTTCTACTGACCCGGACATGAAGCACATGGAACCTGCAATGAATTCACCGGGTAAGCATCAAACGCCAAAATATACGACTTCCAACATCATGTAATCACTCGTAGGCAACATTCCATTAGGTGAACCACATTTACGATTCACCACCAACACCTTGATAACCATTCAAAGTAAAATGTCAAGCAAGAACATTATCACCATAACTTAACTGTAATGTAACTGTCATGAAAGATAGCAAGGGAACAGTAATCATAAACTAACCTGGTCGTACAACAACTTTCTCGTTTGGTTTCAACATTATCTGACAAATGAAGGACACAGTGGAAAGGGATCAGATAAGCAAACACAAACAATGTTGGTGAAACCGTATCGTACTACACAATTCAAAACAATTAAAACACATATTGTACCATCAATCCAATACGAACCACGCAATTCAAAACGATTAAAATAAGTATCGTGCCATCAATCCAATACGGGTCATGCATGGTTTTACCATCAAACCATAAATTCCCAGCATTTCATCGACACAGTTTCACCAAGTAAACGCAAGATGGTAATCATCGTGCCAGGAAATTGAAACAATTAAATAACACATTGATTCATCAATAAGGTACAGTACTTGCACGGTTACACCATTAAACCTTAAACAGTTAACTTCACAGATTCACTAGTTGATACGGTTTCACGAACACTGACGATAATCGACACTTGGAAACCGAGCTAGAAAGATATGCATACACACCTGAACCACCTGTGCTTCACCACCCAAAATCTGGAACGGTATCATAGCCGCTTGTTGACTCTGCAGGCACATTACAAACTAATGAGATTTTGCAACAGAGTTCATATAATTCAAACCCTCAGTCAACTAATGCAAGTACAACTAACTGAAGCTGATAAATTTCAGAATGAACAATCTTACGCAATTGGCACAAAATGAACATTAGGTCAATCAAAATAACACGCTACAATCAAATTGGGAACACAGAACGAAATGCTTTAGCAAAATTCACGATACTTCTCAGCTACCAAACGGAATAACACCAGAAAATTTCAGCTGTGCGCTCAAGTTCCACAAGCTAGAAAGTGAAGTCCAGCAGAAGAGAAGAGAAGAGTACCTGATACACATACGGCTGAAACGGAGTAGAGAAGAAGGGCGCAGCCATGGCGAGAAAACTGTTGAGAGTGTGGATTCAATTGATACAGCAGAGAAAACTCAAACAGATCAGGAATTGAGAACCAGAATCGAATTCGCAGCAGTGAAATTTGGCACAGTGTTGAGCAGATCGACGGCGATCGGAAGAAGAAAAAGAAACCGATCTCTTCAAAGATGGGACGAAAGAAAACTCCGAGCTCGTCAAATATTATTTTTTATTTTTTTTGTAATAGTTTCCTACGGAGTTACCGAAATTACCCTCTATCATGCTGGTATTTAAAGTTTTCTGCGAGGGGCTAAATTGTAAATGAGTCAGTGGGTGGTCCACGTCTCGACGGTGTTTTGTTGTTTGTTACGTGGAAACACGTGGCAAAATGTGCTGAGCTGGCGTATTAATATTGGTTGTCTTGTTACTCGTCGACGTGTTTCGTGCCGGAGCTTTAGTTGGATCGGAAAATGTTACTCCGTTCAACCTCCGCCGCCCGCCGGCAATCCAAAATCACACAAATTAATGCTCAATAGAAAAGCAAATAGAATGACACAAAAATTGAGAATTTTACCAACAAAGTGTCCAACCTTATTCTTATCGCTCCCAACACAGCGAACTCGTAAGACACTCGTATTCTAACGCAGCGAACTCGTAAGACACTCGTATTCTAACGCGTTCTCACTACTCATAGTAATTCACGAAGGGGAGAATAATAACACTGAGGTGGTGGTCGTGGTAACTATCGGCAGCATTAGAATCGATGATTTTAATATAACCAATGTGTGATAAGAGTCCAAGTCCAAGTTAGTGCACAATCTTTTCGACGATGGAAAGATGTCACATTTATAGTTGTGAATTGTGTCAAAGGTCTTCTTCAAAATGTTGTAATCAAGCACCGAGTCTCGTTGGGCAACAATGTCGATGCAAACGAAACAAATTATCGATGGTGAATAGGAACAATGTTTTGGTCATTCTGGGACAAACAAAGTTGGGTACCACACCATAAAGAAAATGAAGTTGGTTGTGTTACATTCACAACAAACAACCACCTTACATTCGAACAACACATATCGAAAATGAGCCCGTGATCGTACGAGACTAACCCGACGCAGACAACCTATATAGTCCCAACAATAAAATGAATACCAGTCAATAGATGGACGTGACTAGGGTTGAGAGTCCGTTAATTCGATTAATAACCAACTTTGAATGATCAGTCAAAGATTAACCGACATTAGAGAAGGCTTAACCGCTAACAGACCCAAAAAATAAGTTCCGAACACTTATCTAAATTCAGTCAACCGGTCTTTAACCGTGACCGACCCCTCTGTTGGTTGACCGATCAATTCTGCCAAGATCCAGCCATTTCTTACATCTGGTCTTAGAAGATTTGCAAACATATGCAGCTAAGAGAATACTTACCAGTAAGTACCGAGACTTCGAGATTGTTTGCCCATCGATCGAGCTGAGGACACGATCTGAGCTCCAACACAGACAAGATTTGCAAACATAGGCAGCTAAGAAAATACTTACCAGTAAGTACCGAGAATTCGAGATTGTTTGATCATCGATCCAGCTGAGGACGCGACCTGAGCTCCAAGATGATAATCACCTGTAAAAACAGTCAAAACCTTTCACAGTAATATATCAGAACGTATAAAAACTCGGAATTTTTCGACTCGGTAACTGTAGATAATGCAAAAGTGATACTTACATTCTCAACAAACATTACAAGATGACTCAAAACTTAGAAGCTTATAGAGTAAGGTAAGCAAAAGCTGCACAATATATCACTCTTAGCTACAAAAGTAAACCCTAACAGCCAAAAACCTCTCACGGAAATAACAAAACAAGGTATGTACTCCGTTTTCGTGTTCTCCGATTTTCGAGTATTCTCCATCTTCACTGAAACATTCTAGCAGCTTTCTTCAATATACTGAATAGAGCTGAAAGGAGCAAAACTGTAATGACCTTCTTCGAAGCTAAAATCCTGAGGTTAAACCGCATACCACGGTTTCTCATCAACCCGACAATAGTGGCACATAGAAACAAGAGCCCCGAGCAGATGGAACGCGAAACAGTCTTTGCTGTTTCAGCAGGTCCATCGACGTTAGCTGCATTGCTTGAAACTTCAACGTATGACCATTTTGAGTTGGGGTCGCTGTTTTCAGATTGATTCAATCCCAAGGTCTCGTTCAACCAACAAGACAAGCACACGAGCCATTTTGCTAGCCACGCAACTTCGTCGGCAGAGATGGGACGCTTCATTGAGTCACCCTTGTACTTGGCATCGGTGAAGGTCTTGTTGCCTACTTTTCTGGGTGTGAATACCTCGTCCCGGGTCGGCTCACACTGCTTCTTTTCTGATGTGAAGGAAAGGGATCTCAGAGGATAGGCTCCAAACAAGTAGCTAACTTGCTTCTTTAATGAATCTATGAGCTCCAAGCTTTGTGAAAGGTTACTTCCGGAATTGGCTAGCAACTCGGATTCCGCACGTAACAGAAACAGCTGCAGCAATGAGGATGAATGATGAGTTAATTATGTCATTTAAGCATCAAGAAACTCAACTAACATTGAAAGAAACAATATAAGAACCTGAAGCAATTGTTGTCCACCATCTTCAGCATCACTAAACAGTCTTAGGTCTTTGTTCCAATTGTCGTGTAGGTATGATCCATCGGCGTCACTCTCGCATAAACCATCCTCCCAATCCTATTAGCGCCACAAGAAAGACGGAAACGTCAGTAATTACAAAGAACAAACTATAGATCTTAGGTCTTCTTGTTTCAGATTCATAATCACAAAGAACAGCTATGGATGAAGGAACTGGCTGAAAGCAAGCAATTGAAAGTTCAAGTAGTTATCTACATAAATAGCTAAATGAAAATATGAAACAGGAGACTGATCAACCTACCTGTAGTTGTTCCTTGATCAAGGGAACATATTTATACACATTGTTGAGCATGGCTTTCCCAGAACCCGATTGTTTGGCATGGAAGACATTGTCAGCGTTCTTTATGAGATTTATCAAATCCTTGTTCGAGGTCAATATGGTGATAACCTATAAAGATTAAACGTTAAAAATGCAGTCAAGAAGATATGTTAACAGCAAAAGGTACGATTAGTAAGACGCACAAGGCTAGGAATCAAAGCACAATGACTAACCTTCAAGACCATTTGGACGATCATTTCAGGATCAGTGTGAAGAAACTTGTGAGCAAACCCGATAAAGTGCATAACCATTGAGCTGTAGTACAAGTAGTTGGACATCACATAGCTTTCCCAAAAAGCCATATCACAACACTGTCTGCTTTTCACATCTTCTCCATTACCCTTTTTCACTGAACCACCAACAATTGCATCAAGCTCAACAAAATCATCAATTCCAATCTTCCATGGTTCCATGTAAGCAACCCAAACAGAGAACACCTGAGATGCATTCTTTATAGAAGTCCCCATTGGACAGAATAGGAAAGTCCTCAAAATGAACCTATACAATGGTCTTTGAATCCAAGAATTCCATGACTCTACCACCTGAGAAGATTTCATATCAAATGAACTCGGAGATAACCTTCCCCCATTAGCATTTTCAACTTGTACAACGCCTTCTGCTGTACCGCCACTCCAATTCAAGTATTTAACCAACAATTTAACTACCTCGCCCACGCTAGATGATGGTGGAGTCTCGCCAAACACTGGCCTCAGGGAAAACGATAGCCCAACAGACTTACATAGACTCACAGGTAGAGGCGAAAAATCATTATCAACTAGCCAGTACTGAACCAAGGCATCAACGAAAAACTCAGCCCTCAACATTGTAGCCCCATCATTTCCATAGCCATAATGCAATAGTGAGCTACGATAAGGCTGGTGTACATCCAAATCACGGACAGGCACAAACGCACGCAAGTAAGCATAGAGGAGCCTAACATAAAGATCACATTCCAATTTCTGCTCGTTCCCTCGTTTAGCATGAGACATCCTTGAAATCGAAGAAGTCCAGTTCTCCAGTTTGGAAACCTTCTTACTCTTTGCAGTTGCCACAGTCATACTACCAGAATTCTCGCTATTAGCCTTACAAATCGGGTAGTAAGCGAACCAATACACAAAATACTCAAAAACATTCAGCTGAATCTGATAACAACACGAAGAAGACGACGTTCCTTTACTCAATCCTTCCTTAACTTTACCTTGAAAGACAGGGCAAACAGTGTTCAACGCCTGGCAATCCTTATCGCTAGAAACCACAATCCGCGCCCAATCCGGCAACCGCTCAACCGGGAAAACGTACTTCACAAGCGACTGACGATCAACAGCCGAAATCGACTGGAAAAGCACACCGCCAGGGGAGAGTAGGTCGAAAACCCTAGCAGCGAGTTCAGAGTCATTCGAACCGAGGACGACGTCGATCCAGCCTCCGCCGCCTCCTCCTGAGGCGTCGTCGAAGCCGTAGAGCTTACATATTAAGGTAGGGAAGGCGACGGAGAAGAAGTGGCGGGACTGATCGGGAGTGTGGGAGCGGAGGAAGGACTCGACGGAGCTACAAGCTGCGGAGATCTGCGGAGGAGTTGAAGAAGCGAGGATTGCGGCGGCGATGTCCTGCGATTTAGAGAGGGAATCGACGGTGTAGGAGTAAGGTTGCATTTCGAGAGGGATTTCGTTCAGAAGGATGCAGCAGAGCTACCGAGGATTTCTTTAATGGCGGTTCGTTTTCTTTGTTTCTTCGTCTAGGGTTTGAGGAGAAATCGAAAGCTGCGTTTTGAAAATGTGTGTGTTAAAATGGCGGGGTTTTTAAGGACTTGTGGTATATTGCGTGTACATGGGACACGTGGCGGAAGATTGAGCGCTATTGTGGCATTGTATGCTGACGTGTGGGGTCCAGATGGTGCTGGGCGGTCCCGTTGATTCGGAATTATTTTGTTTAATGGTTTAGGTGAATTTATTACTTTATTTTGTTTTCACATTTTCAAATTTCAATTAAGGATGGGTTAATAATTTTAAAAATAAATAGCATATTATAATTAAAATGAATAAATTTTTGAAATCTAAAATCTTTTAAATTATTAACGTCGTTCATCCTTGTTTGTAAAATTTAAAAAGTTAACATCTCTGGCTAACAAGTGGTGCCACATGACTTATTTAATACATTAAACACATTAAAAATTTGTCACGTGATGCCACGGATTTGTATAGCATTTTTTTTAAAAAAATGTCTAGTATTATCCATTAATTAATGCATATGATCATTTTAACCCATTTTTGGGCTTTTCAAAACAATTAACCCTCTTTTTAAAAATCATTAGAATTAATTTATCTATCAGAATATCAAATTGAAATGAAATTTATGAAAAAATGTAAGTATCGTCAACTCCTTTCAACATATTTTTTACTTTATTTTGACTCTCTGTGGTTGTAGAATATTCACTGTGCTAACTCGATTCATTTCCTCGTCAACATTACCACACAATGCACGCATGACAAAATCATCCCGAGAGTTACATCCTTACTTACTTCAACGAAGATTCACGAAAATAATTTACCATTTTCATCAATCTTCCAAATCAACCACTAAAAAATAATTAGAGATGATTTGTCCAACTAATACAAATCAAATCTATAATTACTTTAATAAATGGATAACAATGTTCTTCTCTAAATACACACATTTCAAGACACAAAGCAAAAACGGCCGGAAAATGTGCACTTTAGAGAAGCGAGGCGACGTATTCATCCTAACGTTGACCGGCACCGATGACCACCGCCTGAACCCTAATCTCCTCGATTCAATCCAATCCGCCCTCCGCCGCCTCCGATCCGAGCCATCCAAGCCTTCCTCCGTCCTCATCACCACCGCAACAGGCAAGTTCTTCTCCAACGGCTACGATCTCGAATGGGCTCAATCGCAATCCTCCGTCTCCCCATCCAATCCAGGCCAAAATTCCTTCCAATTGATGTCGGCCAAGCTCCGTTCCGTGGTCTCCGACCTAATCACCCTCCCGATGCCGACGATCGCCGCCGTGACGGGCCACGTGGCGGCGGCGGGGATCATCCTCGCCCTCAGCCACGACTACGTCCTGATGCGGAGGGACCGAGGGTTTATGTACATGAGCGAGGTGGACATCGGGCTGGTGGTGCCGGCGTGGTTCGCGGCGGTGGTGAATTGCAAGGTCGGAGATGCGGGGGCGCGGAGGGACATGGTTCTGCGAGCGACTAAGTTCACGGCGGCGGTGGCGGCGGAGAAGGGGATTGTGTATTCGGCGCACGATAGCGCGGAAGGGACGCTGGCGGCGGCGGTGAAATTGGGGGATGAGCTGGCGGGAATGAGGTGGGATGGACACGTGTACGCTGCTAATAGGATGGTGATGTTGGCTGATGTGCTGGCAAAGATTGGGCACGACGAATCTGTTGAGGGCAGAATGGTAATTTGGTTAGTAAAGCAAATTTGTGACCTAGCTCTAGGTTGGGCTTATAATGGGCCTAATTAAATAAACTGGGCTTGGTTTGTTCACGATTTGGGTTTGTTTTCTCATATACTTGGATTTACCCCATATATAATTAAATGGGTCCTATATTTGGGCCTAAGCCCAATGTTATATGAGACGTCGGCCCAAAGGAGGAGTTCAATTTGACTAGCACTAAAAATGAATATTTTACTGTTAATAATTTTTGTGTCGCGTGCATTCTGATTTTCACTAACGCAATCAATATAACAGAGAGGCTAATACGGCGGTCCACTTTATTGCGCGCCATACTCTTCGTTGCCTTTCAAGCCATAGTTTTGTAAATCACTCGGCTTGAATATGCACTTGCCGCTTTCCATAGTTCTAGCTGTCTCCTTTTCTCCCGCGGGAACAAAAAAATCAATATAATTTTGTAGTACGTCTTTTATTAAAAAAAATCGTATTTTTATGTAACTTATTTTTTACTAACACGTTTAGTTTTTAAATATAGAATAAATATATTTTATTATACTCTTAGTTGTAAGTTTTAACTACCATGATGTATGAATAAGAACAAAATATCTTTATTATAAATAAAATTAAATAAAATTTTGGCTACATTGGGAAGAAAACGTGTTGATGGGTTGATAAAAAATATTTTTTAATTATATAGTTTAATTATATTTGCTGCTTTTTTGTAGGTTAAGATGTTGAAAGCTCACTATTTTGCAAGTGAAAGTTTTACCACTATAGTGAATTTAATCATGTTTTAATTGATATTTATTTTTATAATTAATTTTTTTATCATATTTTAATTAATAATAATTACATGCAAATTAAAAAAGTTGTTTGTTGGTGGCATGAAACGCATGGACGACTAGGTAAGATGGGGTCCTTTGTAAAAAAGTTTGTTTTTTTCTTCAACTAAAGGGCTTGTAATTTTGTGGCATAAGATATTATTAATATATGTAATTTCGTCCGGTTTGGTTCATTGGTTAGACCGGGCGAATCGGGGTATAGTGTAGTGTTGTGTGGCCTCGTGGATGTGGTCATCACTCTGGTGGCGAACAACATTATATAGTTTGATTTAGGTTCAGTGAGATATGAGTTGTTGAATTCTTTAATCGTGTGTGTATGGAATGTTATATAGCACTACAAAAATCTGACCGTTTAGCGTCGGTCGAAACCGAGCTTTAGCGTCGGTTAAAAAAGCGACGCGAAATCTTGCGACGCTAAATTTTAGCGTCGGTTGTAATGCGACCGACGCTAAATAAACCACGACCGACGCTAAAAATGGGTTGACCGAATGGGTAGCTGACCAACCCAATTTTTCGTTTTTGTTTTCTATTTTCATTTTTAATATTCGTTTTTTAGTTTCATTTTTTATTTTTGTTTATTACTTCCATTTTTTTATTTTCTTTTTTATTTTTATTTTTTTCAGATCTAGGTTTTTTCTAGATCTGGGTTTTTTCCAGATCTTGTTTGGGAACTAGTTTCGAGGCTTTGTCAAGTTGTTGTCATCCAAGTCGTTTGGGATCCAGTTTTGAGGTTTCGAAGGCGGCTGGCGGTAGCTGGGATGCGGATGGCTGGAGGAGGAAGTGAAGGCGGCTGGTGGTGGTTGTGATGAGGATGGCTGGAGAAAGAAGTGAAAGCGGCTGGAGGAGGAAGTGAAAGCGGCTGGCGGCGGCTGGGATGTGGAGGCCGGAGGTGGGTTTAAGGAGGAGGAAGTGAGGGTTTGAGGAGGAGAAGGAAGAGGGTTTGAAGAGGAGGAGAGGGGTGGTTGGGAGAGTTGAGGAGGAGGGTGGTGGTTGGGAGAGTTGAGTAGGAGGAGGAGGGTGGAGGAGGAGGAGGATGGTGGTGGTTGGGAGAGTTGAGGAGGAGGAGGAGGGTGGTGGTGGAGGAGGGTTTGAGAGGGTTGAGAGAGTGGAGGAGGGTTTGAGAGAATTGAGGGGGACAAGAGGGTTGAGAGAATGAAATTTCCGTCCATTTGGGGGGTTTAAATAGGTCCGGAATTTAGCGTCGGTCGATGAGCGACGCTAAATCATGTCGGCAAGCGACGCTAAATCTGATTTTGGGTAAGGGCTCCGTTTCTGACCCAAAACCAGATTTAGCGTCGGTCGATGAGCGACGCTAAATCATGTCGGCAAGCGACGCTAAATCTGGAAGGGCTCCGTTTCTGACCCAAAACCGGATTTAGCGTCGGTTTTTTGTAGAATTTAGCGTCGGTCGATGACCGACCGACGCTAAACTCCGGTCAAACGCGAGTCAATGCTTTAGCGTCGGTCATTTCAGCGACCGACGCTAAAGTCTTTCGTTGTAAGCGACGCTAAACCCCTCTTTTTTTTGTAGTGTAGGTACTTGTTTTGGTTATAGATAATACATAGATGCTCATATGTAGGGGTGAGTGTGGGGCTGGTATGACTATCGCGGACCAGTGCAACCACTTGACTGTGTTTAAGGTAATAAAATTAGTGATGAGCCCTAGTTCAGGATTCGGTCCAAACCATTAGGTTACTCAGTCTAATCAAATGTAACCACCCAACAAGCACCAATTTCTGTTGGTCGAAGGGGGTAGGCGCCTTACGGTTGCAACATAAGAGATTTGAGTTGTCCACCCATTAGCAGTTGGTCAGATCATCTTAGAGTCAGATCATCAATCTGTTGATGACATGTGGTGACCTAGCCAACGAATATTTTGAAGAGTTATAAACAGCATGTTGTGATGGGACAAGACAACACTATCCACCTACCTACATGCCCATGCCA
Source organism: Linum lewisii (assembly GCA_034768395.1). NCBI lineage: Eukaryota > Viridiplantae > Streptophyta > Magnoliopsida > Malpighiales > Linaceae > Linum > Linum lewisii. The sequence continues at coordinate 64,331,958 of CM068301.1, read as the reverse complement.
TACGCTTACGAGTCATAAGTCAAAGGCCTCCACACGCCTACAGACACCTCCAATACATGGCATGTTATACGCTCACCCCCCCCCCCTTATACAAACACTAACTAGTCCTTGTTACACGCATTGTAATGAACCGCCCCTCAAACCCACAAGAAGATCAGAGACACAGCCGATCACAGGTTATGTTAATCAAGTTATTGATTGTGAGTTGTGGTTCATTGGTTACGAATTGATTAAATTACTAGTCAATAAGGGGAGACTAACGATTTACGAGACATGAGTTAGTAAGTGGATGGTGGGCTTCGGCTTGACTGTTTGGTGTCAAGAACCGTTGCATCCCAATAACTCGAGTTGTTGGGAGAGGGTTATGAATGGATCTTATAATGTTTGCTAACAGCCCCCTCAAACGAAAGTCCGTGAAAGGGAAGAAGCCCATGAAAGGGATTGAAGTTTGCGAAGGTCCACCAAGCCTTATGCAAGAAAAATTGTTATATTGGGGGCTATCGAGATTCGATACCTTGACCTCTCGGTCATCAAAGGCTTTGATACCATGTCAAGAACCGTTGCATCCCAATAACTCGAGTTGTTGGGAGAGGGTTATGAATGGATCTTATAATGTTTGCTAACACGCCCCCTCAAACGAAAGTCCGTGAAAGGGAAGAAGCCCATGAAAGGGGATTGAAGTTTGCGAAGGTTCCACCAAGCCTTATGCAAGAAAAATTGTTATATTGGAGGCTATCGAGATTCGATACCTTGACCTCTCGGTCATCAAAGGCTTTGATACCATGTCAAGAACCGTTGCATCCCAATAACTCGAGTTGTTGGGAGAGGGTTATGAATGGATCTTATAATGTTTACTAACATTTAGGAGTTCAGTATTTAAGTTGGGTTAGTGGACGGTGGTGTCTGGTGGGCTGGTGGACACTGGACTAAATTAATGCGTGTATTAAAGGTACCCACATGTATACAAGTATGACTACCCGGAAAAGGGGTAAAATCAATCCCAAACCCCAACCAGTAGCGGGTACCCACAAAATTTCAGGTTGGGTATGTGGGTACCCACACTGCCCATACCCAATATGCCCACCCCTACCGACTAGGTTTGGTCGACGAGCTGAGACTGAGTTCAATCGAGTTAGCTTCTAACCACTATTTGATAAATTGAATGTACACACAGACTGAGCTCAGTCAGTCTCCAGGTAAGACACTGAGTCAAATTATATGTATTATTCGACCTATAAACATACAAAATATGTAGTTATGATTTCGATAGTGAACTGTGCCATGAATCGAATTAGCCGTTAAATGTCTAGTTATTTATTTACCTATTTTACTAGAGGATCTTTTTGCAAAATAATATGGAAAAAGATTGGTGTTTGTCGTTTTCAAAAGTAATATATTTAGGTGGTACCTTTATGTCCCCCAATTGAAATCAACCTTATGGCACTATGTGGCTCAAGCTCCCCATTATTGCCCCTTCAACCTCGGAATATCATTAGGGTATCTTTCAATACAAATTTCTAAATTGCTCGAATTTCGTCTTGTGGTTCGACCGAATTGGTCGAGTGGGTTTGAATCGTCGTGTAATGAGCTTGATGTTCCATCAGTTAAGACATTGAATAGCTTATCATATGAGATTCACTATCGACCACGACTTTAACAAGTTTGTCATACAAAGTACCATCTCCGTAATGTTTTGAAGTATCAAACTTCATCTATCAAGGATCATTGAAGAGCACTGTATCAAAGCGTGCAACCATGTCCATCAACTTGGTTGAATTAGATACAAAATAATTTATTGCCACTGTTGTTAGCTGAGCGGCTCACGAGATGAGTTAGTCGGGTTTTTACATGTGATATGTCAGTTACATTGTTAAGTTTACTAGGACCATAACTTCATTCGATCATGAACAACTTGAAATTGTGGGTTTTTTCTTTTTGAGTTTGACAAGTTACAAATAGTTCATTTCGATCCATTTAAATTAGGGTTGACAATACAATTACTGTTAATGACCAAAAATGATTAACTGATCAAAATTGATTACCCTACAGTCAACCAGTTAGGCGGTTGATAGGTAGTCCATCAGAGACAACTGATCCTAAGCAATTTTTTTTTTGCCAAACCGATAGACTTTCACCTCTAATTCAAACCATGAGTGGGCTCGGAAAGAGACCTATCCACATCAATAAAAGTAGTACCTCTTTTCCGAACCATTAAAAGTTGTACCATCAAAATTAATTCTTCAAAACCCTAGCTAAGGGCACCATAGTAATAGTACATATGGATCCATCTACCTAAACAGCTACATCTAAGAGCAAATTAAATGCTTGATTTTGAGTACACATAAAATACTCTCTATCTCTACATTTTTAACTTTCTTTTGGGGGTCATGGAATTGGACACTAATAAAAGGTCCACCTCTCTTAATGAGAAATGTCACTTGTCTCACCTTCATCCTATGAAACTTGTCGATCGTTTCGAGATTCCCTCGTTTTCAGAGATTTTCTCACTAGATGTAAATGTTTAGTGTGGTCGCGGTAACTTATTCGCAGTTCGGGGTAAAAACTTGGAACCTTTGGTCGTATGTCGTCTCGTTGCAATATCAATCACGGTTTCGTGAAGCGTTTTGATTGATGATATGCGCATCTTGGTCAATGAGGTTAAGTTTTGTAGTGGGTTTACATGGTTTAGATGACATTGCGATTGTAAAAGCATCTTTCTTAGTGATAGTACCCTTTTGGTTGATGTGACAAAGTTGTAGAGTAGATGTGTGGGAAGAATGGGGTTGAAACTCGATACCCTGATCATGTATCGTCTCATTTCGACTTTAATCACGTTTTTATGAAGCGTTTTGGTTAGTGATATATCCTTCTTTAGTTGATTCAGTAACTTCTTATGGTAAATTTTTAGTAGTGGGTTTACACAAAGTACAAGAAGTATCTTGCTTAGTGATATTATCCTCATGGTCGACGTGACAGAGTTCTAGAATAGACGTGGTACTCTATAACCCGCCAACATCAGTAGGACTACTCCGTAACCCATTTCATAGTAACGAGACCATTCTGTAACTGATTAAAATTATAGGACGATTACGTATTTGACCCATATTTTAAGGTGGTGATCATTCAATTAATTAGGATAGCTAGCTAGAATGACCATTAACAAACATGTCCCTCAAACATAATCAAAATTACCCATAAGATCAAATAATTGAAAGGGCACACCCATTTAAGAAACTTCTTATCATAAAAGAAGTATTGTCTCATTGCATACATTGAAGGGAGACAAACACTCTTCAATCTAATCAACCAACATGATTAGCTTTCATGTTAAAATAATACAAATTTGAAAAAAAAAATACAAAAAAAACTTGTCATAAATCAAAGAAAAAAAAATTAAGCTTCTAGCTTTACTAAGGAATTGTTTGGTCAAGGATATTGAGAATTTTGAGTGATTTTTAATCTTATTATAGCTTGGTTGTTAGGGGTGGTTTGGTATAGGGGATTGAGAATCAGGGAAGTAGTGAAATAGCGTTTGTTAAAAGTCGGAGGATGTTAGATTATCTTGTTTGGTATGTATAGTTAGTAAAGAAAATAGTATGAGAAGATAGTGAGACCCACACTTCTATTTGGGTAGTCGAAATTTCTAATAAAAGTAGAAATTATCAGGATTCACGTTCTGGAGATAATCAGATACTCTCGGTATCTGAAAATCAAAACTCTACTCTATTCAAACTATGAACAAACAAGAATATATTTTTTGACAAGAAAACTGTGATATTTTCATCCACTCTAGGGAAACACCTTACAACAAGTGTGATAAATATGAATTTGAAGCCCAATTATAAGGAAAGGTGTCGCTTTGAGCTGCTTTAGTCGTCTAATCAGCTGTCCGATTTAGTCGTCTTGGAACGAAGGCCAAGGAAATACGACATGGGCTAAAGGATCTTCTTCATAATCAAAAGCTATGCGAAGCATTCCCATGGCCATGACTCTTTGTCCCTTCTGAGAGCATCAACTAGAATCAGACAATCTAATTTAACATTTGATCCTTCAGCTACCCTTAAAGCAATAAAAAGTTCTTTTTCTTCAGCCAAAACAAATAATTTTTAACAGACACAGCTGAATATCTCGTACCAAACGACCTCCAAATTATACGGTTAATTAGGGTGTCCACTAGAGAGACAAATCAATAAAATACCCCAAAATTAGAGAAAAAAGAAGAGATTAGTGAGGTAATGAATCTCACAAAATCCATAATCTCATCAACCAATACCACCTCCCTAAAGTGTCTTCTTTTTACCTTTATTTTTTTCCCCACAATTAATAATAAATAAAATTAATTATAAATTAAAAAGGATGCCACTTGACAAAGCAATTTGCTTTTAAAAATATTTTCAATATTTATTTTAATTAAATAAAGTAGGGAAATATTTCCTTTTCTTTTTCTTTATTCCCTCTTATTTCCAATCTAGCCACGTTTCATTATCAATCTTTTTCTTCCCACAATTTTGATAACACACCATTGAATTATTCATCAAATTTAGGTACAGTCGCTTCACATGCTCAAATATATATGGCCATACACGCTCATTCGATGTCCATATATACGTCTTTTATGGACATCGAATGAGCGTGTATGGCCATATTGTGGAATTATTCATCAAAATCAAGTACGGTCGCTTCACATGCTTTGGATACATCCATGTTTGGACGAAATTAGTCACTTGATTTTCAACAATTTTGATCATTAGCTAACATATTGTGAGATTATTCATCGAATCAGGCACTTCACATGCTCAACTATGTCCATACGCATATCTTGATGTCTATTCAGTGTCTGTGTACTTTGTTAATCACTCATTTTCACATATTTACAAGTACATATAGTGGAATTACTCGTTAAATTAGGTACAATTTTCAGATGCCCAAATATGTTCATACATGTCCATCCACTGTACATAAACACGTCTTTAAAATTTAAATAGTTTCAAAGACTCAAAATCAACTGATTTTCAGGAATTTATCGTACATGTACTTATCATGAAATACAATTGTTCTTCGAATCAGATACGGTCGTTTCACATGCTTAAATATATCCATTCAGAACCCATATACACGTCTTCAAACAGTACAAGAACACAAATCACCATATTTTCACTCGTTTTTCAGTGTACATACACGTCTTTAAGCACTACAAGAACACAAATCACCCTATTTTTTCACGTTTTTTCAATACTCATATGCGTCTTTAAACAATACAAGACTACAAATCACCCATTTTCGCACGTTTTCAAATATATCCATTTTCAGAACCCATATACACATCTTCAAACAGTACAAGAACACAAATCACCCCATTTTCGCACGTTTTTCCAGTGTTCATACACCTCTTTAAACACAACAAGAACACAAATCACCCGATTTTCACACGTTTTTTCAGTATTCATACACGTATTTAAACACTACAAGAACACAAATCACCCGATTTTCACACATTTTTCAGTGTACATACACGTATTTAAACAGTACAAGAACGCAAATCACCCGATTTTCACACACATGTTTCATCAACAAGCATGCAACAATTGCTATCCATAGTGAAGACAATTCCACAATCGTCAGCATAGCATAATGATGCATAAGCAGTCAAAAGAGTGGTTATGTTCATAGCTTTGAGATATGGACATATTTGCAATCCACAAAACAAATCAAATTAATTAAATAAAAAAGGATCATACAAAATAAATTAATTAACAAAAATAATGAGTATATACTTTTTCTTTCATCACAATCATAACTTCATTTTCTTAGTAATTACTAATTGTACTACGGTTGTCGAGAACTATGTTCATTTGCTAATTTTTTAATGGTCAATTCATCGAGATTCTTCAATAGAAAATATTCTAAGAAGATTAACAAAATATTATTTTTTTTTTTCGATTTATCATAAGCACACATTTCATAGATAAAAAAATTAATACAAAACTGTCGAGAAAGCCTCTTTTTACAAGTGACTGTTGGCCTCCTAATGAGATAATCGAGAACAATATTCACTACTAATCAAAACTTTAAAAACTTTCTACAACGGTCAAATCAACGACAAGTAACATATGAGATTCTTCAGACGAAGTCACTCAATGACTCGAACTGAAACCGAATTTGACTCAAGCCAATGGTTCACCCAACTCAAAAACATGCAATTTGCTCATATAAGGTATATCTATAACAACATAGAAACATATCTCTCTTTATATGTAGTAATGTCACATTCTCTTTCTTTTTTTTACAATGAAACTTTATAAAGTGTGACATTAATTTTTTTTTCACCTTTTTAATAGTAACAACTCCACAAGCAAGGATCTAGTAACCCATCACTTTGCCACATTAATCCACAATCCAAGCCCCCGGCCTCAGCCTCAGCCATTTTCCAGCATACCTCGAGATCTGGCAAGTCAACGAACGCATCATCCTCATCAGCAACAGACTCAACCACTGTGGACCCACTAGCCCGACGCTGATGACAATGATCACGATCACCACCAACAACACAATTCTCCTCCTCCCCAAGTTTCTTGACATCCAAGGCAGCTGCCAGTGCAGCAGCAGCCTGGACATCCTTGGGGGAGGAGCTAGCAGGGCGGGGGAGCAAATGCGCCTCCTCAGGGAAATTGAGCAGGGCAGAGCTCCCCTTGATTGCCAAAGCCGCCACATCATGAGCACGAGCCGCCATCTCAGGCGTGTCGAAGGTCCCCAGCCAGATCCTCGACTTCTTCTTCGGCTCCCGAATCTCTGACACCCACTTCCCCCATTGCCTCTTCCTCACCCCCCGGTACGACTTCGAGCCCGTCTTCACCTCTGATGAATGGGATTCGTTCGAGGAAGGGGACGACGGGAAAGAAGAGGAAAAGGATGATGATGATGAAGAAGAAGATGGGTTGTTTGCTTCCATGGTTGTGAAAGAGAGAGATAAGATGAGAGTGAAGTGTTTGTAAGAAGAGGAAAGGGAAAGAGTGGACAGTGCTTGGAGCAGAAGGAACCAAAGGTTCTTGTTATACCTCCCTTTTGTAGGATTTTTAATTTTTTTAATTTTTTAATTTTATTTTTATTTTCATTTTTTATTTTATTTTTTTAATGAAAAATTATTAATTGAATTAATTAATTTGGTAAGTGACTTCTCACACAAATTATGAGGAAAAGAAGGACAAAGAGGGAAAGAAAAAAGATAAAGAGTTCCTCTCATGGTTTTTAATTTTTTCAGCCCATGAAGTCATGATTATGGCATTACAATACTACTTTTTTTCTTTAAAATTTAATTATAATTAAGGCAATAATTCTCTACTAATTGAAGATATTATAAGATTGCACGAATGATTGAGCCTCTCGTCTCGATCACATGTTAGGCAATGTTTCAAGCTAAGGGTCAGGTTTAATCTCGTTTTACCTGAAAAAATTGTGTAGGAGAGAAGACGTTGTATTTAACTAACATTTTTTGTCTGGTGTAGGGTAACAGAGAAGGATGACGGCTTTCTATTGGGAACGTAGCGTATAAAGGGTTCTCCGCAATGAACCAAATGATGATGCCAATCATTCTCCTAATAAACAATCTAATGATTATCCAAGTTCGGTATTCTGGTTGTTCCTAGGTCATCTCGTAGTTACTCCATTGAGAGTAAGATCTAGAATCTATCTTTTACTATGTAGACTTGGTCAAATAAACTATAACTAAGGCAATAAGTATGATCAATTTACGATTCAATAACACTATACAAACAGGTAAACGTCAATATGTATTCCTCCACATGATTCGATAACATTAATTTCATCTTCTTTTAACGGAATCTATCTCTTACTATGTAGAATACGACAACTTGATAACACTACAAACGAGTAGGTCTCTCGCTAGCTCATCCACACGAGTCGAAGATATTTCGAGATAAATTAAATGATTAGATTACATTAAGTCATGGAATCTATCTCTAACTATGTAAGACTAAGTCACAAGTCATAAGCTAACACTCATTGCTTACTTTGGGTTCTAATTATGTCCTAATCAATTGTCATCACAAAGATTAGCTTATCCTTAATCCTTATCCCTTATCATAAAATCTCAATTCTCCTTAGGGTTCCTTTTCTCCCCCTAGTAAAAAACCGAAACAAGAAAACTCGATTCTTATTCGAGGAGCGAGTTAAAGATCGACCAATGCAGTTCGAGTTGGTTGGTTCGAGCAAGGTTGGCAATTCGATTACAGTTATAGGTCATATCAGATTAACCGACCAAAGTCGATTAACCATTGGTCGACCAATTTTGTGGTTAGTCGATCAACGGTTAAGGAAATGGAAGGGAGTCGGTTATTGGTCAAATCGTGGTTAGTTGTTTGTTAACCACTGGTTGAGCAATTTTGTGGTTAGTCGATCAACGGTTAAGGAAATGGAAGGGAGTCGGTTATCGGTCAAATCGTGGTTAGTTGTTTGTTAACCGACTTTTACTGCCGCATCATCTAAATCCTATTATGGTACTGGAATTTTGCTAAAATGATAGGTTAACTCAGTCAAAGTGAGTTAACTCAGATAGATTCAGTTAAATCAGTAAAAAATTGGTTAAAAATCAGATTCAACAGATTTGGTCGATATAAAATCGCTCGGTCAACCAACAAAAGGTGTCTATTAACCAAATTCTAGACAGTTTTCCCAGCTTTTCTTTCTCCAAGTTCGGTTACCCTTTAACCGACCAACCAACACCAGGCATTAACCAAATTAACCGACTCGCAAACCCTAAACCGTTCGAGTCCCGAGCTCGAAATCCGAGGCTAGGAAATCTGGTACCTGGAACAAGCTGTGACCACAGATAGGAAAACGATAGTCGGCAACTGTGCCTTTCCTATCACTTAGGAGCTTTCAAATAATTATGTGACAATGTACTATTTGGTACCAGCTAGCTACTCATATTTAATGACCTGCTGGACCAGAATCGGACCGAACGGGTCGCAGCCCGGAATATTTACGTAATGGTCACTGGAGTTTGAGGTTGTGACGGGTTGATCCTTCTTTGTGGGAAACATTCATTAATTTGAGTTGTTTGTGTGTGTCCCATGAGAAACATTCATTAGTCTTCAAAAGTATTATTAGTGGTATTGTTAGGTGTTAGTGTTATTGATTGGTTGTCTTGTCGATTAATCATGAGGTTGAGAGTAAAACGAGAAGTTTGTGTTTCGATTTTCGGGTCTAATGGCTTACTTTTTTTGTAAAATGTTTTTCACATTTTTTGTTTTATTTCGTGAATATCGCTCTGTATAGTTTTGTGGTTGAATAGATACTCGTCGTTTATTTGTTAAATAAAACTACGAGGTGGATAGCCCGATTTCTGCCCTTTTGAATGGAGTGAATATTGGGGTCGATCGATAATTGCTTCATGCAATTGTCGCCATTGGAATAAGGCATTATATAGTGACTAGTTGAGGCTTGATACAGTTCGATTTGAATTTTGATAGTTGATATTTGTTCTCCACTAGGGGTAGTTTTGAGTTCGGTTAATAATCGCTCTAAATAATCTTTCCAGCTTTCAGTTATAACCAGAAAAACTTCAAAATTTTGAAGGATTAATTCCACAAATTCTATCACTAATAACTCATTGATTACATAGCTCAAATAGTTTATAATTGCATAACTTTATAACTACAAAAGTACAATAATTTAGCTATGACTGTATGGGGATTTCTTGACACCTTTGTTACACGTGGGACCAAATACTGGATAGTACTAATTGTAATCTTGCTTATTTTACTCGCTATGACTGTATGAGAATTTATGAACCCAGATTAATGATTTAATTGATTGGCGCTCATCGCCCTCCCACCAAATAAAAAGTACAATAATTAGCTACTTTGAACATACAACTCTAGTCATAAAATTAGTTTTTATAGGAATTTGGTATTTGACCCGTTCAAGTTCGTTGCATATACTTCAATTTTAATAAGTGTGAACTTTGTTGCGGTCACCAGTGGCGAAGCCAGGAGTGTTGTACCCAAATAGCTAAAATATATGTACTTTTTTCGTACAAAAATATATCTGTCAATTGTATTTTATGTATCAGACCCATGATCTACTATAATCCTGGCTTCGCCACTAGCGGTCACCCTCGAGTCGTAACGGTTGACATTAGCAATATACTTACACTTGTCTCCCCCTAGACAATAGAGTGGTCACTAACAACCCATCTACCCACTAGATGAGGCTCCAATTCATAAATCATACCATTGAAGAAGAAGAAGAAAGAACACCCAAAAAGTCCACTATGGAATTTGTTACTTCCCCCAATCATTCTCCTACCACCATTCTATGTCTCCATACCTACACAATAAAAGAAAAACTTGATCAACAATTGGAATGGTAAGAACAATAGGGATAGATGTCTCTAGCACATTCAACCCGACCTGTTTGAATCAACCTAACCGAACTTGTTTTCAATGGTTGATGCGGTTCGACCACTAAAACTGTTGTAAAATGAAGTTGCACTGTCATTATATCAGCGTTATACTATACTGCTTTGACACTGTTTTCAACGGTTGATGCGGTTCAATCACTAAAACTGTTATAAAATGAAGTTGCACTGTCATTATATCGACATTATACTATACTGCTTTGACGAGTGGTTCAGGATCCAACCGAACAGATTGTCCATACTAGTATGGTTTTGAAAGCAGTGAAAAAAAACCCACCTCCGCAGTGGCTGAGCAAGATTCGATGTCAGGACTTTTCTAACAAATCCCACTAGCCCGTCTACCAAATTTTTTTCATGACCATTTTGACTGTCGCTAACGAACGAGTATTATTCGAGTGTTATTTGTGGTAAGCCGTTATTCAAGTGTATTCGTCTGTTACTCATGTGTTATTCCTAATGTATTATTCCATCCACAAATAACACACATGAATATCATGTGTTATCTGTGAATATGAATAGCACACGAGTAACATACTAACACGTGAACGACGCTACCCATAAACAACACACAAATAACGCTCGAATAACACCAAAACAAATCCATCTGCCGCGACGGCCAAAATGGGAGAATCTGAGAGCTTTTGATGTTATACATGTATCTAAAAGAGTATCTGAAACAGTACTACTTACTAGCTACATAAGATTCTGGGAGAAAACAAATAAACAAGCAAACAAACAAAAGAGCAGCACTATGAAGATCTAGCAACTGTGGATCCTATTTTTTTTAACGAACTGATGGAGGAAGACAGTTAGTAAGTCCACTAAAGAAGTGGAAGAAAGTCATTAATGGAAGATGAAGTGTAATGCATGATCATGTAGCCTATATGCCGCACCTTTCTACTGTCACGCATTTTCTACAGTGTAGCATTTTGACAAAACCTAAAGATAGCATCTCTCTGGCTATGGCGCCTTTCACAGAAAAAGGGTAAAAAACTGTGTGTACCTTTTTACTGGATATAATGAACTTGTTACGCGCTCCGGTTCTGCATTCGAATGCTTTCGGTAGATCACCTGCAATCAAAGACACTCTATCGTTAGAAACTTGACTGACATTTCGAACTAAGACGAAACGATTTGAACCAGTTTTACCTGCTGTAGCTGTAAGCCAGCCTCTTCTATGCTGCCGAAACACCGGATTGTACGAGGAACAGCTGAAGAAAGTCGGTATAGCGTTTTGTTGCCCCCGAGATTGTGCTTGCCGCAGCCTCTTGAGGCAAGAGTATCACTTTTGGATACCATGTTTTGAACGTTCATAGACTAACTAAATTACAGTATTATCATTGAAAAACACTCTTCCTGGGTTCTTCTTCCTACAGTACCTATTCGAGAATTCCTCTCGTGGCACGAGATAATACCCTGCATCTTACTTGGTTGGTGGGAATCATCACTATACTATACAGTTGGGTTGCCAGAAAAGATCTATGAGGATATAGAATCACAAACTGATATGCAGAACAATTAGCAAGAAAATTCGGGCAAGAAATGGTAAAAAACCATGATCCAAGCATTTCGCTTTCTTCTGGAATATTGTAGCTTAAGAGCATCAGTAGGTAACAGTAAGAAAGCTATGCAGCTTTTCAGTTACTATTGCAATATGTACTCAACGCTCTTATTCGTCTTCGATGAAACTAAGCTTAAAGCAGAAATATGAGAACATGATAACCAAAACCTAAGGTTGGTGAACTTCAACAGAAAATGGATGATTTTTCACAGAAACTGCAGTCTAGGCTACAAGCTCAATAATGAAGTATGCTACAAACAATCAAAACCCGGAAAAAAAAAAACCCCCTCTTCAATAAGGAAAAACAAAGCACACTAATTCTCGTGATAAAAAAAGGTTCTTTTTTCATCAATTGCACAAATAAACTCCACTCTTGTACCTGTGATTAACCTCATAGAAGTCCGTTGCCCCTTCCGAGGAAGGCCGTAAGCAAATCTCCGATAGCGAGGTAGTTCCTTCCATGGAGAATTTCACATGACAAACAGCCTCTATTTCTTCCTCACCTTCTCCTTCAATGGAGTCAACAGGCATTCTAACCCTCAACTTACCAGGAGCACCTTTCACAGGAATCTCCGGCACAAGCCATTTCAACTCTTTCTGAGACCTATTCAATGCCGCCTTTGGCGAAACCTTCAACAACGAAGGATCCACGGGCAACTTCAAAGTGAAAGTCACATCACTCAACGGCACTAGCAAGTCTGGATTCGACACATACTGGATCATAACAGAGAAAAGGGTACCGCTATGACGCTGAACTAGACGAACCCTCAATGGCAATGGAGTCAACTTAGGCATCAGACTATACTTCAGTATCGGTATAGGTTCATCAGAAGCAGGAGTCCTAACATGAAACATTCCATTACCAAGGCTACTTACTTTCGAGCTCTGCATCACAAACCTCTTCACTGATTTCGTGTTATCAACCCGGAATGAGAATTCGGTTTCTTTATCACCGGCTGTCTTGGTAGGCAATGTCTTCAAGTAAACCACACCCATTAATCCAACTCTTGCAAGAAGAGACTCTCTAAACTCTGCACGGACTTCTTCTTCAATGTACATTTCAGGACCCTTCATTTCAGTTTTCTGTACTAGTACATTCTCAAGAGGAGTACTCGCCTTAGCTGCGACCGCAGGATCAGCACCTGTTTGAAGCAATTCGAGTCCGCCAAGGCCTAGACCTTGCTGCTTTGGGATCTTCTTAGGTCCAACAAACTCAGATGCATCTAATCCACCACCCCAAGCTTCACCAAACCCTTCAAATGTCTCCCCTAACGAAGCTTGTTCACTGCTAAACTCGATCCCGCCATAATCCCCTTCGAATCCTTCCACATTGACGTGTGTAGCGTGAGTAGCTTCAGCAGATGGCAATGTCGTCACGTCCAATCCAGCTAATGCCAATGTCAGATCACTAGCTTGACTCTTATCCTTCTTGAACTCACCAGCTAGGTCTTCCTGTTTGTTTACTGCTTCACTAGCTGCAAAAGGATCCTTAACCTCCTCTTTCTCTTCTTCCTTCTCTTCCTTCTTCTCCAGTTGTTCACCTACTGTAGTTGCAACTAGGCTCGCCGCCACGTCATCCCCCGCGGCGAGTGTCTCCGGCGGCATCTCAAAGATAGCGTTGGAAAACGCCTTCACGCTGCCTTCGTGCTCGATTGCGTGGCCTTCCACCGCCGGCCAGGTCTCCCCGCCGCGAATCCTGCTCTCTGTATCGAGCGCAGAGTGCACCATCTTCGCAATGCTCTCGCCGTGCATCGAAGCGAGCATAGCTGCCAGCCGGATGCTGCTCACTCCTCGGAGGACTATGTCCAGTGCCATGTAGATCTCGGCGTACTTCCTGCTAAGCTTCTCAGGCGTGACGTCGACCCCTCGGCACGCGGAGACGATGACGCTGACGGCCTGGTTGACGATGTGGATGCACTCGAACACGTTGACGGAGTTGTCGTGGTCGGCGATTGTGATTCCGAGGACGTAGATCCCGTTCACAAGGCGGTACACGACGCGGTACTGGCTCTCGACGCCGACGATCAGCTGGCCGCTCGAGGCGGCGAGGGGGTCGTCTCCAAGGGAGGAGAGGGAATCGGACGATACTGACGGGGCGTAGTCGTCATCATCGGAGGATGACGCTCGGTTGCGGTTCTTCGCCGGGTGTTTGGCGGCGGCGAAGGCTAATCGAGTCTGCCGGAAGGCGGAGGTGGCGACTAGGGCACGGGCGGGTGGGAACCACTCCCGAGTCTGGATCAGGATATCGGATCCGTTCGCCGGTTGGAGGGAGAGAGCGAGGCAAGACATAGGGAAGATCCAGACGCCGGAGAATTTCTCCGATGAGGTTGAATTCTTTTCCTCTGTGTGCTTCTTTCTTTCTGATCTGATCTACGGATGACGGCGAAGCACAGCGAGAAATTCCAGATTTGCAGTTCACCTGGGAACGGAGAGGGAATGATCAAGTACAGCCGTTGGCTGGTGAAACTACAAAGATGGATCCTGTGCGATTAAGACACGTGTCAAATCACAGTCCCATCTCATTTTTTGTGTATTCTATAGGCCTGGGTATTCTGGGCTTTGAGACACTTTATCTCGACGGGCCTGGGCCTATTACTTCAAGGCCCAATGTGAGTTAGAGCTGAAGGTCCAAGTTCAAGGTTTTTTTTGCTAAAACAAATATTTGTGAAATTGCATTCAATATCGGGTAAAATACATAAAACGTCTCGAAGTTATAGGTCGGGTTAAAAATCCGTCGTAAAATTTTAATCCGTTATTGAGTGGTCATATTACTATGAAACGGGTTACAAAGTAGTCCTAATGATGTCATCAGTGTGCTTTTTCAACCATTTTGCCACGTACATGTCATCAAAACTATAATTTAAAATTCAACTTAAACTCATTCAAATCTAAAATTTAATTAGTCTAACTTACTAGATTTATTTTTCAACCAAATTTTATGAGTTAGATTTAGAATTGGATCAAAATGTTGAATTTTAAATTATATTTTTTATGACATGTCAACAGCAATGTTTTGAAATAGCTGAAAAATTACACAGATAACGTCATCCTGACTAATTTGTAACACATTTGATACTAACATGACCACTCTGTGACAAATTAAAATTGTAGGATGAATTTGTAACTTCACTATTCAAAATTTGTAACTTAACTAGTATTAATTAATACTACAAGAGGTTTAATTAATTAACTATTACATCAGTTTAATAATATCCAAACTTAACCTTCTTCAAATTTCAATTAGCAAAACGTAATCTCTCATAGCTCCCTTTAATGTTAATTAATAGCTACTAATCCACACTTTTTCATATAAATCGTGGCAATTAATTCACGTTATTGGGAGAGGTTTCAACGTTGATCAGATTCCGGGCCAAAATGGCTAACCAATTAGCAATTCCAACGATCTTAATCATCACAATTACCGTCTTAATCTCATCGGCAAATTCAAGCCCACCGGAGGATCCAGTCAAATGTAGATCCCACAACACCGACTGCACAATCTCCAACTCCTACGGCAACTTCTCAGACCGTGCGATTTGTCGAGCGGCTGCAGTGGTGTATCCATCCTCACAGGCATGTTGATGTAGTCAAAATCTCGATTTTATATGTTCAATTATTTTAATTAAGTGGTTGTCAAATTCAAGGGTAGAATTAGAATTTCATTATTAGAGGAGGATTTTTTTTCTAATTTATTAGTAGTTAAATGAATTACCATCAATTTGATGTTAGCAAAACTTTAGTAAACGGAATGGGAGGCTAACGGGATTTGAAACTAAGATCTATTGATCATCAAAGACTATGATACTACGCCGTGAGTATTGTTAACCTTTTTTCGATTTGACCAAAAACCTAACTGAAAACACAGGCAGAATTGATCGCCATCGTGGCAAATGCAACGAAAATGAAGCAAAAAATGAAAGTAACGACCCGTTACTCCCACAGCATGACGAAGCTTGTCTGCCCCGACGGTGACAGCGGGCTACTAATAAGCACCAACAACCTAAACCGGATCGTGAAAATTGACAATGCCAGTAAAACTGTAACGGTTGAGAGCGGGGTCCTGACAGGGGACCTCTACGACGCGCTGGCCAGAAGTGATTTGGCCTTGCCATATGCGCCCTACTACCGAGGGCTAACAATCGGAGGGCTCATTAGCACGCACGCAGACGGGAGCACGTTGAAGAAGTACGGGGGATCGCCTAGCGATCTCGTGGTTAGGCTGACAATCGTTAGCCCCGGGACAGAGGATCAAGGCTACGTTAGGGTTCGAAAGTTGGAGGGGGGTGGTGTGGGTCTTGATGCTGCTAGGGTTTCACTTGGTGTGCTTGGAGTCATTAGTGAGGTACGTCTATTAATTTCACTTTAATATGGTTATAATTAATTAAAACGTTACGTGAGTGTTACACGAGTGTTACTAGTTCTGAAATGTGTCGATATAGTACACGATATTCATACATAGTAACCCTAAAACTTTGCGTTTTGGTAGATTACACTGAGGGTGGAGCCATTGTTCAAGAGATCAATCTCGTTCCACGTGAGGAACGACACAGATTTCGCACACCGAGCAGAGTACTACGGTTGGCAGCACGAGTTCCCTGACATCACGTGGTACCTGTACCAGCGCAAGGCTGTCTACAGGCTCGACGACCGTGTCGGTAAGTTTGTGCCCGGTAATGGCACCTACGACTTCTTCCCAATGCGTAGAGCCCTCTCGTCAGCATCCATCGCCAGCCGAGCTACAGGTACAATGCGAGCAACCAATAATTTTATGTACCGTATGTTACATATGAATAAATTCAACCTTTCACGCTCTTTCCAACAAAAATGATACAATTTAGATATATTTATGGTTCAACTACAGTTTATAAAACCAAGTATAATTATCGAAACCAGATTATATGTTGTTTTTGTGTATTGGCTAGAGGAGAAGATAGAAGCTAACGAAGATAATGAAAGGAGGTGCGCCCTTGCAAAAGAAGTACTCCCTTTGTTTTACAACTCCGCCTATGGATTTACTAACGACGGTACGTAAATCCCACCTTCTAACCATTGTATTGGTCCACTAGTCTAATTAGGCAAATCACCAGTATTTAACTTTTAAACTTGAAAATTCTTTCACGGTTCTTTGCAGGCAAGAACTTTACGAGGTATCCGATAACCGGATACCACAACAAGCTCCAAGCAACTGGGAGCTGCTTCCTCAGCCCAGAGGACAACATGAAGACCAGCTGCTCTTGGGACCCACGAATTAACGGCGCGTTCTTCCACCAGACGACATTTGCCATGAGTCTTCCGTTAGTCAACGCTTTCATCCGCGACGTTCAACGCCTCGTGGCTAAGAACCCTAAGGCTGTGTGCATGTTGGACGAGGAGAATGGCATCCTCGTCCGTTATCACAGAGCATCCACTGCCTTCCTCGGACGGTCTGATGACTCGGTCGGGTTCGACTTCAGCTACTACAGGTAAGTACGAATAAACCGGTTCGGGTATGGGTTGAACATGTGGGGTGCGGGTATTGGGTACTTATCGTGTTCTACTCGTCTGTATTGGATAAAAACCGTGTTTGATTATCAAAACGGGTGTGGATACCCGTTCAGTACAGGGCGTGTACCCACTTCCTACTCAATTTTCATACCTTTATTTTCGGTTCGGGTAATTTACAGGAGCAGGGACCCACTAGTCCCAAGGCTATACGAAGACGCAATAGAAGAGATCGAGCAAATGGCGCTATTCAAGTACAATGCGACGCCGCATTGGGGCAAGAACCGACACGTGGCGTTCGAGGGAGCCATCAAGAAGTACAAAAACGGTCACAAGTTCTTAAAGGTGAAAGAAGAGTTCGACCCATTGGGCCTGTTCTCGAGCGAGTGGACCGATTACCTTCTTGGGCTTCGAGACGGGCCCATGAAGCTCGAGAAGGGGTGCGCGTTGGACGGGATGTGTGTATGTCGGAGCGACGAGCATTGTTCGCCGGAGAAGGGGTATTTTTGTCGGCCGGGGAAGGTTTACAAGGATGCTAGGGTTTGTAGAAAGACTCGTTAGGGTTGGTGATTCGGTTTAGGTTGATGGGTAAACTTGGTTAACTGACGGAAACTAGTTAATTGATTGATTGGTCGGTCTGGGTGGTTAAGCATTGTTGGTTAATCGATCTGGACTAAAATTGACAGAAACAATAAGGAAATAATGAGTTTTAATGTTGATGGTTATAATTTACATGGTGTATGATTTGTGATATTATTCAACTTGCATGAAATTTTCACAATTTTTAGTAGGTTAAATTGATTGGAGCTGGTCAGACACGATTAAATCGGTCATAGTTAGTTAGAATCGGTTAAATAGGTTAGATTTATCAGAGCAAATTATTTCGGTCAAAACTGTTAATTTTTTGTAGACCAAAATTTGGTTGATTGTTGCCCTTTTTCCAGTCAGTCATCGGTCAAAACTTGTTGGGGTTGGTTAACCATAGGCTACTCAATTTTGGTCGATTAATGATTGAATTAACCGACTCCTACCCTGATTGGGAATGTCAATTGGTATGTCGGAGTGTGTACTTTAATCTCCATGTCTTGCCTCATGAAATGGTGAATATTTTAGTGTGGAGAGCAGGACGAGTATACCCATTAGGAAAAGACGTTAATTGTATATATGAAATTTAACTTTTGGTTTGGGTTGGGTTGATTAGTTGAGTCGAATAAGGGGTTGATTAGGTGACATGGCAAGAGGTGAGGTGGAAATAACGCTGACATGATATTGCTTATATCAACACTTAACGGAGAAACTGGATGGAGAATTAACAAATTGATCAAATTATTACAAATCTTATAGATTAATGACCATTAGGTTACAAATCAAAATTTTATGATCCATTTGTACAAACCCAAAGATTTATGACCAAATGGACAATAAGCCCTGCCGAACCTGTTTGGCTGCTCGGAAAAAACACCAGAAAACCAATTCCAGTCGGAGAAATTCGATCATCTAAGAATCAATTCGATAAACCTAAACCAAATTCAAATCCGAACTTAGAACCGATCGTCAATTCCTGAATCAATCGACGAAAAATTACGATTTTCGATTAATATTAACTTCGATTAACTGCAAATCTCATGTACAGGGGAAGTTCTAATCTCTGTAAATCATACGCTATTGTTCAAGCTCAAAAACTCCATAGATTTCTCGGTGCTCGCTTCCAGCAATGTATTGACTCGCCGGAGAAGGCTCTGAATTCCTTCGACCCAATTCTGCTTCTGAATCTTGCTCTTGCATTTGAATTCCAGAAGCCCCTGCGCAGTTTTCACTCCGAAGTAGAGCTCGTCGGAGCTTTCTCTGTCCTTTCTGTACGGCCACGCCGTCGTCTCGTCGCAGATGCCGTAAATGATTCCTGATTAAAACAATGTTTCGTGAAATCGATTAGTATGTGGTGAATTTCGATATAAATCGATTGGTTTATGGTTCGGTTTTCGGATCTATGAGATTATTATACCGAAGATTCTCGATATCGATGATTCTGAGCATGGTGGCCTCAATTGTTGTCAAGGATTTGAGGTCGTATGAGGCCACCATGTCGAGAATCGTTCATGTGGTTAGTCTCTGTGTGTCTGTTGGGGTTGAGAATTTGAGGCTATTGTGCTAAGGATTCTTGACATGGTTCGGTCTGTGTTGATAATTTTTTTGTATGGTGGGCTCGACATTTTTTAGGATTCTCAGTGTAGTTTTTGCTGTGTCGTTGATTTATTGACACGGTTTGACCCGTGTGTTATAGATTTTTGGTATGGTGTGCTCAGTTTTATAACGTTTCTATGTTGAGAATTCTCGATATGACTCAACTCATGTATAAAACTGTGGCATGGTTTAGTTATTTTCGAGTATCTCCGACAAAAAATGACGAAAAAAATTGAATAATACCTTTCTGATTTTTGGAGAATGCTCCTCCTACGTGTTTGCTCTTGATCTTGATTATTACCTGTAAAAAAAAGAAAATTTAAGTGATTAGAAATATTAAAAATATGTTTTCTTTTGTAAGTTTTTCTCGTCGGGAGTACCTGAGATTTCTTGTTAACGTGAACAGAGACCTTTTTCCATCTCAACGCTCCTGAAAAATAGTCAAAATTCTAATATAATAAGGATTACTAGGTTAACGAGAATCAATTAATCAAAACTATCTTACACAACTAATTATGGCTCAGATTTAGCTCAACTTAATATGATTACATTTTATGTTTCGTGCTTTCAGCTTCGATGAACCCCAAACAAAATCGATTTCTATCAAAACTAGGAATCATGAACAATAATAAGAACCTTTTCTAGTGTGTTGCAAAAGCTCTCCATCACACGTTGGACCTTGTTGTTCTGGCTGTTGTTGTTCCAAGTGACAAACCGAATCAGAATTCGAGTCAACATCAGACATTGATCGATCATACGGACTAATCGTCGCGTTCTTTTTCGGTTCCTTCGGCAATCTCGATTTTAGAGCTGCTTCTCCTCTCAAAGCTACAACGATTAAACATCGATAAAAAGGACTGATTTGTTAAAAAATATAGAAAGAGGACTATTTCGGTAACTTTTGTAGTTAAAGAGTATCGTTTTGTTAATTTAATATAGTATAGGTACCTGTGGCAGCTGCAGCAGTGAGAGTAACAAGATCGCCGGGACCCCGAATATCGACGGCCGACTTCACCACGGCGGCGACACGGTCGCGATCGGCTCCGGCCGATTCAGCCAGCTCGACGCAGTAGGATGCCATGAGCTCCGTCGCAGATGCCAAAGCCGTGCTCATTTTGGCGGTGGAATTTCCGACACCGCCGGGAGAAGCGGCGACGGCTGCCAACGCTGCCGCGAGTCCGGCGATTGATACGGTGGAGTGTATGTGCGCGTTCTCAACTCTGGCTTTATCTTTCTTCTTCACTGTGTTGCTGCTGATCGTCTCCTTGTTGTTGTGGTAATTGAACCATTTCCCTATTGTTCCTGTTCTCTTGGAATGTGTTGAGCTGGTTTGCACACCACCTGACTGATGAAATGCCCCAAAGAAGAACACCCATTAATGAAAGGTAGAAATTGATTCATTCATTCTGCATCTCAACTATGCTTATGATTAGGGTGAATTGACAAGATTCAATCCAGTACGTTCAATCCAAAATGTTAGCTTTGCACAAAACTTAACTGATGATTGACATCAATATTCAGTCTAGTATGTTCAAGCTAACTCTTTGATGTCGAATCTTCAAACCCGTGATGTAATCGATGTTTTCTTCGTGTAGTAACATCGTTCATATATCGACACTTTTCAATATTAGCAATTGATTGAAGTTCAGCAAATTCTGGACACAGTTACAGTGTGAACAAGCTGTGTTGGATGTGTTCATCTATCTATTGACATGCTAAGTTATCATGCTACCTTTTAACGACATTAACAAGTGATGTGATTCAATTCAAGCTTTAGTTCTGCAACTTTTTTCAAGCACAGTTAAGACTATTTGCCTGCAGGGTAAAGAAAGTAAGCTTACAAGCTGTGGAGCAACAGTCATGACAGTTGCTAGATCAGCAGGGAGAGATGAAATCGTCGTTGGAGGAGGAAAACACAGCTTGCTGTCAAACTGCTTCTGCTTCAGAGCAAGAGCTTTCGAGATCTCGGAAGCAGATAAGCTCCACGATCTCGAAAGGAACTCCATCGGCTCGTTAGGCGTCTGTGGCTGAACAACAGTAGGCATCATCAACAATGGTGAAGCTTGCTTCTGATCCAGATCATGTTCATCTTCCTCCAGGTACTCCATCAAAGAACTGTTCTTTTTCCAATCAGAATACATTCTTTCTGGGTTTGATCAAGTGCTTTCTGGGTTTGTTCAGTATCTGGGTTGTTCTTGTGAATCTATATATGCAGAGGAGAAGGGACAAAAAGGGAGACAAGCCAACATTTTAGGGTTTATAAAAATTGGAAACTTCCCATGAAATCAGGTGTTGCTGCAGAGGGACAAAGACTAAGGATTTTTTGGGAGAGTCGAGGAGATTAAGGAGGGTTTGTTCCTTAATGTTCATGCACAGACACGAGGGGGTGTGTTAGATTAGTTTAGATTAAGATTAAGATTAAGATTAGATTAGATTAGTGCTAATTGTGTAGTTAATTAGAGTGTGCTTTTGTGACTGTTTGAAGATTGGTGGAATGGTTGTTTTTGTAATATTTATTTATATTAATAGTAGGTTTGGAGTGGATTTTAAGATACTATGTTAAAGTGCATTTAATTGATATCGTGGATGTGATCGGTTTAGTATGGTGACTGGTTGGTGTATGGTCGTATCAATCGATACGAGAATGCAAACTAGGTTGGGTAAATATCTTTTTCATTCAGGTGCGGAAACCATGCTTCAACATGGTGTTTGAAATCACGTTACGGAGTTTCTTCTATATCTTGAGCGATTTTCATTCCTGTGTTTGTGATATTTCAGTTTTGTAATTCTAATCCATTGAATCATGTTCATACCCTGTGTTATTTTATTCAAACGTTATCATGCCTCGTCTCGTTCACACGATTTAAAGCACCGGGATAGGAGCGGACTAAAAGTGACGATAGACAGCATCATTTTAGTCTGAGAAAATAAAAAATATCTTAATTTTAAGACGTGAGCTCCTCTTTTTTTTTTACTTCTGATTTCTCGTTTTTAACTCGTTAATTTTATCCTTAATAAGAGATTTTATACAGGGAGTATCAAAGTACTCTAATTTTTGTATGATATCATATTATGCTATTATATTAAATAACATTTAATCAATATTAAAAATAGTTCAACCATAATTCTCAACCGGTTGAACCATTCGGTTCCTAGCCGGTTTTCGAATCATGGGTTTATTTAGATAGGGAAAGCGTGTGTGGGCCCACATAAACAGGGCCACGAGCTGGCCAATGGGTTTGCCGGTTTGGGTAAAATGGACGGTGGATGGTACAAGTAGATTTGGTTAGGATCCTCTTTCTTTTTTTATTTATTTTTTCATTTTTATTGCTTACTCCACTAGCTAAAAAAAAAAAATTAACGATGTGATCGATGTTTGATTCATTCGACTCAAGACACGAGAACAAGATTTAGTGTTGTAACTTGTAAGTAATTCAGAAAATTTGGAATAGACATTAGGTGGCGATGGGTATACGGGTGAATTCATATGTAATTCAATATCGATAAGTATGAGTACTTGTTTTATGTGAACAAGTTGTTACGTATGATTAGATTTATGATCGTGAGTAACCCATAATGCATATCTGGATTATTGGTAACCCGTGATGCCCATTTGTGTGTGCTCCAACAATGTTGACAGCGAGATAAGCGAATCAATGATCAAGAGTAACAATGGTGTCTGACTATGGAAGAAGAAATGGGTTCAAACAATGGCGAGATTTCGATATGAAATAACTAACAACGAACAAATTGATGAATGAACGAAAAAAATAATTCACAACGACGACAAGAATCATGGTACAATAGGTACCCGTTTCTCACCCTGAAAAAAGTTTATAAGCACCAGTTTAAAACAGAACACAAGTTTAAGTTTTTTATCGAAACAATTGAAACTAGACGATATGAATTAAATTACCCAAAAAATCCCTCTTTTTTCCCAATTGTTGTTGATAGGGGTGATTAGGGTTCATAGCTTTTTTTTTTGTGGTTCACGCTTACAATGCTTTATAGTGTCCTCTTTTTCATATTGCCTTTCAATGTCGAATGAGTGTGCTTTGTTAGCTACTTTAAGCACTCTCTTTTTAGAATATGGTTGTAGTGGTAGAATTCAATGGTGTGATTAGTACTTGTAACTAACTTGATTTGTATATATCATCTATTCTCGAATGATACGTCATTTGTCACGAGTCTTTGTCATACTTTATGATGATTTTTTCGTGGTATATCTTGTCTGTTATGACGGAGAAGTCCATATGTTTTGTTAAATTGACATTAGTGTAGATTTTTCTCATTGATGGGTGATAGCTCAATGATATATGATATGATAAGTGATTTGCTCGGTCAGAACCAAACGAGAAATTTCACTTAGTGAACAGGCCTATAGCTCACCGTCTGAATACCTAAGTTGCGCAGAGAATGATTCTAACCTTTCATTTAGTAACGGTCATGATCTCAACACGGTCGAGTCTTGACATGTACATCCCAAACTTTACATATAATTCGTTGTTAAACGTAACAACGATTATTATCCGTTGTTAGACTATCACTTTAATATCAACCAGATGTATGTTGTTAAAAGATAAAGTAATCGATGTTATAACAGACCTCCTAACAATTGACATGTACGTATCTGATGTTAGCCTACACATTTTTTTGCAGCATTTGAGACATAATCTAATTCCCACTTATTACATACGCTCAGACTATACACGCTTACAAACCATACGTCTTGAACTCACATACACAATCCACCCACTAGCAACCTCCCAACACTTCTCTGACTCTCACTGACTCTCATACCCCTTATCCCCTTCCGGTCTTCCCCTTCTTACTAAACACTTATCACTCCCTTGTCTATACGTTTTGCGATAAACCGCTCAAAAAAACTCCAATACGCCTCGAAAACAAAAAACCAACCAGTCTAACTGAACAAAACAAAGTATAATTGGCAATGAAATAGTTGTCAATGAGAGGCAACCGACAGAAGCAGCCAGCTTCATGCTCATATCACATTTTCAATACTAATTTGCTCTACTTGTTGCATGGAAGGATCATATAATTATAATAGCCATTTATTTGTGAAATTAATTGAATATTGGATAGAATAAACCTATAATAATTTGTGATAATTATAATTTTTTATAAGATTTTTTTTCATAAAGAAATTGTATTATTTAATTCCTCTCTTAAATTGTGTGATCAATTGATACGATATTATTTCATAAACACTAATATCGTGTGTCGTAGAACATCTTGTCCTTCCAGTAGTCTAATCAAATAAAAAATTTACTTGACCTTTGAGGAGAAATTACAGGCGAGAGAGCTTTGTATATGATCAATTAATACAACGTCATTTCATAAAACACAACGACAAAGAACTTACAACTCAAACAAAATAATTCAAGCTAAACTCTGTTTATGCTTCAGAGACAGACTCCACATGATGGCGATTCATCACCTGACTCTTTACAGTCTCATGCTACTAATCATTTAATCCAATTCGTGTTAATAATCATTTCACGAGTGTATACTTCTCGAAATTACTTATCTAATTTGACTACCGTGACATTTATTCTACTAAAAAATCTATTGAATGCCATTCTTTCATTAAAAAAATATTCTAAATTCTATTTATTTTCAGAAATTTCCTTCTCAATGACTTTTGGGGATTAAAATATTCCACCAATTTAATTTAATTTATTTATTTTAATTTCATTATCTTCAATCAAGTTGATAAGGTCCATATTTTGTTTTTTTGAATAATTTGTGACCACACATAGATATTACAAATGTTAGATGACCAAACAGCATGATTTGACTAAGCCAGACTGGAGTTTGGCTTATGTCATAAGCACCCATAAATGCAAAACAACCCATCATGGGATCCATGTAATATAATATGCACAAAAAGTATTTACCTTGGACCGGACCGGTTTGTAGTCTGGTTTCTGGTTTTACCGGTTGAAAAACTGACTGGTGTAGTCTAGTTCTGATATCATTGATATTAATCATCCCTTTCAAAAAAAAAAAAATTGATATTAACCATACTCGTTTCATATCAAATTAATCAATCGTTAACCTTATCATTTGTCCTTCAACGCATATTGATAACCAATGTTGTTAGTATGGTTTGGTTATTGGTATTTGGTGATAACCACTTAAGTTGTAGCGCGTGTAACGGCTTTGGTCAATTATTGATTAATTGAATGATTAGAGAGATTATACGGTTATTATGGTTAAGAGATTGACATGAAAAAATAGGTTGGGTCAGGGTTGGTTGAGGCTAGTGACATAGAGCCAAAGGAAGTGGCGAATCCAGGAAAGCTACCATGTACACGACCCAGCTCATCTTCGAGATTTGATAGCATGTGTGTATATTTGTATCTATAATCCAATGCATTTCAATTTATACATAGTCTTGTCACAAACCTTACAATCATTACGATGTGTGGTTACAGGAGAAGTGAAGAAGATTTGGGTCAAAACGGGTAACAAATACTAACCGTACGATCATCGGTTATACCCTTTTAACCATCATACACTTTTTCACCATAAAACATACCAATAACCTCCAATAACGAAGGTTACCCATCAACCATTTTTTATCCATCGAGTTAACCATTTTCGATTATTCAACCCTTGTTATTAACGTTAGACTTGTCAACGGGTGCCCATGGGTCCGGATACCACGTATCCACTATCCACTCGTTTATTAAACGGGTATTACTTGTATCCGCCCATCGAGACTAAATGGGTACAAGTAACATATATTTTAGTCATTATTATCGACGATTCAACCGATTATACCCAAAAAACCTAATCAAAAGTAGAACAATCATGAGTAGTAATGAGTATAAAGAACTTGTTTGGAGTGTTTTCCTCATGTAGCCGCTTGCTTTTCATTTTGACTTTTCTAGTGTGTGGTTACTCTTAATGGAGGAACAAATCAATTGAAACTTAAAAAAAAAAGGGGCAAAAAGTAAGAAACAAAAAGAGTAATGATTATTTTGTCCTTGCAGAAAAATTCTAGGATTGAATCATTGCTCTCACATGGCTTGTTCATAAAAATACAAAAGTGCACTAAATTTATTTTGTTTGACATTTTCATCACTATTGGCTAATTTGTGTGTTTGCTTATTAGAGTAGATGGTAGATAGAAAATAACAAAAAAAAATGATAAAAGATTATTATTAACTTGTTTGGATTACTTTCATTTCGAGATTAGCAAAGACTCGTGAATGATACATGAAACACGCTCAGATAGTTGAGTGTGATAATTGGATCTCAATATAGAGTTTTGAACAATCTATGTATAGAGCAAACTACGTGAATTTACTCCTCTATGGCCCTGTCGTACGACGAGGTTGACAATTCTAGTGCCTCGCCTTTAATGTCTTGCTTCACACATCATATAGTGTTCCTCTATCTCGACAATCAAAGCCTAAAAGCCGCGAATAAGTCAATTTTGAGCCATTCGCGTGGAAAGAAGCTCGAAAGTCCAGAAATTTAGGCTCAAACAATGTAAATGTCACAATTAAGGCCGTGTTTGATACAAGGATTTGGAAGGAGAAATTTGAACGAAATATTTGAAAATTTTAGAGGGATATGTGATATTTCACATCCCTCAATTTGTGTGTATTTAGAGATTAAATAGCATGATATTGAGAATAAAAAAACCAAAGAAATTAGTCAAATAAATGGTTCAAAATCAGTGCATACCAAACATGCCCTAAGTTTAATTTATACGAAATCATGTTACAAAAACTTTGCTACAACACAACTTCCAACCCTAAATCCATCGTACACATTTCACCTATCCTTTTCGCATATGTCATACGATTCGATCCACGATTTACATCGGCAGTTTATAAACACGGCCAACAAGTTGCTACTCCGGCCACTACTATTGCTCGACACCATAATCCTCGCCGAAGTATCTGTCGACCAGACCGTTCGCCATATTCCTCAGGTCTTCATTCTCGTGGAACTGAAACCTTTCCATGGCTTCTATCCCATCCTCTCGCTCGACAAGCTTCGGTCCTTCCCCATTTGGCATCCCTCTCAAGACCTGCATTTCGGAAAATGTGACAGAAACTGAGTTGGATGTGTAAGAACGGTAATGTAAGCCGGGCAAATGATCGCTTACCAGCTCCATGAACTGGAGTCCTAGTTTGGCAGCCTCTGTATCGGCAGAGCGAACCAAGTCGACAAAGCCACGAAGACAACCTTTCCCGACGAGGGAAACCAAGTGGTCGAGTATCAGGGTTGGCTTTCCGGTGCTTTCGGTTGCTGCCACGCAGAGGTTGCCTAAAACGTATGCTACTTCCTTTCGTACATCGAATGGCGCGGTTGAGAGAAGGCTCAGTAGTAACGGTACAGCCTCGCTGTTGTATATCAGTTGCTTGTGTTCGACTGAACCGGCTGCCAAGTTTGATAGCATCCAAGCAGCTTCCTGAGGTTGGTAAAGCTAGAGAGCATGAGGGGAGGCTAGTAAACGGTGTTGAAGTTTCTGACTGTGGAGATGAGAGACTAACCTTCTTCAGGACACGATGTTCACTCTTCAGATATTTCGTTAGGACACCGATAATATTATCTGGATGATTGGGGGATCAGTTAAATTCTTCATTTTACAGGAGACAAAAAGTTTAGCATTTCAAGTTTATTACATTACTTACCTGTGATTTCCTGTCCAGGGAGAAAGATGGCCGAAGTTGTTTGGGAATCGCCCGCTACAAGATTGCCAAGACTCCTTAGAACCTAGATAGACAGGAAAAACTATGTGAAGATCAAGCCAAGAACACATTTAGTTAATATGTGAAGATCAAGCCAAGAAAGCGGATGAAATCTACGGTTAACTACTAATGTAAGGGCACAATCACCAGAGTTCTGATGGGAATGTTACCGGTATCAGCAGTTGTAAGCTATTTGATGTTGTAAGTCTTTCCAAGAGCAATTCGTGGACATTGGATTTCACCAGTAAGGCAGTTGCACGATTTGACAGAGCCGAGAGGTATACGACTACCCATGCTACCTCAGTTGCCAACTCATCATCCCTGATGTTCATATTTGCAGAACGAATAAAGTTTAAGCAATTAGCATATGCAAATAATTAAACTAAGAAATAGGGTACATAAGCATAAACCATCAATATTTCAAGGGAGTAATGATATCAATTAATTTGGAGCAAATGACCAGTTCCGCATATCAATGACGAGAACCAAGATGTTCAAGAGTAGGATTACGTACGCTTTCCTCAAGTGACGAGTAATGGCCTCCAGTATTCCATCAACTTCAATCAGTTTTTTTGCTGCCATAGGTTCAGGTCCCTACACAAAAGCACACTGAAGCTATGTTCTAAATGAAATATAATGTAAACAACCATTACTAATAAAAAAGAAGGGTATGTATCAGATTCACATCCAAAGTAGAACAACAGTAAATGGTCTATGTTGATGCTGGAAGAGAAATACCTACTGCCGGAAAAAAAGCCTAAGACGAAATTTTTTATATATCATTCATAAGTAACTCAACAGAAAAGGTGCAAAACCTTGATTAGGTTTGATAATGCCCAAGCTGCTGTCCGTACAGTTGAACCTTTGTTAGGCAGCATCATTCTCGCAAGAGGTAGCAAGGCGCCTTGGGATAATAAGACATTGCGTAACTCCTCTCCCTCACCAGCAACATTTCCCAATGCCCATGCACACTGCTCAGCAACAGGGGACGGACTCTTTTCTGCACAAGTAGTAAAATCAAAGATATCACCATAGTTCATTCATGTTTCAAGTAACTGCATCCATGGACGAAGCAACGAACATCGAAGATAAACCCCAAAAGAAAAAATGAGGGGGGAAATGTTCGCATGGTGAATTCCTAAATCCAATATAAGATTTCTCAAGAAAACTGCAGTGATGAAGATTTTATGTTTGCTTTTATTGAAAAAAGGGGGGTGCTTTTTCAATTCTGATAACAAATTACTAACCTCCAAGATGTGCAATAAGCAATGGCAACGCAGGTACCAATGCCTTTGTTTCTTCTGGTTTTCCAGCAGCAATGTTCGTAAGGCACCAAGCTGCCTCAAGCAACTGCAGTATTGTGAATGACCGAAGCGACATTTGAATCAGCAATTCCCACCAGAACATAAGCATATACACATAAAAGATATAAACAGATAGACTGTATCATATCAATCTAATTTCAGAAGTTCAGAAACCAGTAACAAATGACGAGCTCAAACATTCCAAGAAAATCAATTATCTTAAGAAGACCCTTGTATATCTTCAACACCATCAATACATCCAAATCATGCATCAGTTCATGGAAAACAGAGAACACACAACAATCTACCCAACCTGTTCATCTGGAGAACCAAACGCTAAACAGTGAACAAGTGGAGGAATTGCACCCGCTTCAAGAGCAGCTTCAATAGGAGGGAATTCAGATCGAGACAGTATACGCCTCAGTTCTCGTAGGGCGCCAATTACCTTCTGCATTGCTCCTTTACCCCTGAACATAGAGCAAAGTATCAAGAAAGAAAACATCAAATCATGCATTACAGTAACATGAGAAAAGATCAATACAAAAAGCAAAATGAACAGAGGGAGCTAATGCTATATCGCGCATAACGTACTGAAAAGCAACAGCAGACTTCAACTCTTCCACAGCAGCAGAAGCTTGAGCATCCAAAATCGATTCCTCTTCATCAACCATCATCTCACTATCAACATCGCCACTTGGCCCAACTCTGCACATACGCTTTGCCCTTACCAGAGAGTCCCTTCGTTCTTTACCAACTGCAACCGCATGCTGCCGCCTCTTCTGCGTAGCAGCAGTACCAACTACGCATGACGAAATGAACAAAGACCCACAGTCAAATTCAAAGCCGAAATAAATCAAACCATGTGAAGCGTCAAATCACTAATTGGACATTAGGGATTCAAAATCAAAGCAATTCAGTTAGGCAACGATCGATTGATGAATTAAACTCCACTGCCGAACTACTTGAAAGCTTAGTAACAATCAATAATCAACATTCCCCACTTTCATCTACAGTTCCCTTAATTTTCACGTTCTGGGTAAATTCTTAATAAAAAACGAAAGCAAGTAGACCTGATGACTTGATAGGGTCTCGCTTGATGGAAGCGAATCCGTCTTCCGCCATTGTAGGTGGAGGTCCCAAAACTGCAGGTGGCCGGAGATAAGTTTCCAGTTGCGGCTGCGGAGTTGAGGAAACGAGAGAAGAGTGAGACGGTGAAGGTAGATGTGTAAAACGCTGAAAATCCTTAAGGTTAAGGTTGAAATTGGAAACTTTTCTACAGAAATACGCGCCTGAGCGCGAAAATTCGCCGCCATGGATTAGGTTTACTGATTTCTGTCAGTGTTTTTTCTTTTGGAAAGCGGTTTGCCATAAATGACCCTACTCGATGTTCATAATTTCATTGGTGTTTTGGATAATGCAGAAAGCCCAAATCCATCATTTGTTGGGCCGTTATTCTTTTTTCTTTTTTTTTTTTCAAGGTTTTTTATGAGTTATTTGTCTATTATTGATATAATTTGTTTTATATATTATTTATGT
This sequence comes from Linum lewisii, assembly GCA_034768395.1. Lineage (NCBI taxonomy): Eukaryota > Viridiplantae > Streptophyta > Magnoliopsida > Malpighiales > Linaceae > Linum > Linum lewisii. Next base: position 64,300,725 of record CM068301.1, on the reverse strand, counting down.
GGTTTTTATAGATAAAAAGTAACATATTAATAATGTATTGATGATGTATTACTTGTGTTCATAAATATCACATAAATAACGACTAGTATGCAAATAACATACAGATAATTATCTATCATGACATACAAATAGACATCAAGATCGAAATCAGACCAAAGTATTTCAAAAATCTACTCGATGTAGTTTTTTTTTGAGAAAATCACTCTTCCACTAAGCAAAATTGGTAGCTAATAATGCCATGAGGAGAATCCCATAAAAAAACAAATAAAGTGATAACAAGATACGAAAGCTGACATTCAAACTTATGATCTCTGTTAAATAAAAAAAAAACTTATGATCTCTGATATGTGGGATCAGCTAATCAACAACTATACTAGTTTGATTAGGAGGCATTAGGTCACATTTTTGTATACGATACATGTATCTATGATGGTTAGACTTATCACATAAATTTTGAGTAGTTTATCGTGACTGCACAATTAAAATTTTATTCAATATTGTACTTTTCAGAATCATCGTCAGTATCAATAGACAATGATTTATGAAACACTTAAGATTTATGCAACCTTGTAATCCAAAATATATCGATGATGCTTTCACAGACACGTAACTTAATATTTAATTAAGAAGATCTTGACTTGATATAGAAAAAAGAAACAACAATTACGAAAACCCCAAATTAATTTACACTTCTTATTACCACAAGCCCAACCCCATTCATTACCACTGGACCAGGCCCATCACACATAAAGCCCAACCCACACCAAAAGCCCAACAAAAAAGCCTAAACACAATATCCCCTTTCTTAAGCATAGCTGTCGGAAGTCGCAACAGGGGTGTGACACCCAATGAAAACGTCGCCGTATACAAGTCCGGCCAATCCACCGCCGATGAGCGGGCCGACCCAGTACACCCAGTGTCCGGCGAAGTCCCCGGCGACGACTGCGGGCCCGAAAGAGCGAGCCGGGTTCATTGATCCGCCGCTGAAGGGGCCGGCGGCGAGGATGTTGGCTCCGACGATGAATCCGATTGCCATCGGAGCAATTGTGCCGAGGGATCCCTTTTTGGGATCGGCGGCGGTGGCGTAGACGGTGTAGACTAGGGCGAAGGTGATTATGATCTCCATTACTACTCCTTGGACGCCGTTCATTCCTGCTGCAACTCCATGGGTCGGGACACTCTGCGGAAATTTGATAATTCAGTCATTAATCTTTCAAAATTTTACAAACGAGGACAAATGGCGTTAATAATTTTGAAAATTGTGCTAGATTTGGAATTTCAAAAAATTTATGCATTCTAATTATAATACGTCATAGTTGGGGAATTTTAAAAGGGTTAAAAACATTGATGATCACCTAAGTTTGTGGTTTGTAACAAAGTGGTCACCTAACTTCGTTTTGTAGCAGAGCACTCATCTATGTTTAAACAAGGTAACCGAACAAATATTCCGCTCACTTTTGATGACAATTTTAGCCAAATTAACAATTAAACTTGCAACATCATCAAACATAATATCTTATAAACTCCATGATCAACTTGGTTGAACCCTCAAAATAAATCGATCCAACTCAGAAACCAAACCAATACCTACAAAAATGGTTGACGCAAACATAGAAGAGTGCTCTATTACAAAACAAAGTTAGGTGACCACGTTGTTACAACCCAAGAACTTAGGTGATCGCCAATGTTTTTGACCCATTTTAAAAATATTAACCCTGATATCGTATTGTGCAACGAATTATTTATTAATTTTAACATTTTTGTGGATATTTTATGATGAAATCGTTAGTTTGTTTACTTTGATATCATGACTGACTAAAATTATGCATGACTTTTATAATCGACTCGACCATGTAAATAAAATAACAGGTTGAACGGTTAAACTCCATTTAAAATTATACATTCATTTTGTAGACGAAAAAGTCAAAAACTATAGTTGAGTGGTTAGTTTATGTATATAAATATACTTAGGTGACTATTTTGTGCTATAATATTAGGATCAACTAGTAACAAAACTATAGTTTAGTGATCATCAAATTCAAAATTTGGTGAATTTAACTTTTAACCCTCACATATTGAATTGTAACTATTTCAGTAACTAAATTTTTTTCCTATTCAGTATTGATCATTAATTAGTAATTACCATGCCATTAGTGACAACTTGGAGGAGAAGGCATGCCACGGTGGAACCGAGGCACTGAGCTACCCAGTAGAAGATGCCAGTTAGGATGGTGATGTTGCCACCTACGGCCAATCCTAAGGTGACAGCTGGATTCAAATGGCCACCTGAGATGTTGGCCGCCATAGCAACTCCGACAAATAGCCCGAATGCATGTGCCACGGCGACGGCGACCAAGCCAGCTGGATCCAAGTCTGCACCCGGGGCAAGCTTACCTGTAGAAATTAAAAACAACATTTTAAATCAATATTTTTTTTGTTAAAATTCCTAAATCAACTAGTGACAGAATCAGAATAATTTTAATATATTAGGTTGGATTATATTGAATTTGAAATACATTGAACTGCACGTAAAAAAAATCATACCGTTAAACCTCTTAATACACTAAAAAAATTATATTATAAGAGTTGTACACACAGGATTAGACTGGAGCGTAGCATGGAGATCCCCAAATCCACCACCGCAACGACTCTCTGCTACACATGGTACTAGTACAAGAACTGTCAATTCAGTTCACATGACTCGATAGATTTCATCCCCAAATCCACCACCGTAACGACTCTCTACTACGTACACGTGGTACTAGTACAAGAACTGTCAATTCAGTTTACATAACTCGGTAGATTTCCTACGAGCTGTACTCACCAAATACAAGATCCAGTTTTAACGCATTAATAAAAAAAATTCAAAAATTAATCCCCGGTGATCAACCTCCTCCACGTGGCTTATCAAACTTCCAACTTGAATTAAAAAAAACGTATTTCGACAAAACAACATAACCAACACTATACGTAACTCATCGCATACTTCCTCAAACGAAAACCCATTTCTCAACCAATCATGATTTACACGTAATTAATTTTGTATTCTTGTAAAATGTAGTCAACGATCAACACAATATAGTTGACTTACTGAAAGCAATGGCGGATCCAACGCCGGCGAACACAAACAGAAGAGTAGCAATGAACTCAGACAGATAGCCTTGATCGATCCGACGCTGAAGGAATCGCCAAAGCTTCCGAATGCTAACTTCACCATTTTGACCGGATCTTTTCTTGATCAAAAGAGGCTAATTAGGGTTTGTTTGGTGTTGCTAATTTGAACTTGTGGGTTGTGAATTTCCGATGCTATGGAATGAACTTATATAGAGGGATGATTGTGTAGTAGTTGGCTTTTTGGGCATCATGCCGCCGGCCACCATCACCGGCCAGGGGACCCACTTGGCCGCCGACCAACCGCCTTTTGTTGGATTAATAATCAAAAGCGACTTAAGATTAATGATAATGTTTATAATGATTAGTGTAGTTAAATTATGACGTGGGTTTTTTTTTTTTTAATTTGTTTAAGTAATCCACAGGCTACCTAGCCAATTGGAATATGTGTTTATTATAGGGGTAATAATTTAAATATATTGGTTTTGGCAAAGATTTTTTTTAACGGGGGAGTTGAGACAGGCGTTTCGAGTTTTATTATATATTGATAAAATTTTTAAGCAAATTTATCTAATTTTCAATGCGTTCTATACAAAATTTGCTTACAATTTGTAATGTCTATTCAATTTTGATGTAGCTTATATCTTATTTATATAAATTATTCAACTTCATTATTAATACCGCATATTGAGTTTTTTTAAAAGTACGACTTACTAATTATTTGTACCATGATTAATTTTTTATATCACATTTTATCTAATTATTTTGTCCCATAGTATATATTTCATCCCACAATCCATCCGCGCTAAACGTGAAGTTGGGCATAACCAGACATATATCTAAATTAATACAAAGAAAGATGTCTGACCCAAGCTCAATGTCTGTAGGATGAGCTTCTTTCATTCTCTAGGCATATCAACAACATCACATATATACTAGCTTAAATTTGTCTCGTAACCTGCACTAAAAATACTCAGTCTAAACCCGCTCCATTTATCAAGAGTATTCGCGCTGCATTAAGATTCTCCTGTAATTCCAATAATTGTACTAAAATATGGGGATGATTAATTGATTATACACACACATCAACAACACATCATCCATTTATTCTATTATTATGCCTAGAGAGTTCCTAATGCTAAAATATAAATTATCATAAAATAATATATTTTAATATATTTTTTAAAATGATTACTTTATTATAATTATTAAAATGGACTGTGGAAAATTTGAAAAGGACGTGGCAATGTTTTTTTTTTAATCATTTGGGTCTCATAATAATGGGATAATGCCATAATGGTCCTTCCAATTTGTCTTCCACTAAAGGGAATTTCTATGTGCATAAAGTATTCATTATTTGGATTTTTTTTTTAATTCATTAATGGCTGCCACGTCCATAACAATCTGACACCTGGCTTTCTTCCTTTTGAAGCCATTATTTATATTATTATTAGGGGAAAATAGCGCTTTGGCCCCTCTACTTGTCCAATTTAACAAATAGCTCCCTATACTGTTTTTTTACCCATTTCTAGGTTGGTTAGGGTAATAAGTGGTTCGATCAAGTTGAGTGGTTGGATGAGACGGATAGTAAACATATGGTAAGTGTAAGAGTTAAGTCGTCTGAGATGTGAGAGATAGAGAAGTATTAGTTGTTGCTTGTAGATATATCGGCGTATAGTGTATGACCTTAGATGTATAGCGTGCAAGCGGTACTGGGGAGTGTGGGATAGGTAGGATAGTTTTTTGTACCTTCAACGTTGAGGTTACCCCTGCTATTATAGCACAAGATTAGGGCAGAGAAGTCACGTGTCATTGGCTAACTGGTGACCCACTTGTTCTAAATTTTGATCATTAATGGACGATGCGAGGGTCGCGAGCCCTATCTCTAACTCGGGATCAGCTTGTAAAAAATCAAACTTCATTACTTTGAATCAAAGTCTCCTACAATTATGTGAACACATCGAATCAACTGCGTACTCACATGAGTTCATCGAACATTGTTCATTGCACCATGTTGAATCAACTATATATAACACCGGTGAACGCTCTGGTACCCATAGAGTATTGGTACCCTAACAGTAAATATTCACAAATAAAAAAACTTAAAATTCAAATAATGAATCATAAACCCATTGCAATAAACCCGAAACCCGAGCACTAATGAATAATGCGAACTCCTAAACACTAAATCCTTACCCTCAAATACTACATCATAAACTCAAATCCTAAATCATAGTTCAAACTCTAAATTTTGACCATAAGCTCAAATTAAAAAATCATAAACACAAAAAATAAACTCAGGCGAAGCCGTGATGCTCTAGGTGTGAGGCCCCCGATGCTTATCTCTAGATCGGACTTTCATATAACTTCGAATCAAAATCTCTTATCTAAACACATTGAATCTACTACTCACACGAGTTCATCGGACGTTACTTCATAACACCATCCTAACCCGACCTCGAAAACCGTGACCCACATTATGTACCATATGTAGCAAAACCACCCACCAACCAAATTAAATTATGCATGCAGTGCATTGATTCAGATCGACAGTATAACACAGCTTTATTCTGCAATTTTTTCTGAGTGAATAGTACTCTCTCTGCTACTGATCACCATCTTCAAGGCTATAGTAAGAAAGAATTGGACCAGTTTGATCATCATAGCACAGAAGAGTTGAAACATTGTTCATAATTGCAAGCTCTCTGGTTTTGCTTTTGTGGGTTTCATTTATGGGTGGGTTCAGAGAATTACATTTATATCATACCTATGGTGTTTGGTTTTCGGGCTGATCATCGTCGACATACACGAACTTTCAACTAACAATTTATCATGTTTATGCAAAACGGGCTGACACATAGTTACTATCTCGTCCCTTCAAAACGGGTTGTCTATAGTCGTTGACAATTATAGTCGGGGGCTGACCAATAATGGTCAGATTTCATGAACCTATCTGATCACTAATGTCGCTTATAGGTTCCCTTTCTATTAGTCATCTGATGTCTCGATGGAAGCTTTCATGAACCAATCTGATCACTAATGTCGCATGTTATGTCCTCCTCTTCACCCATTTGGCATTCGTCTTGATGCAATGGGTCTATGCCTTGAGGCTGCATCATCCAGTCCCCACAGGCCATACTTGAATCCATTGGGCATGCATGTTAGGTCGAAACTCAACAGAAAGTCGTCAAGTATTGAACTAGTTTTTGAAGTGAGAACTTTTAACAACACTCGGTAGTTATAGTAATAAAATATTGTTTATAACACCTTTGTCAATTCGGTCAATCCGAGTAAATGAATAACCAACAAAAAATTGATCATTAATTAATACGGAAAATGGTACTTTGCCCCTTCTACTTTGCCAAGTTAACAAACAGCTCACTGTACTAATGAAATGATCAATTTACCCCCTCATAATATAACCAACATAACAATCAAGCCCTCCTACTATATACTCATCTGACATTTTTAACCTCCTTTGATCGTGAATGAAAAATACGAGTTCTCGCACATAGGCTAAAAAATTAATCGAATTTTAAACCAATCCATTGAACATTTTAAACCAATTTTAAATATACCAACTAGACTAATCATTAATCAACTCAGCTAGTAGTACTAACCATAAGTTTTGGCGGGCAAATTCAAAATTAGGGTTTATAATAATCATTAAACAAACTTCCCCTTTTCATACCTAAACTTATCCTTTTCATTCATTTTGGTCCAAACGAAGAACCCTAATTAACAACGGTCCCTGAATCATGATCAGAGTCCTCTGTAATCTGTTCCCCGGTGGGTAAAAAAAACCCAGAAGAATCATTCAGATAAACAGCATTAAATTCTCCAAGCAATAACTACACTCACCTACCCAGAAGCTACCATATTCAATTCCTTCCTCTTTACAGTTTGCAGAAGGAACCCATTCATCATATATCTCAATTCCTCTGTTTTCAGAGATTTGCCCCTTTTTCACGATTTCCACTGATTAATCGATTCAACTCATCGGAATGTAAAAGCAGAGGAGTAATTACTATTCACTAATTAGCTAATTGCTTATCAATGGAGGGAATTCGTTCTGTTACAAAGATGAACGCTACAGCCGTCGCGGTCGCCGACGGCGACGGCGACGAACAGAGTATTGCAAGTCCACGGCGGGATCATACTAATGAAACCCAATTCCACCGGCGATCCAGAAGGTGGGTTTTTGTTCTTTTCTTGATTTGAAACTGAATTCAAATTACTAATTCAATTTCCGATGAAATTGGATTCTGGTTTTTTGACTTTTTTCAATTCACAGTGCATCGGAGAAGAACGGTCAAGTACGAAGAACGCAGCAGCAGAACGAATTGCAATACATAACTCTGTTCAAAACGACGTCGTTTTGCTCCCAACAGATGACGTCGCCGTCGACGAGGAGGAGTCCTCTGTTTCATCAGCACTCTGTTTCCGGCGAACCGTCGATCCAGAGAGCTTCTCTAGAACAAGACGTGGGGTGATAGATTTCTGGTTAATTTGTTTGTGTGATTTTTTGTTCGTTTTGATGTTCTGAAATGGGTTTGTTTTGAAGGTGGAGCTGCTTCAGTTGAGGTTGCAGGAAGAACGATCGATGAGGTTGATGCTTGAACGAGCTATGGGTCGAGCTTCGAGTACTCTGTCTCCTGGTCACAGGCATTTTGCTTCTCAGGTTAAACTAAAAGTTAAAATTATATTTTGTTATAGGCTAAATACTTAACGAAAAAATAATTTCGAGGATTTTACGTAGTATTTAGGATTAGGATCCTGAGCGGTGGTCTGGGTTGGCCCACCTCTAGTTTTCTCATTGCTTGCTAACGGTGATCGAGAGGGCTTGAGATCATGAACAACGAGATAATCTCTTGAGTAGTGCAGAAGAAGAACGATATGTGTTTTAAAGATATGATCTTTTTGAAGTCTTTCGTAAAAGTTAGTAATTTGTGTGTTTGACTTGGGGGCCGTTTAGTTGATGGAATTGGGTCTGGGAATTCCCGACCCACTGGGAATTGGCCCAAATAATTGCACTACAATTCTCATTGGGCCGGGAATTGAAATCCAATTCCCATACACAATTTCATCAACCAAACCAACTTTAATGATAGATTTGCCAAACCCTTTCATATCTTTAATCTCATTCGTCTATCGGTAAATTTTTAACAAATCTGTGATAAAAATTAGTTAATGTGAACGTAATCAAGTAGTAGAATAACGAGATAATTAAAGAACACGAGTAATTAAAATTTCAAGCAATGTTTATTTATTTATTTATTTTTTGTTGCAGGCAAAGGAGTTGATAGCTGAGATAGAGTTACTTGAGCAAGAAGTTAACAACCGTGAGCAGCAAGTTCTCTCACTCTACAGAACCATATTTGATCAGTGCGTTACAAGCAAGCCATCTTCTGGTCAACAAAGCTCCAGTACTAGTACCGTACCATCTCCTTCTCATCAACATCATCCGAAGCAACTATCTTCGTCGTCGAACAAGAAACAACACCATCCTCGAATCATCTCGACCGCCTTCTGTTTCTCGAAAATGTTCCCTTTGAGATCACTCCACTCTCTTGTTTCCAACAATGGTAGCTCGGAAAGAAGAGGAGGACCAACTAGGGCTTGTTCTACACAGGTTAGTCAAAGACTGTTCTATACGGGCACGGAAAATAGGGGTTTTCGGTTGAGTAATTGGGTCGGGTGAGTAGGACCAACTAGGGCTTGTTCTACACAGGTTAGTCAAAGATTGTTCTACACAGGCAAAATAAGGGTTTTCGATTGAGTAACTGGGTCGGGTGAGTAGTTAGATTGGGTGTGTGGGTTTGATTTTGGGTAGACAGGACTGATGTGCCAGCTTTAAGTGACGTGACAATTAACTTGTCATCGCCACGTAGGTTGATGGACGGAAAAATGGATGTCCGTAGACGCCAGTTACCTTTAGAATAACGCGGCAAAACTCAGTAAATGGAAGGGGAATTTTTTAACGGTCTGTCAGTGCCTGATTATCTGGCTAAAGTTCGGTGACCATTTGTGTAACCAACCCAATGTTTACCCTTTTCGGTTGGGTGGCAATTCGGTTGAATCAATTCGATCGGTGGCCGAATTTGATTTTGGTCGGTTTTTCATGAATGCAGACTGAACAGAAGACGCTAAAGGATCATCTCCGCCGTCAATGTCCGAGCAAGCTGTCGGAGGAGATGGTGAAGTGCATGGCCGGAGTTTACTGCTGGCTCTGTAGCTCCGGCGGCGGCGATCAGAATAATAACCCACTAATGAAGAAAGACAGGTCACCTCTTTTGTCGAGGTCTTCCACCAATGTGGTGCTGCCACGTCGCAGTGGTGGAGAAAATAATGTTGACTATTGGTCTTGCAAATCAACGGTGGAGGTTTGTTGGATTTCGACGGATCAGAGGCGCTACTCTTCTGCTTCGTATGCTATTGACCACTACAGGTAATTTTGCTATACGACGTCGTTTTTTGGAGGGGTAAACTAATTGCAATTAACATTAACATAGTCATATACTTGAAAGTGTTGAATACTCATTAGTGTTTGCATGTGGTAATATTAAATTTGGTATCCATTTGTTTTTATTTTAGGTACGATTGTTGATCGATGGTATCAAATTTGTTAATTTAGGTACCAAATTTTCATGTTAGGTGTCTGATTTTAGGTATTATGTGTCGATTTGAGTGTACAAGTACTGATTTGAATTTACAGGTACCAGTTTTTACTGTAATTTAATTAAAATACATGGTAGGGTGACAACAAAAAATGTGTTGTCACTATAGAAATTGTCGCATGATTTACTCGTGACATAACAGATACAATGTTATAAAGATCTCATTTTTTACGTGTTGAATTAGATTGATTCTCGTAATGTCTCGATTGCGCCATGTATCATCGTCTAGTCTGTCTGTTCAAACTCTCTGTAAAGTGTAGATTAGCATATTCGTGTGACAGAAGTTTGTTCAACAATTTCTTCTACCACACAAGATCAATAGAAATGGTTCTTATATGCTCATGAACGCAAGATGAACCACATAATTTTTTTTTTATTTGCTAGGGTTTATCTTTTGCTTTTAAAATTGGTACTCTTCTCATTTGTGTGTTGCAAATCAATCTAGGGTTCTAGTGGAACAACTAGAAGCAGTAACAGTGACCCAAATGGAAACCAATGCACAGATCGCATTCTGGATCAACGTCTACAATTCACTTGTGATGCATGTAAGTAATATACATGTTTGAACTGAGCATGTTGTTCGAGCGGTTCAATCAAGTTAAATTTTATCATGTGTTTTATTTTGATGTCTTTGTTGGGGTTTAGGCCTACTTGGCTTATGGCATCCCCAATAGCTCACTAAAGAGGCTAGCATTGTTTCACAAGGTACTATTACAAAATTCCACTTTTTATCTCGAATTTCTGAATTGAGTTTGAGTCGATGATTTTGTTTGATTGGAATAGTAAATATTGTGTCGGATTTGAGAAATGGTGTGCTTGTTTGTATAGTGCAGGCGGCTTATAACGTAGGTGGACATATTGTGAGTGCGAGTACGATTGAGCAGTCGATATTCTGCTTTCGTTCCCCTCGTGTTGGCAAGGTACATTACATGAGCAATTTACAACTGATTAATTATTGATGACGCTAGATTTCACCGCTTTCGTCTCTCTAAATTGAGCGACATTTTTGTTTAACTTTTGTAAGTTCCTAGTATTTTTCTATTATCATTTACATGGTTTGGATTTCGCCTCTTTTCATTGACTTTTTAAGTCTTTAGGATTTTTTAATGATTTACTGGCATGTTTTTTTGTTCATTCCATCTATATAGTGGCTGGAGACGATCTTATCCACCGCGTTGAGGAAGAAATCTAGTGAAGAAAGACGATTAATTTCCTCCTCATTGGCCCTCCCGAGCCCTGCTCATTCACTTGCTTGCTTCGCCCTTTGCACTGGAGCGTTCTCTGATCCCGTGGTAATAACACTATATCCACGTTCTCCATACCAACATCATTATATTGTCGTGTTTGTAAAATCGTACTAGTGTCATATGATCGTACTAGACAACCACACTAGGGAGTAACATTTAACCGACCCAACTTATTGATACATTTTCACAAACTCTTTTCTCCCTCTTTGTAGCTTAGAGTGTATAGTTCATCAAACGTCAAGGAAGAGCTCGAAGTCGCAAAGAGAGAGTTCCTCCAGTCAAACATTCTAGTGAAGAAGTCCAAGAAGGTCTTCCTCCCCAAATTGCTCGAGCAATTCGCGAAGGAGGAAGGAATCGGTTCCAATGATTTGCTCAAGTGGGTAGTGAAGAACATGGACAAGAAGCTTAGGGATTCAATTGAGAAGTGCTCTGTTGATCATAAACTAAGCAAGAAGAAGAAGAAAGTGTCTCAAGTGATAGAGTGGTTGCCTTATAGTTCTAGGTTTAGGTATGTGTTTTCAAAGGATTTGACTGAAAAGCCTTGGTGGGTGTGAATTAGGAAGTCGTTTGATCTTTTAGTTTCTTTTGTAGCTTGATGTAGTTTTGCACATATTCACGGACATTAAGACTTCTGTTAGGTGCTTAATTTGTGATTAATACTCGTGGTATTAGTTTGGAGTTTGATTTCAGTCCTCAGGTTTGCTTAGAAGTTGTGGTATAGTTGTTTAGTATTTTCGTCTGTCATGTAGGTAACTTCAGCTCAATCTTTAGCAACGAACAAATTAGATCGATACAAGTCATTAAAGAATTCTATTCAAGTTCTTCGATTCACCCTACGACCGATAACAATATTCAATTATTGAGAGTTGCTTTATTATTGTAGCGTGTACAAGATATCCTCGATATCAAGATTTTTATTGGTCTCTTGATTTTTGTCCAATATTTGTACTATTAGTCCTTAAAAGTTACTAGGCCAAATTGAATAACAAAGTCGTTGTAGTATAGTGGTAAGTATTCCCGCCTGTCACGCGGGTGACCCGGGTTCGATCCCCGGCAACGGCGATTTTTTTTTTCCATTTCACGTTGTCATCAAGTTGGGCCGATATATCCAAAAAATATTTGGGCCGATACAGGCCCATAAAGACCGTATCAAGTTATTGGGCCAGTCCAGTAATTGGTTCGTAATAATCTCCGACAACTCACCGCCACAAATCGACGGCGGCGCGCTGACCAAATTCCAGCTGAAAAGAAAACCAGACGGTGGCGCTCGCTAGATTCCCTCTCTTTCAATTTCCCCTCTCCGGTTAGGGTTTTGTACCAAGTCAGGCCAGCGTCAAGCATTCACCAAAGCTCGTTAATCCTATCCTCTGCACTCCGCCAATCGTCTTTTTTGAGATCGGAGAAGAAGAGGAAGGACCAAAAAAATGGGGAAGAAGCAGCACAGCAAGGATCGGATGTTCATAACGAAAACGGAATGGGCGACGGAGTGGGGCGGCGCTAAGAACAGAGAGCTCCGCACTCCTTTCAAGCGCCTCCCCTTCTATTGCTGCGCGTAAGTTTAGTTTCTTCTTCTGGTTCCTCTTCTTCGGAATTCAATTTCTTATGTTTTCGTGTCTGCTTGCTTTTCAGGCTTACGTTTACTCCGTTTAAGACTCCGGTGTGTACAGCTGACGGAAGCATCTTCGAGATAATGTTCGTTTTCCTTTTACTTGAATGAATTTCTTTTCCTTGGAGTTGGGATTTTTTGGAAATTTTGTTCATCAGTTTAGGGATTTCTGTTCAGGTATATAGTTCCTTACATAGTGAAGTATGGGAAGCATCCAGTTACAGGAACTCCATTGAAGCAGGAGAACCTTATCCCACTGAATTTCCACAAGAACTCTGAAGGTTTGTTGTTTCTTCTTCCCCCAATGTTGTTCCTAGCTGGGATTTGTAGTTTGAGCTCTGTTCATGGCGGTGGAAGTATAAGAATGACTTATTGAATAGGATACTGGCATGCTTCTCTGGTAAATTGGAAGCTTTAGGGATGCCTTTCTTCGTCCAAGTAGAGATAGGTGACGTCTCTAGTAACCTACGGTGTTAAGTTTTTTCTGAGATCGTAGTTTGTGATGGTGACTGACTAGTGCAGTGTAGATAGTCATAGCTTAATTGGGAGGAACCTCCATCATTGGTTATGTTGTACTATGAAAATATGATGTTCAAGGCTGATTCGGGTAAGGGAAATGGGGCTGATTCGGGTAAGGGAAATGGGGTATTGCATAGTTAATTTGCATAGATCTCTGACAGAATGGAGGTGCTGGTACATGTTTGTTTGTCTCAGTAGTAGTAGTGAAGTCTGGATGTCTAAAGTAGGGATTGGTTGTGTTCAGTTCTTTGTAAATGAAGTACACCAAGGTGTAAGTTTGTGGCGATCTCTTAGTTCTGGATAGTGTAATGGTCCTCATTTAATTGTGGTAACCTCTATATAGCGATTGCAGGACAATTGCTTTTGAATTTAATCTATGCATATGCAGTAGTTGAAGTTTTTTGTCACTGTATTTCAAAGAATATCTTCCCAAAATGTTATTTTAACATTCAAGTTGTGGTTTAGTGCTGATGTCAATAGTGGAAAGTGAACTCAAACCATGAGACAAACTCAAAATAAATATGCGATTGGGAGTATGGCGAACTTGGACAACAACCCTAGAATAGTCATTTTGTTGGTTGAAATAGATGGCATTACCACAGGAGCAGTTTTGTGTAGATTCATTCCTTGCTCTTCTCTATCAATTGTCTCTTCCAGTGTTTCATTACCAGTACAAACAGTTCGATTTTCAACCAAGCATTGTTGTTTTTTATCATGCAGAAGAGTTTCATTGTCCAGTGCTTAACAAAGTTTTTACGGAATTCACACATATAGTAGCCATCAAGACTACTGGGAACGTATTCTGCTATGAGGTTTGATTCTATCTTCATAGTTTTTTCATTAATCGGTCAAGGGCTTTCCTTCTTTATGCTGTTTATCAACTGATCAATTTATTTGTTTAGGCAGTGAAAGAATTAAATATCAAGACCAAGAACTGGAAGGAGCTTATTACCGATGAACCTTTCACTAGAAATGATCTAATAACACTCCAGGTGATTTTCAAATGTTCATCTAAATGATTTTTTTGTTTATTTCCCATACTTCTGATTGATTTGATATTGAAAGGTTGTTCTTATCTCTTTGGTTTCGTTGCAGAATCCTAATGATATCGACTCTAGGGTGACTCTGGAGTTTGACCATGTTAAGAATGACTTGAAGATAGATGATGAAGGTAAGGTGACCTATTGACCAATATATTGCTGCTAAGCATGATTTTGTCTCCTCTTTAAGTTTGATTTCTTGCTGATTCAGTATTACTGTGGTCTAGAGTTGAAGAAGATGACTTCAGATCCAACATATAACATAAACGTAAGTGGCGACATCAAGCAAATGCTGGAGGAACTTGGAACTGATAAAGCAAAAGAAGCTGCTCTTCATGGAGGTGGTGGTAGCAAGGCACGAAATGAGAGAGCAGCTGCTCTTGCTGCGATTTTGTCTGCAAGGTCCCGAATCAAAGATGATTCGAAAGATAAGGCTAAACCACCCACCGGTTTCAGTGTCGTTGATGCTGCCTCTGCTGCCGTACACGGGAGAAGTGCTGATGCGGCAAGAGCTTCATCTTCAGATAAGACGGCTGCTCGGATAGCCATGCATAAGGCCGGTGAAAGGGCACCTGTCAATGCTAAGCTGGTTAGTTACATTCAAAATAGTGGTTGGTCATCAATAAAAAAAATACGATATGAGTGGAGGTGACGAGTAACGTGTGGTTTTTGTTTCAGGTGAAGAGCCGTTACACCACTGGTGCTGCATCTCGATCTTTTACTTCCACTTGTTTCACACCCGTGACTCAGAACGAGTACGAATATGTCAAGGTCGAGAGGAACCCGAAAAAGAAAGGTTATGTTCAGTTGCATACAACACATGGTGATCTCAACATTGAGCTGCATTGTGACATCACTCCGAGGGCTTGTGAGAACTTCATAACCCTATGCGAACAAGGCTACTATAACGGTGTAGTATTCCATAGAAGTATACGGTAGGTCAATGAATTCGATGTTTTGCCTTTATACTTATCGTCTTCGAGCATGTTTAACTCGGAGATTCTTGTTATACGCAGGAATTTCATGATTCAGGGCGGTGATCCTACAGGCACTGGGAAAGGGGGTGAATCGATTTGGGGCCAACCGTTCAACGATGAGCTTAACTCCAAGTTGGTCCATTCCGGAAGAGGCGTTGTCAGCATGGCGAACAATGGTCCTCACACGAATGGATCTCAGTTCTTCATCCTCTACAAGTCTGCTAATCACTTAAACTTCAAGCATACCGTTTTCGGGAACGTTGTCGGTGGGCTGACCGCATTGGCAGCAATGGAGAAAGTCCCTGTCGATGATGATGACCGACCTCTGGTAAGTTTGGTCTACTCTTCTTAAACAGCAGAATGTAGATTACATAAACCATTGGATGATGAACTCCGTTCTGCAGGAAGAGATAAAGATAACTAAGGTGACTGTGTTCGTGAACCCCTACACCGAACCTGACGAGGAAGAAGAAGAGAAGGCCAAAGCCGAGGAGGAAGCCAATGACGAAGATAAGGTTAGTCGACTTGAGTTCCTACTTCCTATACCCGTAAACGGTATATACCGCTTTCTGCTCGATTATCGTTGTCGGGTGAATGTATGTATGACACTGGCTTTCTTCTAATTTCGCAGGACAAGGTTGGTTCGTGGTACAGCAATCCAGGCACAGGAACAACAGACTCGGAAGCCGGGAGTGGCACCGTAGGGAAGTACTTGAAAGCAAGGAATGCTGCTGCACTAACCGAATCGGCTGCTGCTGATCTAAGTAGCGTCTCGGTTGGGAAGAAGAGGAAAGCTAGTGGTTCAGCTATGGAATTCAAAGACTTCTCTGGTTGGTAGAGCGTTCTTTCGAGCATTCGTACGATTCGAGTCCAAGTTCGAAATCGCGTACCGAAATCTGTGATGCTCGTATTCGGGGTTATGTTGTTGTTTGATGAATCTACTGTAAGTGAGAGTCGTTTGAGGACATTTTTACATTAGGCTGAATAGCAAGTTCAGTTTTGTATATATATTTCATACTAATATTTAGATTGCTTTTTTTTTTTTTTGGATAAGGATGTCTGATTTCATATTAAAAACCAGTCTCCAGCCAAACAAGCCGAAAATCAAAAGAGACAGCAGTTTTCCATCAATTACAACTAAAGGTAGAGTTATGGAAACTACACTACAGATTGGCAAGCCAATTCGGGAGCAGGGTCCCTCTTCGGGCACTGTTGGCCGTGTTGTGAGCCTTTGCCACTTCAGTCCTTTGGCAATGAGTAATGTAGACACCTGGGTTCCTCCGTAGAATTTCATCGACTTCAGCAATTATCGCACCTACTTCCCATGGGCGTTCTTCAGGGGGGTCTGCAATTGCCTTCACCACCTCAAGGCAGTCTGATTTTATCACCACCTGCCCCCCTAGATCACTCGCCAAACGGGCTGCCGCTAGAACAGCGTAGGCCTCTGCAACACAAGGAGTTCGGCAAAAGAAAGCTCCCGTTCTTCCGTCAGTTGCGTGCCCTCCGGAGTTGAAAGCAATCACTCCGATTCCTGCCTTGTGACTGTCGGCTTGATAGGAGCCGTCACACTGAACCGTCCAGAGGACGTTCGTTGGCAGTGGAACACTATTCACATTGATCACATTAGAGTCGGGACTTACATTGGTATCTCTTGTTTGTACTGAGTCCCAGAGAGAAACCTCAGCCATCATTCGTCGCTCCATACCTTTGAATTCCAGTCTTTCGTTCTTGAACACAAGGTCGTTTCGCTGCTTCCATATTGTCCAGCAGCTCCCAATAGCTTTGATGATTTCTGGCATCTGCAGATACTCTTTCAATCCCATAAGCCAGTTGCGAAATGTCTCCTCCTCCTGTATACCTCGTACACTTTGGTTTACTTCATTCCAGAATGGTGTTACCCGCCTGCAACTTAAGAGCATATGCTCCGTCGTCTCGTCTTCGGTCTCACATCCTGGGCATATACTCACCTCGCAGCACTTTCTCCGATGTAAATTCTTCCTCGTCGGTAGGAGGTTGCAGCATCCTCTCCATAGAAATAACTTAACCTTTGAGGGTATGGGAAGCTGCCACAGCCATCGCCAGTCTCTCTCCCTACTTAATTCATCTGGGTTACTTGGTCGCCGATTCCCTTCTTTCATGAGTCGATAGCAAGACTTCACTGAGAATCTGCCTTTTCTGTCCTTGTGCCATAGCCATTTGTCTTCCATTGTTGGGGGGCCTATGGGAATCATTCTAATCTCTTTCACTGTCTCTTCCGGGAATATCGATCGGAGCTTCTCTAGTTTCCAACTTCGTGTCCCCTGGTCAATGCAGTCTGCAACTCTGCAGTTCAGACTCTGGTTTGGGTGACATCTAAAGTCCTCACTGCCAGGGAACCATGCTTCATCCAGCCAAGTTGATTCTCCATTTCCTATGTTTTTCCGGATGCCTTTAATCAAGGCGTCTCTCCCCTTTAAAATGCTCGCCCAAATCCACGACGAGCTTTTCTTTGGTCGAACTCTTGTGAACTCCTCGTTGTTGAAGTATAGGGCTTTTAAGAGACGAACCCACATCGCATTCGGTGATTTGATAATCCTCCATGCTAATTTCGCTAGGAAAGCCACATTAAACTCCTTGAAACTTCGGACACCAATGAATTGTCCTCTTCCTCGCGTCCCCTGCCCACCAAAATCGAGCAATTATCGCGTCCATCTTCTTCAACATCGTGTTTGGCAGCAAGAAAACTGAAAACAAGTAGCTCGGGATCGCTTGCAGGATCGCTTTGATCATCACTTCCCTCCCCCCAGCCGAGAGGAGTGCGCTCTTCCATCCCGCAGCCCTCGTGGTCAGCCTCTCTATCATGAACTTGAAAGTTTCTCCTTTTGAGCGTCCCCACTCGGCCGGTAGTCCTAGATACTTCCCCATTGGCACCGATCGGTCGACTGCAAATCTTGTGGCAATTTGCTCCTTTAAGTCTTCTGGTGCGTTCCTTGAGAACATATCGTCGACTTTTGTCTGTTTACCGCCTGCCCTGATATACAGCAGTAACTATCCAATAATTGTCCAATAGCTTCAGCTTCACTCACCTCTGCTTTACCAAAATGACGGTGTCGTCGGCAAAGAGGACGTGCGTCAGAATCGGGGCTCTGTGGTTAAGTCTTAGGCCGACAATCCTCTCTCCATAATTAACTCCTTTTTCAAACATAAATGATAAAGCGTTGGACGCCAGGATAAGAGGAATGGGAAAGGGGATCTCCCTGCCTGAGCCCCCTTGTTGGTCGGAACGATCTGCCCGTTCTTCCATTGAACATCACTTGAAAACTAACTGAGCTGATCAGTTCCTTAACCCACTTTATCCACGTTTGTCCGAATCCCATGATCTCCAGTATGGTCAGAAGAAAATGCCAGTCGACTCGGTCGTATGCTTTTTGCATATCAAGCTTTAGGAGAAAATCATATTTTTTTCCTTTTCTTTTGTTCTTCAGTTTGTGTATAGCTTCGTGGACGATTACTATACTATCCTGTATTGCCCGGTCCCCGAGAACGCCGATTGTAGCTCCGACACCAATGACGGTAGCATGGGCCTTAACCGATTGGAGAGGATCTTTGATATCACTTTGGCTCGGAAGTTTGCAACGCTGATCGGCCTGAATTGCGTTATTCGTTCCGGATTTTGGACCTTTGGTATCAAAGCAATGTTTGTCCTGTTCCAATCCTTTGGGAACTTGTTTGTAGTCGAGAAGTCCTGAATCTCCTTGATCAGCTCGTCCTTGACTAACATCCAGTGTTCTCGGTAGAAGCATCCTGGGAAGCCATCTGGCCCAGGGGATTTCGTTGGTCCCAATTGAAAGACCGCGTTCTTTATCTCCCATTCACTTATCGGTCTATCCAGAGATGCTCTTCTTGTGTCTCCAACTGTCTTCGGGAAGCCTTGTAGGACTGAGTAGTCGATCACTCTTTTTTCATCTGTAAATAGATTCTTGTAAAAATCAGTCACATGCTGCATCATCTCATCCTGCTCGTCCAGCCAGCTTCCGTCCTCATGCATAAGTCTACGAATGGTGTTTCTTCTCCGTCTTTGCACCGTAGAAGCATGGAAAAAGCTTGTATTTTTATCCCCCAGCTCCAGCCATTTCACTCTTGCTCTCTGTGCCCAGTAGCACTCTTCAATCTGCCAACATCTTCTCAGGGTTTCCCTGACTGTTCTCTCCTCCTCTTGGACTTGGGTCGTGGATGTTTGCTCGTTTAGGTTCTGCAGCTTTGCCAAAAGCCTTGAGATGTGATCTTTGTTTACCCCAATTGCTTCCCTTTTCCAGGATGTAAGTGATTTACTTAGCATTTTCAAGTTCTCATTTGTCCCCACTCCTCTCCGCCATGTCTGGGCAACGCAGGACTGATATCCCTCTGCCTCCTTCCAGCCTTTTTCATAGTAAAAGCGACGAAGGCCCTTCGTACCTCCATTTGATTCGAATTGCAGAAATATTGGACAATGATCCGATTCGGCCCTTGCTTTATGTATGATGAATCCATTTGGATAGATGGACGCCCACTCGGTGTTGCAGAAGCCTCTGTCAATCCTCTGTTTTACCTCAGCCGCTCCCTCTTGGTTATTACTCCATGTATATCTCGCACCTTCATATGCTATGTCTACTAGTCTCGCCTCATCTAGGAAGTTGTTAAACTCCCGCATTGATCTTATATTAGGAGGTCGGTTTCCTTCTTTTTCCTCCGGATTCCGAATAGCATTAAAATCGCCTATTAGGCACCATGGGAGTTCCACGTCTCGATCGATCGCAAGTATGCTTTGCCAAACCTCCTCTCTATCACGATAATCTGGTGCTCCATAGACAAAAGTCAGGTAGTAGCTCTTATCACTGTCAACTTTTGTGTGTATGTAGTTCTTTGTCGCTCTCAGTATTTGTACTCGGATTTCTTCACGCCACCACAATGCTAGCCCTCCTGACAGTCCTTCTGGTTCCACATAGAAATTGTTTGTGATTTTCATTTTATACCGAATACCTTCCACGTAGTTTTTGCTCTGTTTTGTCTCCATGAGGAAGACAATCTCGGGACAATTTCTGCCAAGAAGCTCTTGCATTTGAAAATTAGGTTGCCACGTCATCATTTTATACTAGGTGGAACCAGGCCATGCTGACTCATCAAAGTTACATAATTTTCTTTTATTTTGTGAAGGAAAATATAATGGGTGGGCCATGGACAGAGAACCAGGCCCAGTTAATGAAGCCCAAGGGCAGAGGACAAGGCCCAAATAATGAAGCCCAAAATGGACATTATTTAAATTAGGGTTTGAAAATTTTAGCAACAATTGATACAAAATGATTTCATCAATTAGCCCATTATTAGGTGAATATGTGACAAAATGTTTTAAACTATAAATAAATATTTAGATTTTTCTTTTGGCGAGACTCAGTCGTTCGTTATCAGTATAATCCAAACTTCACTTCATACTTTTCTATTCCCCACAAAGTTAAAACTCGTCTCTGCTTGATTTTCGTGTTTGTTTATTTACTTACAGAGACGAGCATTCCATCAAATCAGCTCACATCTGATGAGATCGTGCTTTCGTTACACAACCCAAAATTGATGTATATAAATTAGATTTTACTCGATCTCTCGCTGTTGTTTTGCTAGCAAGGCAAGCAACCTATCAACTAAGTGTACCCTTGATATGATTTGGCTTTCAACGTCGTGATCCAAACCACAATAATAGTGACCAAAATGTTATTCTACGAAAATTAGTTTTCATTTTTTTAAAATTTTATATAAAAAAAATTAAAAAAATTCAATTTATCGTTCAAAATATTTTTGTATTTTTGTATAATTGCTCTATTTTTGTATTTTCCAAAATATTTTGAAAATAATTTGAACTTTCAAGTGTGAAAAAGAAAATCTAATTAGGCGCCACTGACAAAAAAGCGGAAAAAAATGGATTAATTCTTTCTCTCTCTAAATATCTCTCACCACACTCTTCGCCCCTTTTCTCTCTCTCTGATTTCCTTCCGTCTGCTCGCACTCTCACACTTCTCGACCTCCGTGTCCTTCGATTCCGCCGGAACCCTAACTCCACATCCACCGCTCCAAATTCATCAACTCCTCCGTCTCAACATCCACTTCCCACACTCTTAGCTCTTCGTTCCTTCTCCACCTACCGCTTCCACCGCTCGAATTAGGTTTTGGTGGTCAAGGCTTTTTTCTTCTTCTGGTCAGCTGGAACACCGATTGAGGAAACACTTCTGAGGAATAAGCAAGCGGCCTGGGGATTTCGTCACCGGATGGAGGGAGGTAGCGTCTCTCTGTATACCTTACTTGTTCTGCTGGTACTCTTCCGTTTTCCTACTTTTTTTTTCTTTCGTTTCTGTTTTTTTTGAAGTTAGGTTTAGCGCGGAAAGTCTTCGTTCTGTTGGATAGTTTGGTTGCTTGTGTATTTGTTAGTCTGAGCTTGTTTTCTGGATGGCGTTGGTTGCTCAGCGGTGTTTTCGCGTAGTTTGAATTGGTTCCGATCTTCTAGGCTTTGTTTGTATATAGCTTAAATGCTGGGTTAATTAGCGGATTTATCCGTTGGTAGTTGGATTTGGCTGCTTTCTGGGATGTAGTTGGAGAATAGTGAAGGTTCTTAAGCTTGTCAACGAGTAATCGTTTCCTGTACTTGCATGTTACGTTTTGGGACGGATGATGATGTGACCTAGGGCAAAAACTGATTTTTGGTTGTAACTGTTTTCTTGGGGATCAGGAACTTTAGCTAGTACTATATGGGATTCAGCTGCACTGTTTTACTCACTAGAAGTTCGTTTTGGTGAGATGAGATATCTTTTTGATTATTCAAAGAATGAAAATGTTTTCAAGATTGAGAATTAGAAAGGAGCACATGAGGGCAAATGCTTGTTTGTGTTGTGGTATGGAACTTCGTTGTAACTTGTAACTGTTTTCTTGGGGATCAAGAACTTGAGCTAGTACTATATGAGATTCAGCTGCACTGTTTTCCTCGTTAGAAGTTCATTTTGGTGATATGAGATGTCATTTTGATTATTCAAAGAATCAAAATGTTTTCAAGATTGAGAATTAGAAAGGAGCACATGAGGGGAAAATTAGCTGTGGTTTTAGAACCAAAGTCAGAAACTGTAACTAGAGTTATAAGCTAGATACATGTATTTAGTCATTTTCTTCTGGTTGGTTTTAAGCAAAGGGAACAAACTCTTCCTGGACTAGAACCATCTGAACTGTTGACGAATTTGGTTGAATATACATGTAACCACTTTCTCTTTAGTGCAATAGGCTTGTGCTTATCATATCTGTTTCCCTTTTTGAGTATTACTTTTAAGTCTCAGATTAATGCGTGCTATAATCTTTATACAATACTGTTCAAGTTGTTGTATCATGTATGCCAATCTTTGTTATGACCTTTATAACATATTTTGTGATTGTTTTCTTGTGCCGTCTTGTGATGCAGGGATACACCCATGGATTATGATGACAATGATTTTCAAAGCCAGAATCTTCATTTAGCCGGTGAAGGGAGCAACAAATTTCCTCCTGTCTTAAACCCATATGCTCTCCCTAAGTTTGAGTTTGACGACAATATTCACGTACCATTACGTTACGATAACTTAGTCGAAACTGAGGTTTTCCTTGGCATTGAAAACAACGAAGATAGTCAGTGGATTGAAGATTATTCCCGAGGTAGCAACACAATACAATTTGCTTCAAGTGCAGCAGAGTCTTGCTGCATTTCACGACAGAACAATGTTTGGTCTGAGGCGACTTCCTCAGAATCTGTTGAGATGTTGTTAAGATCTGTTGGTAACGAAGAAAACATTCCGGTACACAATAGTGCTAAGAAGTCAGATGCGTGTGATGAGCTGGGTTGCATGATTAGCCAAATGGAACCTAGCTCGAAGCAGGATAGTAATTTACCAAATAGAGCAGTAGATTTTGCAGATGTACAGCAAGCATTACCGTCTGCTGATGTTGCTGAGGGATTTCCCACATTACATGGTGAGGCTGGTGGCCAGGAGCCTCTGGATCAGGATGTTTCTGCGGGTCATGATGGTGACAACTGTTTCCGAAATGGTTTAGGTGACTTAACTGCTGTTGGAGCAGGCGGTGAGTTGTCTGTTGCAGTGGAGAGCCACTTTATTGACAGTAATTGTGACATTGTCGGCCAAAGTGCAGGTAATACTGTAATTTATGAATCTTTAGCTATAAGGACAGTAGAAAGTGATGCTTCAGAGGTGCAAGTTGACATAGTGGATGCTGAAAATGTCAGCGTTGGAAATATCAGGACTGAGAATGAAGATGTCGTGAATCAGATAGTGGATACAAGTGATGATGTCAAACATACAGATGAAATGGATGTTGGTGAGTGTAAAGAGGAAAGGATTGCATTGAACAAGATCGCTGAAACAGGAGTATCCCAAGAAATTTCAGATGCCACTATGGTTGAAGCTGGTAGTGAAGAGTTGCATAGTCCTGTCTGTTCTGTTCCTGTGGAAAATGTGAGTGAAGCGAATTTAAGCGGCAGTAACTTAAGCAATATGGAAAGACCTTTTACCTTAGGGACAGATACAGACTTGTCTGAAAACTTAGAGGCTACTGATGTTTCTCGAGGAAGTGAAAGTCTACTGTTACCACATGTGGATGATAGGGGGCATGATGGAAGCAGTAATGTTTCCCAGTTGCAGACAGATAGCATTGAAAACTTAGAGGCTACTGATGTATCTAGAGGAAGTGAAAGTCTACTGTTACCACATGTGGATGATAGGGGGCATGATGGAAGCAGTAATGTTTCCCAGTTGTTGACAGATAGCATTGAAAACTTAGAGGCTACTGATGTATCTAGAGGAAGTGAAAGTATACTGTTACACACGTGGATGATGGGGGGCATGATGGAAGTAGTAATGTTTCCCAGTTGCAGACAGATAGCATTGCCACAAGCTCCGGGGTACTTCCGATATCCGAGGAGGATAATGGACCCTCTGCTGATGGGACTGAAAGAAATGAGGTCACTCATGCCCATAGTAGTTCTGATTATAATCTTCTTGCCGCAAAAGCTTGCGAGGGTACT
Organism: Linum lewisii; assembly: GCA_034768395.1. NCBI lineage: Eukaryota > Viridiplantae > Streptophyta > Magnoliopsida > Malpighiales > Linaceae > Linum > Linum lewisii. Next base: position 64,276,487 of record CM068301.1, on the reverse strand, counting down.
CCATCATCCTTTGCAGCTGAAACTCTGCAAGGGCATGAGAGAGAAACAGTCCCTCAAGAGGACGAAAACAGCAGGTTGTCTCTAGATGGTCTTGTTCAGCAAAATAATTGTTCAGTTTCGCCTTCTAGTAGTGGTACCATGAACAATGAGGTTCAGATTTCTCTCACAACTGATAGGAGCATCGGGTCCTTGCCTTCACTGGACATAGAAGATAAGGTGATGGGAACAGAACCCGCTGTTGATGCAGCTGCTGGCAATACTACAGGTATATGATAATCCCTCTTTTTTCTTGCTGATATGACCTTGAAAGGAGGTCCATTCTGCTATCTTAACTCCTAATCTTTGTGTTCCGTTTTCATCCCTTATTCAAAGATCTTTGTGCTTCTTCTCAACCTTCAAATGTGTCATATATACAGTGGGGACTGTCGATCCCAGCATTGTTGAAGCCTCCTCTGAGGCGTTGGGTTCTGCTCAAACATTGGAAGATGATGACAGAGATGTCCCAATCTCAGGGACATCTGAAGGGACACCTACTGTAGATCCTGTCTTAGAATTGGAAAAGGGTGCTTCTGGAGCATCTGGACAAATTCTAAGTGCAAATGTGGATGAGTCTTTATCAATGGTTGATGAGTGTAGTCGAAAAGACCAAATTGATTCTGAAGCTGTCACTGTGAATGTAGATCCTCCAGAATCTTCTAATGGTATAGAACACTCGGTGCCTCCAACTTCTACAGAAAAGAAAGACAATGCTGCAATTATTAAAGAAACTGATGTGGAGGCATCGTCGATGAAAGCTCAAGGTTATAATGTTTTTTGATACATTTGTGTGATTGTTTGTGGCAGTTGTGTGTTTGATTATGCTTGATCTAGTCTCTTGGCATGCATGCCTACCATTTTCTTGTGGTTCTTCTGTTAACTTGATCTTATATATTATAGCTATCATTACAGAGTATGCTGGCACTTCAATTTGTTTTTAGCTATGATTATCCTAGAAGTTGGTCCATATCTGGTCACTCGCCCAAGTTGGAGCGTATACTACGTATTAGTTTGGGGATTGTGGTAGTGATATAGAGCTTGATATGATTTTTCACTTATCATATTAATTTCACTTTCAGATAATGTTTCCAGCCTGGATGTCAGTCAGAAGGGGCTTGTGGAAGATGAAGCTGTGCAATCCACTGGTACGAATGACGAACAAGATGTTTTGACAAATAGAAATGGTAAGCTTTAGTAATACTTATACATTTCATTTTAACATAGGTTTGTTCTCTATTTCTTATGAATACTGAATGGACCATGAATTTAAAAGGTAATAATGTTTCTGCGACAGAATGTGGGACAACTGCTGCTGATCCTGAAAAGCAATGCATTGCTTCATCTGTAGTTCCAATTACTGAACTCTCTGAAGTTCATCAGAGGGAGGAAATAAATAGATATTCACATCTTAGCACTTCAGCTTCAGTTGATGCAGACAACTCTTGCTCTCAGGATTCCAAAAGGGACACACCCTCCAAAGATGATGGGAGCTTCACTTTTCAGGTCACTCCATTTACCGAGTCTCCACGAGTGGAAAACACGAAGAAATCGAAGCTCATGGAGACAATTGAACCCAGCAAAGTATCTATGGTAGAGTACCTTTTTAGGACTTCAATGATGCAGTTTCATTTGGAAGTGTTTTATGATATGATTGTATGCTCCTGAAAATCTCATAGCACCCAGTTGGTAGTATTGGAGTAGTTTTATGTAGCCTCTAGTCTCCTGTGTTTTTTCAGGCTATGGACGTTTCTCCTATGCCTGGTTTAGGCCAATTGACAGATTTTCCTCAAGTGTTGAACACAAATGAATTGCAGCTCGTGCAGACAGTGGAACCCAGCAAAGGATCTGCGGTAAAACATTTTTTGAGGACTAGAATACTGAGACTATGCAACTGCTTTATGATATGATTAGCTGCTGCTGGAAATCTCGTAGGACCTATTCTATAGTGTTTTTGTGGCCTCTGATCTAAATCTTGTATTTTTAGGCTGTGAATGTTTCTCCGTCTACGTCTGGTTTAGGCCAATTAGATGGCAAGGTTGTGCAAGATATCTCGCACCAGAGTCCTAAGGTTTCTGATGTACCCATTCCACAAGTCGGCACGAAAGGTAATTCTGAGCGTAAGCCAAGACGTAGGGCAACTGGAAAGGAATCTGCTAAGAAGGTAAAGACACCAAAGGAGATAACACCTGCAAAGATGGAAAGGGGTAACAAAGCAATTATTACTCCGAGTTCATCGGTAGTTGCTGAACGTGTACAGTCCAACGAGATGCAGCGATTTGGGCATATGGATAATAGTGGTATGAAACCATTGACATCGATGTCTGGTTTGCCAGATTTGAATTCTTCAACCTCTGCCATGGTGTTTCAACCGTTCACGGATATGCAACAAGTTCAATTACGTGCTCAAATCTTCGCATATGGAGCTTTGATGTGGGTTCTTCTCTATGCTATTTCCTCACAAACAGTGAGAATATTCAAGGCTTAATTTTTCTAGATTGAATAATGTTTGCTGCATGTCCACAACACTATTGAAACAATTAAATTGAAGAAGGAACTTCTGAATGAATAAGAAAGGAAAAAAGTAACGGATATCATTACTAATATTATTTGTATCTTTACTATTGTTCTTGCAGTCAAGGAACAGCCCCGGAGGAGGCATATATGATATCTGCATTTGGAGGGCCTGGTTAGTCCCGTTTGAAAAATATCTTCCTTTTGTGTGTATATATTTCCTAAATAGCAGTACATGAGTTGGCTGGATTTTTGTGGTTGCAGACGGTGGTAAGAGCGCTTGGGAAAAACCTTGGCGTGTGTTTGTAGAAAGACTTAATAGTCAAAGAACCCATCTAAACACTCCAGAGACCCCTGTGCAGTCTCACTCTGGTACATTTTTGTGGGCACTATTTTATACTTGAATACATTTTCCCTTTCAGTCTCATTGTGAATTGAATATTGTGCTTTATTACACCACAGTAGCTAGAGTTCCAGATCAAATTAGTAAGCAGAGCACACGTAAAGGCAAGGTCATATCCTCGTCTGGGGGTAGATCCAGCAGCAAGGCAACTCCAACAATTACAAGTCCAATACCACCAATTTCAACACCACTTTGGAATGTGTCTACTCCTTCAGATCACATGCAATCAATTGGCATGGCAAGGAGTCCTGTTCTGGACTTCCAGAGGACACTTTCTCCGTTGCCTTCTCAGCAGTCCCCAGCCATGAGGAGTTTGGTTGCACATAGTCCTTGGATGTCTCAGGGCCATTTTGGTCACTGGATGACTTCTTCACAAACATCTGCAGTTGATAGTGGTGGTCATTTTACTGTACACATGCCTCATACGGAGCCTGTTCACTTGACTCCTGTAAAAGAGTCGTCTGCGCCTCTCTCCTCTGCCATGAAGCACGTTTCTACTACACTTGTGACTTATACTGATCCATTAGGCAACTTGTTAGGTAATACTTCCATGCCCGAGACTGGGAAGGCGGTCATATCATCCGGTCAACAGTCCGCCATTCCAAAGCCTAGAAAAAGGAAGAAGTCAGTTGTACCAGAGAATGCTGTTGACAGAAATTTACTTCCCCAATCCCTGAAAGAGTTTATTCCCTCTGCTGCAGTTACTAGTCATATGTCTACTTCTGTTATAGCTGCTAGTCATCTGCCTACTTCTGCTGCTTCCATCACAACGCCAGTCCACTTTGTTCCTAAAGTACCTGCAGAAATTCTTTCTGCATCTGCGTCTCCTCTGACTACTACTTTTGTGAAAGGGAACCTGTTCACAGATCAGAAGGATAATTCTTCAGATGAGGCTCTTGGTAAAGTGAAAGAGGCGAGAGTGCACGCAGAAGGTGCCGCTGCTCTTGCTGCTACTGCTGTTATTCAGAGCCAAGAAATATGGAGTAACTTGGATAAGCAGAAATGTGCTGGCTTGTCGCCTGATGTGGAAGCAAAGCTAGCTTCTGCGGCGGTGGCAATAGCTGCTGCTGCTGCTGTTGCGAAAGCCGCAGCCGCAGCCGCTAATGTTGCAGCAAATGCTGCATTGCAAGCTAGGCTAATGGCAGATGAGGCTGTAGCTTCTGGGAGTTATGCTGGTCAGGGCCCTGTAATCTCGTTCTCTGATGAGATGAAGTACTTGGGAAATGCAACGCCGGCATCCATATTGAAACATGACAATGGAACCAGCAGTTCCAGTTCGATTATTCATGCTGCAAGAGAGACTGCAAGAAAAAGGGTTGAAGCAGCATCAGCTGCATCGAAACGAGCTGAAAATATGGATGCGATTATTAGAGCTGCGGAGCTTGCTGCTGAAGCTGTTTGCCAGGCTGGAAAAATTGTAGCTATGGGCGATCCTTTGCCCTTGAGTGTGCTAGCCGCAACTGGTCCAGAGGGTTATTGGAAAGATCCTCAAGTGTCCCCTCAGCGTGTTAATAAAGCAAATGAGCTTGTCACTGGAAATTTGAATGTTCCTGGTACAGGAGACATTCCTGATGATTCGGTTAGATGTGGTGCAAAAGAAGACTTGTCTAGCAGCCTTCAGATACCAATTGCCCAAACTGAGATGCCGAGTGGCAAGGACAGCAAAGAACCCAAAGGTCATAAAACTTCAGAGACAACCTTGGAAGTGGTTCTCGAAGATGGGAATGGACCGAAATCTCCTACCACTTCAGAGAATGAAAATGTGGAAGCTGATGGGAGTTTAAAAGAAAATATCATCAGAGAAGGGACCTGTGTAGAGGTTGGAAATTATGACTTCATTTATGTTACTATTCCTACCGTCCAACCACATTTCGGTGTTGGAAAATTTTCATTTAAACTTTCGTTGCTTCTGCTTTTCTTTTCTGTGTTGTCGTTATTGATTAGTTGTTATCTTTCATTTCTCTTCAGATTTTGAGGGATGGCAAAGGATTCAAAGCAGCGTGGTTTACAGCAAAAGTATTGAATCTGAGTGATGAAATGGCTCATGTGAGTTATGATGTACTTACATCCGGGGAAGGTGAGTTATTTTCTTTAATGAAGCTACTAGCTTCATGAATTAGTTGCATATCTGTACTTAGGTAATGTAGATAGTTGGAAAAGTCCTCATCCGTGTGTTTGCAACTTTAGCAACTGGGACTAGATGTTCTCTTATTTTACTTAAAGATGCTAAAATTGACCGGTCAAGGATCTCTTAGGAAAAAATAAATAATTCAGTAATGCTGAAGATTGGATTTACTACCCTGTTGATTCATGAACCGATGCATACGCTTTATTTGTGTACACAAGCTTTTTGCAGAATGTCATTTGTACTGTTGATTTTCTGAGTTGTTTTATTCTTTATCGAGTTGATATTTTGCGGAGTCCCTTTAAGACCATGCATATCTGTTACTTAGATGTCAATCATACTCTTTCCAAGTCCCTACTCGATGTCTTTCAGGTTCGGAGAAGCTGACGGAGTGGGTACCCCTTCGACGCGAAGGAGCAGAGGCACCTAAGATACGCAGTTCTCGCCCTGTTATTGCCTTGCCGTATGAAGGAACTAGAAAGAGGCGTAGAGCTGCTGTAAACGACTATAACTGGTCAGTCGGGGACAGAGTCGATGCATGGGTGAAGGATAGGTAATAAATGTGGATTATGATTGAAAAGAACCAAAATTTAGAATGATTTCGGCTTTATTTTCATTAATTAGATTTTCTGTTACGGAGCATTTTCTTTTATGATCATAATTTTGCTTTTGTTCATTGTTTTGCTTTCAGTTGGTGGGAAGGAGTTGTGACAGAAAAGAACAAGAAAGATGATACCATGTTTACGATTTATTTTCCAGGTATAGATGTTTTTGAAATCTTACGTAGATTCTTGTTTAGTTAGTCAGATTAATACTTCTCTGATCTTGGCTGCAGTACAAGGAGAAACATCAACAGTAAAAGCATGGCATCTTCGTCCTTCTCTTCTATGGAAAGACGGGGAATGGATCGAGTGGTCTAATTCTCGACAGAAGAATGTTTCGTCTAATACGGTACTTAACTTCGTTCCTCGGTGTAGATTTATCAGTCTGCATTCATATACTTACAAGCTTTTAGTCTATTCTTCTGCAGGGAGACACACCGAAACAGAAACGGCCGAGAATACTTGAAGGCAAAGACAAAGACACTGTGTCCGAAAATACAAATATGAAAGAGCCCGGTGAACACGACGAGCAAATGTTACCGAACTTGGGAACTGGTGAGACGGTATTCAACGTCGGTAAGGCTACCGGAGACGGGACTAGAACAGCTCGAATTGGTTTGCAGAAGGAAGGATCAAAGGTCGTCTTTGGGGTGCCGAAGCCAGGAAAGAAGAGGAAGTTCATGGAAGTTAGTAAACACTACGTAGCTGGCCGAACTGATAGAACAAATGAAGCAAACGATCCAGCGAAATCCACGAAATACTCGACGCCTCAAGGATCAGGTCCTCGAGGATGGAGAAGTACACCCAAAACAGACGCGGCCGAGAAAAGAACAGTGGCGCCCAAGTCCAGGCTGCCCCGACCTGGGAATAAACCGGGCGCTACTTCTGGTAGGACAATTCCGCAGAAGGAGAACTCCTCGAACAATGCAGCTTCTACACCTAGCCCCGGTCCTGCGTTTATAGACAATAATGCCAAGACGAAAAGCTCGGGGGCTTTTGGAGGTTCTTCAAATGCACTAGAGAAACAGAGCTCGATGGATCAATCCGTCTCTAGCTCTGATGCACCGATTGTATTCTCTGCTGTTGCTCGACGATCAGATGCTGTCCCGTCGAAGAAACTCTCGACGACAAATGCCAGAAGCGTGAGGGGTAACAAGGGAAAATTTGCTCCTCCTGTGGGTAGATTGGGTAGAGTTGAGGAGGGGAAGGTCTTCAACAGTGCTGCTTCTTCTGCTTCAGGACAGTCCTCGGGTACCGAGCCTCGTAGGTCCGTTCGTCGAATCCAGCCAACTTCGAGAGTAAGTACCAATTTTATCAAACCCTTTTCACTTATTGTGTTTCTCAAACTTGTTTAATGGCCAAAACCAATTAACCGACCAAAATCAGTTAGCTGATGGTTAACCGGCCCAAACAGACCAACCAATCAGTTAACCATCGGTTAACTGATTTTCAGCAAGTTGGTTGGCGGTTAAATCGTGGCAACTGGCTGTTGACCGACCTTGACCCAACTTGGGTGAGATAATAACGCAATAATGAGTTCTAATGCTAATGTTTATTTACATGGTGTATAGATTTGCAATAATATTCAATTTACATGATATTTTTACATTTTAACAGAAGGTTAAATTGGCCAATGTCGGTCAGTCACGGTCAAAATTGGTTAAATTGGTCAGATTTTGTCAAAGCCTGGCAATTATTTAGGTCAACATGGTTAATTTTTGTTGATCAAATTTTGGTCGTTTTTTGCCTGAATTGTTTTTGGCGGTCATCGGTCAAAGCTTCTTGGGGGTCGGTTAATGACGGAATTAACCAACTCCCATATCTCATTGTGCTTCCATTTTTGTCCTTGCAGCTTCTCGAAGGGCTGCAGAGCTCTCTAATGGTCTCGAAAATACCGTCAGTCTCGCACGATAAGAGCCACAAAAGTAAGCCAGCCGTTCGAGGTAAGTAAGCCAACTCCTCACATTAATCATTATCTCCATCCACTATTCTGCTTCTGCTCGAACTTACTAGCCTTGTTTCATCATCTTCACGCAGGGAATAACAACAACAGTTGAAGCAACTTCCCCGGTCGGTAGCTCGTTCAACATGGTATAAATAAAACATTGCCGAATCGACGGAGAAGGAAGATGCTGAATATGTAAGCTTCATTTGTGTGCATACTTTATGATTAGGGAAGGAAGAATGGGGAAATTAGGGTTTTAGAAACTGTATGGGGGGGAGAAAGTTCTTTGCTTTTCCCCCCTTTTGTTTGTCTAAATTATCAATGAGATTAGTTTTTTAATTTGTAGGTTGTTGGGGAGAGAGAGAGAGTTAGTTTGTTCATATTAATGAGATTAACAAAAGTTGACTTTCGAGTCTCTCTCTCTTTTGACTTTTTAGGATGTGGCTGGTAAATAGGGCTGTTGTATATGGGAATTGAATGTTCTCCATGAACGTTGGATCGGCCGTTATGTTTCACTCTTTTTACGATATTCTGGTGTTGGCGGTGGAGCTGGTACATTTGATTGCTCTTTACCGATGGTTATATCGGTGTTGCTGAGTCTGGAATGTGTGTTGTGGCTTTGATTAGCCATAACATGCGTTTTACGATATCTTCGTATGCTGACTACCAATCGTTTATGGAGCGATGTGGTAATGTGATCTTCGTATGCTGATTACCAATCGTTTATGGAGCGTGGCTGATTTACGAGTCCTAAACTATGCTTCAAACTGTAGATTTTACGACAGTTCAGTTGTTACGTTAGCTTGCTTGGTTTTCATAATGTTATGCGAAATTGCGGGCGAGGATTAATGATTGACGTCAGCGACGAGCATCGAGATGTTGACGGGAGAAACACAAGCGTGATCTACCGGGAGGAATTGCATCGAAACTGAGGAACGAAAAAAACTAGATGTTTCTGCAAATACAAGTACAATAGCTTACCTATAGGTTTATGAACACTTTGCAAGTCACTGAGGAAGTTATCTCCTGTACATTCCTTCGAAATTTTCGGATCTAATTACAGAAACTAAAGCCGGAAGAAAGAGCCATTCATGCTTGTTAAAGAGAGAGTTACCAATGCCGTGTATCGAACTTTGTCGATTTTCGTCAATGCTGTGAATGTTCGGGTATTGTGGCTCATAGTTTGTTGTTATCTTTGTGTCCTTGGGTTAAGAGAGGATCTGTTACGTGAGTAAGAAGCTTCTTCTCCGATAAGGTTACTGTCCTTCGTGAATGGCTTCTTGCAAATGCACGATGTGGGGTGTTCGTGAAACTCGCCTCGACCGGGTTTCGCATCGTCCGGTTCGCCCATGAATCCTCTCTGGCATGATTTCACCTTCCTGGAGAAGGTGTTCCAGTCCATCTTGTGCCGTCTTAGGAACAATGTGCTGAGCTTTTTCGCGTTGGGGCGGATCGTTCTCTTGTGGCCTGCGTACCGCCTAGTGATTCAATCATATGGAAAAGAAAGAACGTAGTTATCACATTGCTGCAAATTCGTCCATTCGAATTCCGGAAATGCAAGTATGAAGCATTACGCGTACCTTCTCCCTGCGAGAATTTTTGCCATGTTTCCGTTGTTGTTCGTGACAAAGACATCACTCTCGTCACAGACGATGTAGTCTATAGCCGCCAGGCGGGAAGAGTAAGGAAGAAAAGGCTTGAGCTCTTCGTTAGCAAGCATTTCCTTGGTGTAGAAGTTAGGGAATAGTTCTTTCAACGGCCGCAATGTTTCTTCTCCTCCGTATATTTCTCCAGATGCGACGAAGAGGTACGTGTCGTTAGCGAAACCCAATGCACGTAGCATCAGTCCTACTTCGTGAGGAGTGAGCGGGCATTTCCCTCTTGCTCGTTCATCTTCAGGACTAAGCTCCTGAAACGTTTCAGGTTATTCTCAGAGGTAGTGAAATGATACTCAGTACAGAATATGAGCTTCAGAAAGGCCGGTATTGGGAATCGTGGAACGGTACAGAATTACAGTGTTCAATTTGACAGTAATCTCACCGGCAACGTGTCCCATCTTTTCCTTATTTCGCTGAGCTCATACCGCTCTTTGTCGCCTCCTCCGAAGTAACATCCGGAGAAGGCAAGCATATCGGGTTCAAACCTGTGACATAATGCAGCTTAGTGGCCACCATGAAATGATTAAGGTTTGCATAACGAATAGCTTACTACCACGAAACAAACCTCAAGTGAATCGCGATAAAGCGTGCCGCCATTGATTTCATCTTCATAACAATCTGTTGACCAACTTCATGTATTGGCTTTGTGAATCTCAGAGCATGGTAGTTAACCCGGCAGCGTAACTTCTGCAGTTGTTCATCGAGCTCATACCCAAGTCTGTAATCGAACTTCGTCAACTGCAGAACCTGCAAAACCGTTCGTAGATTAACTTCATCGGTTTCGAAAAGAAGATGGAATTGGCTGAGAGGATGATATCATGTGAAGCAATTATGCAGCTTACTTGTCTCCGCAATAATATAGGTAGAATTTGGTCCATGTAATACTCTGGTGGAGATTTTCTGGGCACCCGCATCGTATATGGAGGCTTATCCATTGATCGCATAAACTTATCTGGAACTTGTTTAACGATTGTGACATCTTTCGCGAGGTAAGAGATGAACCAATCGACATCGAATATATCAACGAAATCACTGCATCCCCAAGTAATGTATCTTTAGTAACAGAACTGAATACGGGTAAGAAACTATTTCAAAGATCAGCAGAATTGCGACTGACCTATCATCTTTCCAATAAGAATTGTGATCCAACTCTGGAACAACTAATGTTGCATTAAGAAACCTCGCCACAACTACAGCGTCCGTGATCTGAGATAGGAAAACATATAACCAATATACAGTAAGCTAGGTATATAAGAGCAAAGCTACCCCATTACCAAGTAAAAAACTACTTGGTGTTCGTTTGATAAAGCATTGCTTTCACAAGTTCCTCTACAACATTTGCAAGGAAATGAACAATTTTTCACTTACTCCTGTTCTTTCTTGGTTGAGTCCTCCACTTGCTGCTATTAGCAGATACCCATTCGATGCCCGTTCAGGCGTAGCAGCTACAGGAAGACAGACGCAACGCTCATGAATTTATATTTATTGAAACCTATAACAATTAGCTAATGATGCAGAGTCTAAGAAACCATAAATCACAAGATTCCATCTTTCTACTGAATCTGTTCATCTAAGCCTCAATCAAACTGAAATGTAGCTTATCAAAATCAAGTCTTGATCAGAATTCAACAAATTCCAGCTGCTCTAAGCTCATTCATCCCAGTCCATGACATCATATCCATACTAAACTACGAATTCATGGTCAAAATGAAGAGAAATCGATGATACAAAAGCCAAACTTACGAGCATAAGTACGGCCTCTTTCGCTGCATCCATAGAACATACTCGAGTACTTTGATTTCCATATATCAACCGGCTCCCTACGAATCACATTCTACAAACAAAAATCAATGCCCTCTTCATCAATGGTGACAAAAACTAAGAAAACGACAGTCCATAACGCAATTCTTCTTCAACTAAAAAATTTTCCTTCTCTACACTAACAGAGCAAAGATACTTTCAAAAAATTCAGCACCGGAAGCTTACAATTGTATCGTACAGACTCGGCTCAACAAGCCGATTAGAGTACCACTCAAGATCGGCAACCATATGTCCAGTAAAGAGCGACACCATCCCGATCGCGAACAGCATCAAACCGCATACCAAAGACCACGGGATCTTCCTCCGCTGCAGCATCAGCGACTGCGCTACAGAGACTCTCTTCCACCAGCAGCACCATTCATTCTGCTGTTTCTGATGATGAACATGATGATAGCTACTCTTACTCTGAACCTTTTCGCCGGAATCGAGCTAGACCTTGACATCTATTCGGAAACCTAAACCTACTTTCATCGTCGATTTTGCTCAGGGAAAATACACATCCATCGCCGCCGCCGGTGCCTGCATTTCCTCAGCCGGAAGGACGACCTTCCAGATTCCGTTCACAGGCGAAGAGGAGACAGGTAAGAGAGGTGAGTAATGGCGGATTCTGCGCCGGAGATTCGAAGCTAGTGAGGGATCAGTGAACAGAGAGGAAGAGTTTGTGTTAAGCAAGTGAGCGCTGAAAATGAAGCTATCTATTTATTTTATTTATTTTTTCCTTTTTTTTTTCTGGAATGTATTTATGAACTTTTTGAGGTTTCAATTTAATTTAATTTATTATATATATATTAATGTATTTTAATTTAATTTTGGTAAGATATTATTTTAATATATAAAATCAGTATTTATTTATCAATTGTATAATATCAAGATAAGCTATGATTGTCTAACCTATTCCAAGTAAGGGTAGCCAAACAAATGCATTAGATCCATTGTTGTATAACAATGAATCTAATGCATTTCGTAGAATAACTCATTAATCAGTTTCAACTAAATCGATTATAATGAGTAGTTAGTAAAGCTGTTTTAGTAGCCTATATATATCAAGAGGGTGCGAAAAAGACGAATGAAAAACAGAGAAGGTGGTGAAAAGTGAAAAGTGAAAAAGTTTTGTTGCTGAAGGCGAAACTAGTACGTGGGTACGATAAATTTTGTGTGTTGTCCCATCTATATACACTAAGACACAGTTCTATTCACAACTCATTGATAGTTGGTGTCGAGTTTCGCGTGTCACAGTGTAGGATGGGATCTCCACCGTCAACACATGGAATCAAAGTCGATATGTAGTAAGAATTCCTTGGCAAATCCCGCATCAGCAGAATGTAAGAGAGATCTATGAAACATAAGTTTCAATTCGGCTTCAATTGTCAAGAAACGTTTTCAGGTGAGGAAAAAGAGTTAGTAACTGAAGTTAAACATGCTCATACTAGAATAGTACAACTTTATTAATCACCTGAAAAAATCTCGCCATACATCTAAAAAAAAATCCGTATGATGAGATCTCAAAGAAAAATCTGGTCAAATCGAAGTCCAAGACGGTTTACATCATTGATCAAGGAGATGTTACCCTCAACAAATAACCTCAACTCCTACCCTTTTGAGTAACCTTTAAATGCACATTATAATTCTAAGAACTCGAACCGTGTTATATATCGTCATACCATATAAATAACAAATAAATTTAAATGATATTCTATATGAAAAGAATAGTACATAAAAAGGTCAACATTTTTAGGTCTTCTTAATTATTTTTGTGAAATGATTATGAAAATTACTAGCCGTTGTTTGTTGATTGATACTTTTGATAGTGAAGTTTGAATTAAAGTAATGAGAAGCATTACTAAAACATTTGATTTGCTAGGTCATGATGTACTCAATTAATTCCCACTTGGGCTTTTATAATGAAGTACAAATCAAATGAATAAATTCATCAAATTAGTCTTGAGAGGAGACCCATAAACGGGATTTGTGATCGACAAACGAGCTCGTAAGCAACCATATTCTGATCTCTCCTGACCCAGAACATTTTCTAAACGGGGTTGCTATCGACAAACCTCTGCTCCTTGAATGTCATCCCCGAATTCATAAACATTCTGATCTCTTACTCAAAGCATGCGCGACCAATTGGTTTATCTGTCTTAAAGATGAACAATTATTTTTCTCAAAGTATGAACATAGAATGTTCTGACTTGATCATCATTATTCAGGAGTCGTAAACCCGATTTGTCTATCTCGCCATCTCAACATTTAACGAAGAAGTTAGATGAAAAGTTGATGAAATGATCATTAATGTATTACAACTCAAATAAAGTAGTGACCTTTATGTTATTTTCAATAGGCCAATGACCAAAATGTATATTTAACCTCAAAATGAATGTATTGGCTTTTTAGTTAGATTGTTGAGCTAAATAAAACTTTGGTCACCACTACAAGTAAACATATAGCCCTCTTTTAGCTTACCTACATTGTGGAGTTTGGCAAACCAAAATTCTTTCCCAAGTCCTAACACAACAAATCTATTTTGATGACCTATGAAGAATATCCAAATCCACATCATATATTACAAGATTTATTAAATTGATTACATACTGTCATGAACCGTTGCATCCAATAACTCGAGTTGTTAGGAGAGAGTTCTGAATTGATTACATACTCCATGCCATTGTTAGTAAATAATATAAGATCCACTCAGAACCATCTCCCAACAACTTGAGTTATTGGGATGTAACGGTTTTCGACATAGTATCAAAGCATCTAATGACCGAAAGGTCTTGACACTGAATCCCGGTAGTCCCCCAATATAACAATTTATCTTGCATGAGGCTTGGTGGACTTTTGTCAACTTCAATTCCCCTTTCATGGGCTTTCGTTTGAGGGGTCAGACATGTTAGTAAACAATATAAGATCCATTTAGAACTTTCTCCCAACAACTTGAGTGATAAGATCCATTCAGAACCCTCTCCCAACAACGGTGGACTTTTGTCAACTTCAGTCCCCTTTCATGGGCTTTCGTTTGAGGGGTATGACATGTTAGTAAACAATATAAGATCCATTCAGAACCTTCTCCTAACAACTTGAGATATTGGGATGTAACGGTTCTTGACAGCCATACATGCAAGAATGAATATTAGAATATGTGAGTTAGAGATTGGTTTGATGAAAAGCCAACACAAGAATCTTCCTAACTTTCTCCACCCATCTTTATATAACCTTATTCTTCTTCAAATTACATTATAATAATAACATTTTTAGCCCTAAAAAGCCATACCCATATGGCCATATATTCCAAATTTCATAAAATAAAAATCAAATTTGAAAAAAAAATAGCCATGATTCATAATTTCAGTTATTTCTGTTTCTCCTTCCTCTTCCTCCTCTGTCTTTCCCGCCTTTCCTTAATTCCCGCCACAATCATTCCTCCTCCTCCCGCCACGTGGCATGACTTCGTCCGCCTGATTGACGCCGGGAAGGGCAGCCAGCTCACCGGCGTCGCCGACCTCAAGCGCTACTTTCCACCGCTTCGGCTACCTCGACGACCAAGAGGATCGATATCGTAGCTTCCCGAATTTCACCGATTTGTTCGACGGCCGGTTGGAGTCGGCCGTCGTTGCTTATCAGAGGAACCTTGGGTTGCACGTCACCGGGAAGTTGGACTCCGACACGGTGGCCGCCATCATGTCGCCGAGGTGTGGCGTGCCGGATTCCCCTCCGGGTCGCAATTCGGCCTCGACGAAAGTGACGAAGCGGTTCGCGCATTTCTCCGGCCGGCCACAGTGGCGGCGGCACCAACAGCAGGGGCGGGGTGGTTCGACGATGACGCTGACGTATGCGTTCTCGCCGGGGCACGTGGTTCGGTACATAAGCGTGGAGGAGGTTCGGAAAGTTTTCCGACGAGCGTTTGCACGGTGGTCGGCGGTGATTCCGGTGGCATTCCGGGAGTCGGAGGACTACCGGACGGCGGACATTCGGATCGGGTGGTATCGTGGGGACCACGGGGATGGGGAGCCGTTCGACGGGGTGCTGGGAGTGTTGGCGCACGCGTTCTCACCGGAGAACGGGCGGCTCCACCTGGACGCGGCGGAGACGTGGGTGGCGACGGCGGAGGATTTCGAGACCGTGACGTCGAGGGTGGCCGTGGACTTGGAGTCGGTGGCCACACATGAGATCGGTCACGTGCTAGGGCTAGCACACAGCTCGATCAAGGACGCTGTGATGTACCCGAGTCTGAGCCCTAGGACGAAGAAAGTAGAGCTTCGTGTTGATGACGTGGAAGGTGTGCAAGCACTTTATGGGTCGAACCCAAATTTTCGGTTCGACTCGTTGTTGGCGTCCGTAAACACTTCTAACTCGAAAAGTATAAGTGATAAGATTCAATCTTTGTCGAGAACGACCCTTTTTGTTATAGTAGCGGGACTCTCCGGACTACTCCTCTAATGTATATGGAATCAAAATATTTTCAGAAAATTCAGTTTCTTATTCAAATTCAAGAATATCTCAGAATACATAACCAAACTCTATACGTATTCAGAAAACTACTTGAAAATATTTATAACTAGAATAATTTAATTTGAATAATTAAAATTTTATATAGTAAAATATATATAAGTTTTCATAGGTTCATATTTGATTCCAAACTACAAACATTGATTTGGTAAGTAGACCAATGTTAAGGCTGAATTTGAATTTCAAGGTGTGCATATAGGAGGAGATTTTTTTTCCCATAAATAACTCCCGCAGGAGCAGAGAAGGTAACCAAGTATAAGAAAGCATTAAGTGCCTGTCCAAGCCGTAAGGTTTACCACACCTCAGCTTGAGAGACATCTAAGGCCATGACGCGCCACACAAGAATTGGACATAGGTGAGGTTTGGTTTCATGAATAAGACTGGATGGTTCAATAAATAGGAATACGTGTAAATGATATTTGTTTAGGACGAGTACTTTATAAGGGTCTCTTTAGACATAATTATTTAGAATGTTTCTCTCACGAGAGTCGAAATATGAGTAACATAATGTACCAGAGGTTTTGCATATGGCCTACATTTGACACAGATTCTGAGCTAGATTTTGCACAAATTCTAGGCTAGATTTGACACAATTTAGGGTTATTAACAATAGTAAATAATCCAAATAATCAAAACGACGCCATTTAGGGTTGCTAACATTCCAATCAACTGACGTATAAACTCTAACAATCTACGGGTCAGTGACGTGTCAACTGTGTCAGCAATTCAGTAATGTCGTTTGTCACATTTGTAACAGAAGGACTTGTTTGTTATATGTTCTAAGCAGAGGGGATTGTTTGGTGCAATTAATAGTAGGGGGACCTATTTGTTATCTTTCAATAGTACAGGGACCTCCAAGTTTATTATCCCTTTAATGTAACAGTCTACAACTATTAAATTGAACATACATATAAAGTAAACTGCAAACTTGCAAGTGTTTGTTAATAGCATGCAATTAACATGCACACAAAGATCAATAGGAACACTAATGGTGATATAGAAATGATGAAGAAGAAGATGAAGACGATGACGACGATCGTTCTGTTCTCGAATTCTATTCTAGTCTTCCTTGCGTTCGCGTACAATGAGTGCATCTGGCACGCTTGCCTCGAGCTCTGACATCAACTTCTCATTTGCAGTCAACTTGTTGCAAGCTAGAATGAATACACTCTTCAATTTATGTTGATCTGCAATCCATAACGTCTCGAGTGACGGGCAACCCCACAAGCTCAAATACCTCAACTCCCCGAGTTCTGGAATTCCCTGCAACTCTCCGTACCGAAATTTCCAGAGTATACAATTTTTGCAGCTTTGACAGCCATGGCATTCTCTTGATGGTCGATGGAATGAATCGTAGTGACAACTCTTTTAACTCTTCTAGAGATCCTAGCGCTTCCATGTCTTTCTCCTCGACCACATTGTCATTACTAAGGCCGAGCACATTATCATCACTAAGGTCGAGCTTTAGCACCTCAATCCTCGGGAACTTTGACAGAGAACGAACCAACGGAGCAACATCTAGTCGTGGACAGTTTTCAACATGTAGTTGTAGCAACGAGTCGAATACTAGAGTCTTTGTCGTTTCATCGTTATCGAATGATAGTAGCTGAGTGAGATCAGGGCAGTTGATGATCGAAATGTTCTGTAGCCTGCAACTAGAACAAGAAGATGAAGAAATGATGAGATGTACAAGGCCTTGTTGGATACTTGTCAAACCAGATACTCCTTCAAGCCTAAGAGATTCCAATGATTTCAGCCCTCAATGCCTTGGATCTCTCGAAGGTCTGAACATCGAGATAATGATAACCAAGTCAAGTTCTCCAGATTCTCTAGAGTGCTCGGGATCCATACCAATTCTTCTTCGTCCTTTTCGAGGGGGCCACTACTTCCATCGACGCAGAACTCTGTTAGCGAAGATGGCAGGAGTGTCTTGCTTTGAGCACTAGTACTAGTACTTCTCCTCCTGAGCTTTGTCCTAAAGAGCCCGAGTTTGTTTAGTTTCGATACCTTCCACCACACGGTATGATCATCGTCTTCTTCTTCTTGCTCCGCAAGAGGGATTTCTAACCCATGAACACATTCGATCATTTCCAAATACTCCAACTCCAACATCTCTGCAAGATTACGGATCGAAGAACAAGTCTGCAAAATCTTTAAACTTGTTGGATGCTTAACCCCGTCTAGCAAATCTTTAGCTTGAGCTACACGCATGACTAAAAGAGATGGCAATTCCCCGATGTTAGAAAGCCCTTCTCTCAAGTTACTACTCCGAAAATAGTCGAGACCAAGCAATAGAAGGTCCTTTAGCATCCCGAAGGTGCCCTTGATCTCTTTGAATTCAGACCACTCCAGAACCAATTCTTTAGCTTGTGTAACTCGCCAATATTCAACACCTCTTGCTTTCGGGGGTCGTGAAAGCCTATAAGTATTAGCACCTCTAGGCTCTTAGGCAAGTATGGGATAGTTTCCAAATCCCAACACCTAGAAATATCCATATGTTTCAGCCTTCCTGCAGTCTGTAGAATCATATGCATTCAAAGAGGTTAATAATGATGCTAACTATAGAAAAATGCTATATATGATTCATTATAAAAAAGTTACAAATTACCTTCATTTGACTCCAACCTCCCCAATCATTCTTCAGGCGGCATTCGCCAAGATCGAGAATTACCATTTTGTTCATTGTAAAATTAGACAAAGGGCGGTCCTCTACGTTGTCTTGACTTTTCAGTCGAAGCCACCTCAAGTTCGGAAGGAGATTGTTGAAGTCTCCGGTAAGAGTTGAATCACCCGTGTCCAGATATTTTAAGTCTGAAAAATTTGAGAAATATTCGCTTCTAAGCTCCCCCATGACAACGGAGGAGGATGATGATGAAGTGGTGGCTACTCTTATTGCTTTAACATGTTTTGATCCCTGTAAAATTAACTCAATTTTTATACCTTCTTATTGGACAACGTTTCTATGGCTTCTTCTGCAGACCATATTCTGCTCCTCATCCATGGATGTTCTACGTCTTCTTGACGAACGATTTCTCTACCCATATCTCTAAGTTGATCATGCATTTGAAACTCATCTGAAATTCCAACTTTTATCATAGATCTTTGCATAAGAATATAGATGTTACTCATAGGATACAATTTGCAATCGCTCCACATGTAAAAGGGCCTTTCTTTGTTTGTTCCGATAAAGAAACAAGCAATGTCCAAGAAAATCTGTTGTGCATCATACGGCAACGTGTCATAGCTTATCTTTAATCTGTCCATGACCTGATCAAGCTTAAGTGTTTCACGTAATTGCTCCAGTTTATCTTTCCAAAACGCAGTCTCTTGTCTATATAAAAGAGAACCAATAACCTTGAGAGTCAATGGAAGCCCTCCTGTAGTCCCCACAATGTCATTCGCTAGAGTCTCGTAATCTATTGGAGGTGAATTCTTTCTGAATGCATGCTTGCAAAAGAGTTCTAGTGAATGTGGATGGTTAAGTGATCCAACTTCGTACAACTTGTATTCATTCTCAATCAAAGTAATCAGGACATTGACGTTTCTTGAAGTAATGATGAATCTACTCTCAGAAACAAAATCCTCAGGACTTCCCAATATATCTTGAAATATAAACTTCTCATCCACGTCATCGAGAATGATAAGACTCTTGAACCTCGCAACTCTCTCTTTTATCATCTTCCTTCCACCACTATCATTAGCAAATTCAACAGAGTCCATCTTCAAAATTTCAGATACTAGCTTCTTTTGCAAAACAACAATGCCATCCTTTTGCGCTTGTATTTCTCGTATATTTTCAAGAAAACAACAACGATCAAAACGAGAAGAAATCTTGTTATAAACTGCCTTTGCAATGGTCGTTTTGCCTATTCCACCCATACCATGAAGGCCAACCATTGTCAAATTTGTGGAGTCTAGATTCAGCATTTCTACTACGACTTCTACATGATCATCAATTCCGACCAACTCGTCAGTTTCTAAAGTAGAGTTTTCTTTACTTAGACGTGACAATAAATCTGCCGAAACTTCATCAGCTACAGCTGCTTGCCTAAGAAAATAAATAAATAATTCAGATCCCAATTTCTCTTGACAAAAAAATTATTCTTAATTACTTCTAGATATGCTTTATTTTACTATATCTTTCACTTTGTGAAGATTTTTTTTTTTTAATTTTTATTTTCAACGTTGTGGGTCTAAATTGAATGAATATGATTGTTTGCACTACACTATTTTAATTTGTACTAGTTCATGTAATTGTTGGGTGAAGACAAATTCAGATGGTAGATGATTATTTATATATTTATTTCAATTATTACAAAATGAATATGTATTATTTAAGACTAACTTCAACTCTCTTACTAAATTGCAAACTAATTTACTCTTCTTCAATCCTCTTGTAAAAAGTTAAAAGGGAATGACTAAATTGGCAAACACATCATAGTTTATAGCCAAATGGTTATTTCACATTTGATTTTCTAGTTTTTATTTGAATATTTTTTAAATTTTTATTCAACTTTGAAAATTGCATTTGACTTTGAATTTCATGTTGAATAATATTTGAGCAAATTCCAAACTGAAATAAAACTAAAAAAACATAACCAAATTTTATTGGAATGTCTTATTGAATTTTCATGAGAAAATATAAAAAATTAAAGTGGGAAACACTAAATTTGATATGTTGAACCATATGAAAAGTGAATAGTAATTGAAACTTTGTCATGAAAAAAACTCAATTTTTGATTATATAAAAAAATTAGCCTTATTATATAATATTGACTTATTCATAAGAGTTAATAATGAGAAAAAAATTGTATTTAATATTAAAAGGCATGGATTATGATTACTTACTCGTCATTGTTTTTGACATGCCATCCTTTTAACGCCCCAACCTTATTTAGAGCATCTTTCCAATTTTTTATAGTCCTTTCATCATATTTCTTGCCATGTTCTTGAAATGCATCTTCATAAGGTCCAGTTTGGTGTCGTACATCTCTGGGGTCCACCATATAGAAAATAGGAAGTATGGTACGCCGAGTGTCTTGCTCATGACGTTGAATGATTTCAGCAAGCTCTATAAGACACCATTTACTATGGGCGTAACTCTTTGATATGATCGGGACATAAATCTTGGATTGATCGATTGCTTTACGGAGATTAGACCCAATTTCTTCTCCCTTGCGAAGCTCATTGTCGTCCCTAAACACGTGAATCTTTGTGCGACGAAGAAATCGATATAGGATGTCGGTGATCTGACGACGAGTATCTGGACCCCTGAAACTCAAAAACACCTCATACTCCACAGAAGGAAATGAACTATAGAGATCTGGAGAGTCATGCTCAGCAAAAGAGGCATCAACCTCCAATGTTGAAGTTGTTAACTCCGGGGAGGAAAATGAACTAGAGGGATTTGTAGAGTCGAGTTTGACAATAGAGGTATCATCTACAGATGTTGAATCTGCTAGCTGAATGATATACTCGTTATCATTATTGGCATTTGAGTCTTCAGACCTTCTTCTTTCGTACCACAACTTGTAGAGCAGAATGATTGGAAAAACCAGGACAACCGCCGTCATAGCTCCTCTTATGTAACTCATTTCTTCACAATTTAAACACAATAATAGTAGATTGATCAATAGATTGAAAATAATATATGATTCATATAAGGAATATATTCTATTAGTTTCTTTATAGAGATCAATTTTTTTCCAATGAGAAAAAATGTAATAAATTTTATAAGAGGATATTCAAACTTGAAATCTTACCCTATTTAGCTACATAAGAAATTGTATATAGAGAAATTACACATACTCAGCTGAAGTGGAAATTGTTTTGCTTATGTGGCTGATGACTGTGCTGACTTTGATGAATATAATAATAAAATAATAATGATCATGATATAATATTACTAGCTTTGTCATCTATATATAGAAGAATTAGCCAAAGGAATTTGTGTATACTTGGACATTTAGCAATAAACATATTCTTTTAGTGTTGAGAAAGGAAATTAAGAGAAGAAGAATTAATGCATAAATTCTTTGATTTCATTACCAAGAAATGAATATTGTGTAACATGCATGTATGGGTAACAATTTAACACGAATGGTAAATTAAAAAAAATGATATCATTAATATGAATGGTACAATATCATTACGAGTGGTACAAAAACACATAAATGGTAAAATTTAGGCATGACTGGTACATTTTAAAAAAATACAACATATGAATGATACAATTTAACTACGAATCGTACCGAAATATATGAATGGTACAATTTAACCATGAATGATACATTATTAAAAAATGATACATTATTAAAAAATGATATCATTAATATGAATGATACAGTTTCATTACGAATGATACAATTTAGCCACGAATGGTACATTTAAAAAAATACATAATACAATTAATATGAATGGTACAATTACACAGTGGATGGTACCACATCAATAAACGGTGAAATCATATCGATCACAAAATTATGCAAAGACTGCAATTCATAAATCAGTGATATCAACAACAGAAAACATCATGATTTGAATTAAAATTAAACGACAAACATCGTGTTAAACATTCGTCATCAACTTCATGAATACTACTCTGTTCGATCAACAAATGATCGTCCTTATTGGCTATATGTTCATCAACAAATAGTTCATTCAGATCAAAATCATGAAGAACGTCGTTCTTGTTTGAATCCATTTCACGAGAGATTGAAAAAACTGAAAGAAACAAGTTGATAAAAGCAAAGTTTTGACCAAGAGTGTTGTCTTTAGAAAAAAAAAACCATAAATAACCGCCCACTACCCACTACCACGTTTGTGAATTTATAATAAATATAAATTATTATTTTTAATTACTATACATTTACCGATATGCCCTTTGGTACATTTAGTACCACTCGATTATGGTTATTACGGTTACAAATCCAATGGTCAAGATTCAATTCTTAAATAAGAAATATCAAGAATTTCTCACCTTAAAATCTCCCATATAGTCACTGATGACATTTTTTTTTATGTAAGACTTAAGACTTTTAGAAGTGACATGACAAACTCAGTTTCTCTTCCTCGTATTTTTCTCAATTCTCTCTTCTCTCAGTATCTTCTTCACCCTCGTCCCCCACAAAGCTCCCAACGAACGGAACAGAGCCTAGGCTCGCATGCACCTTCAGCACGACGGAACCCTAAGATCCGGTTTGTACTTAACCCCTCAAACACTAGTATTTTTCGTTCAACTTGTAGAAATTAGATGACAATAATCACTATAACTAATAAACATTAGCAATCCTGGTACTAAATCGATAGTTACATTTCCCTCACCCTGAATTTGAACGGGAAACACTAGCAAATGTGCTTGAAGACGACATCATGAATTTAGAAGTGGTACGGTGGAGGCAGTACTGATCCAAGTCGAGGATATTGTTTGATATAGTTCAAGTACCTGCGTCAGAAGAAACAAATCAAATCATCTGAGGTCAGTGATGATGGATACACAGACAAAGATCCTCATCTCAGATCTTTCTGATCAAATACATGCAACGGATTTCAATAGTTGCTTATTTAGACTAGTGTATTTAACTACTTAAAGAATGTTAAGAATGCAGCAGTAAGATCTGCAAACTTGAAATTTATGATTATGATAATTTAGGCTTCATAGCTTATTGCAAACGCCAGAGCTACTTACTAGCACAAGGAAATTTACAGTAGCGGAGTATTCTAATCAAACTATGAATCCAGCTTCTCATAATTACAACCAAACTGACCAAGAATCCTAAACAGACTTCTTATGAAACATAGAATAAAGAAAGAGTGGACAGTAAGCCATGACAACAGGAAGTGGCATACAGAGTCAGTATCAGTTCTGACTAGCAACACAAAACATATGTAAGAGACCAAGGCAGGCAGTAGTACTAGTACTAGTAGTCGTTGTAACAGATACCATAGAACAAGCTTTGCAAAGATTGGTGATGCAGTAGTAGAGGAGATGTATACTTTTACTTTTCACCCCAAAAAAATTCGATACTTTTTTCCAATATATAAATGAAAATGCATTCATATGAACGCAGAACGATTAAAACAAAAAAGAAAGACAAATAAGGTTGCACATTTATGTCGATGGAAAACTCATTTATGTCGTAAATTACAAAGAGAGCAACAAACTTCAAACCCAAGGCTACTCTCTACTACTGAAAGGGCTACACCAACAATGTCACAGATGCTCACAAGTAACACCCCATAGTTTACCACTGTAGCATGTACCACACACAGACAATGAACCAAACCCATCAGAAGAAAATGGACCTTAACTATTTTAACACAAAGAATACCTACTCAATCCTCCTTATTAGAAAGTCAGATTGTAGAAAGATAAAAGGTTATGCTAAAGCTTTCGAATAAGACTAGAGACTGAATTCAAGATGAATCTAAAATATCAGAATCAATGGGATTTGACATCCCATAAGCTTTAGATCATCTTCTGACTGAACAAGATGGATAAATCATTTTATCTATCCTTTTCGAGGAAAAAAATATAAAAATAAATGAGAACCTACGATTATTGCATGAATCATGCGCCTTTGGCTGATGGAAAGTTCATGTGCATCACCCGTCTTTTCCATTCCCTAGCAATCCCAACATTCATATAAACCAACTGCATAAAATGCTAACAGAAACCTAACTAATTCTGCTGCTAATCCGTACCAAACAAACACAACAAAGCTCATGCAGTATCATATGTTCATATTATTCAGAAGCAAAAATTAACAAAGACATGCTGCTTTTATTTTATCATGAGCCCTAGATAATGGTAAAACTCACAACGAAAATACTAGCGATCTTGAGAAGAACGGCGGAAGGTACCATGAGACAGCTCGCTGAAAGCCCGCAAATTAGCATTGAGTTGAGAAGTAAGCTGGGTCTTGGCGACCATACTATATAGTGGCAAGAAAGACTGAACGCATCCTAGCTCTCCCAAGTTCCTGCAGAACCACAATGTCATCACCGATTAGAGAGCAAATAGGAACGACATACCACAAAGATCAAAAAGGAAACTAGACGAGAGAGAACATTCAGGATTGTAGTTGCCCCCACTGCATAAGGTATGGTCCTTTGAGTGGAAATTAATAGCCAATTATTAAGAAGGCTAACTGTATGGTTTTTCTGGGTGAAGGGTTGTTGAAACGTATAGACATTTAGTAATCGATGGAGGTTGAAACAGAGACTGTGGGAACAAATCATAGGGACTGATTCCGATGTGTTTTTTACATTGTGTATGGCATGCGATAGAACCTCATATAAATGAAAAAATAAATGGTATCCATTTTGTTGGGAAGTAAGGCAGACTTGTTAATAATGGAAGTGCATAAGGTATCTGGATTAAATCCATTCGTTTATTGTACAATCTCTGCTCCTAATTACGGAAATGCGAATCCATCTCAAGAATCAAGATGGACAGTATGTACAAACTATCTTGTGAAAATGACAGTCAAATGCTACATCCTTCATCTAAATTACCCTAGCTGAAAGATATTACTAACAGTCTATCACTATACCAGGCAAAAAGAAGGAGCTTAACCATGCCACAAGTCCAACAATCCTCCAATGCAATCGAAATTTTCATTAAAGGAACATCATGCTGTGCTCAATCAACTTGACATCTAGCCATGAAAACAAAACAAAATCTAATTTCAATAAGCTCACTAAGCTAACTGTTGTTTGTTTTTACGCTGAAAATTATCACACGATTACTGGTTGGTTACTGATTCAGTAGAAAAATAATCTCGAGGAAATCGTACAACTTGAGGTTCACAATCTCCGACACTAGATAATTTTACAAAACAGATCAAAGTTGACACGGTTGACTACGAAGGAAGAGGATACCTGGAATGAGAGAAGGAGACTCGGCGGGAATGGACGCCGGGGGAGGAGGTGGTCGGAGGACGGATGCGGGGAAGAGGAGCTGAAGAGGAACGCATCGACGGTGCCCTAGTGGCAGACATCAAGGAGCGTGAGAAGGAAGAGGCTCCACTACGCCAGGCCATTTGTGTGCGGTGAAATGCGAGCAGTGAGGGCTGATGGTGGTCGGCGGATAGGATGGCTGAGTAGATTAGGGTTTAAGCCTTGAGATGACTGTGATCCATGGCAAACGACGCTACGTCAGAAAATAGATGATCTAGCAAGCATATACGGCACCGTTGGATCGAAATTTTACTTATTTGAAATTAATAATAACTGAAAATTTGAAATTAAGGTAATGGTTATTAATAGTGCTGTATATGAGCCGAGCCGAGCCGAGCTATGACCTGGCTCGAGCTCGGCTCGATAAGCTGCATGACTGGCTCGAGCTCGGCTCAAGCTCGTTTCGAGCTCGAAGTGTTGAGCTCGAGCTCGGCTCGTTAATTTTTTTTTTAGCTCGGCTCGGCTCAAGCTCGGCTCGGGCTCAGCTCGAAATGAGTTTTAACGAGCCGAGCTCGAGAGCTTTAGCGAGCCGAGCCTGATAGATCTAAAAAATTGTTCTCGAGCTAGGCTCGTTAAAACTTATCGAGCTCGGCTCGTTAATGCTCATTTCGAAATCTGCTCGTTAAGCTTATTAAAATCATCAATAGAAACGTCATAATTCTAGTTACGGCCAACAAACATTGTAAGTTTCTTTTTCAAGTTCAAAGATTACCAAGTACAATCATTACCAAGTACAAACGTTCATCAAAACATAACAAAATAAACTTTCTCATTTGATAATTTGAAGCAGAAACTCCCAAAGCAGAATCAAATAATCTGGAAATAAGAATTAATAGGGTCAGATGGGAAAGAAAGAGATGGAATGCATCATGCAATATACAATGCAGCATACTCTAGCTAGACTAATCACACGGTCAAAAGCAATGAAGCTAGCTGATGCATCATTGATTAAAATGAAGAGATTGCTGCAGCTGTTGCTTATGCATCATTAATTTAACAAAAACTTCACTATAAACCCAAGATCAAATCATCCTACAATCATTATGGCTAATCTAAAAACACAGGTTACAGCAGCTCCATATCCCCATAAGAACCAATCTCAATTCCACTGATACTCCACGAAGGCTAAGCTAAAATCTGCTCAAAACTGCAGAGTTTTTGACAGAACAATTCACACATCTACAGCTCCCCCAATCATACTCCAAGATCAAACAACGACAGAACAATTCACACATCTACAATGTTTCGACTCAGTTAAAACACAGCAGGAAAATCGGTGGTAGTCTGGTAGTTAGGTCAAGCACACATCGAATCCTTAGCTTTTGGACAATCGAATCCCTAGTTTAGCACAGCGAACAATCGAATCCTAGATAAAATCAAAAACAGATCGAAAGAGCGACGACAGATAGACAGAGGGCGACGACAGACGGATGACGAGTGAGGACGATGACTTACAGAGGACAACGAGAGATCAAAGGATGAAGACCGGAGGAGTGCAGCTTCGAGACTCCGGCGATGCTAGCGGCTTCGACTCCGGCGGACAGATGATAGGTTGTCGGCGTCGGCGCCTCGTACAGAGAGGAGGGTGAGCTGCGAATGTTTTTTTTAGGACTTTAGGGTTTCCTGATTTTGTTCTTACTTTCCTTATTCTTTTAATTGACATCTGATTATTTGAATACAAATCTATATCTATATAATAAGATTTCAATTTATTCCATCTGCCACGTCAGCCCGTCTCCATAACAACTTATTTCAATTTAAGTGGGCTTTAAAGCCCAATACATCCGGTTCTTTAAAAATTGTTATCCTTCATTTCCATTTTGCATTAAACACTATCAATAAACTAATTTATTTAAATATACTTCATTCTATTATCCAATTTTTACTTACTTTATATAAAACAAAGAAAGTTTAAATATAAAATGTTATGGTGACCTTTGCACTATTCAGTCACTAGATTTTTTACTTTTGAAGACCGCCTTTATTTAAGAGCTTTAGTAACCATATTTTATAACAGTCTCAAAATGATAAACAATTGTTCTAATAAATGACCCAAATAGTTCGAAACCATTTTTATGGTCACAAAAGAATATTTGGGGACCCTTTCTATGATAATCATCAGTTGCATATCCATGAATTCAATTCAGTTAGGCGTATTGAAGCCGTTGTGACCCTCAAATACTTGAATTCAATTCATTTAGACCATTTTTAAAACAACAACAAAAAATATAATAGATTTTGTTCCAGCCTTGTCGTCTGGCCCAATAATGGAGGCCCAAGCTTGTTGGTCCTCTGGGAGTATTGTACCTCGTAAGTAGCGTGAGGGGTAGTCAGTTCAAGGAAAAGGGGAGGCGATCAGTTTAAGAAATGGGAGAGGGAGTGAGTAACGTACCGCGGAGCGTTTGTCCGCTGGTCAAAGTGTTGTCCCTGGTTTAATAGGGTGTAACGAGGTATTTATAGTACCCCTGCCTTGGTTGTCAAGGCTGAATCTTAGCCACTCGTTTGTGCTCCCGTGAATGTTGACACTGTCCACTCTGCCTTTGGAAACCCTAATGTCGCCGATTTAACCCTAGTAGGACGCCGAGCTGGGCCATCGCTTTGGGCCTTACTCCACCTCCTGGCCTGCCTTTTCGTCCCATCTGATTTACCCCTGAGTCCGGCCCCCTGCCCTAACCGCTTGTTTCGGGCTAACCATGTGGGTTCCTCGTGGGCCGTCATGTGGCCTTTGGACTTCGTCGGCTAGGCCCATCAGATTTCGTATTTGAGTTGTTGTGAGATGGTTCTGAATGATTCTGAAAGAGAGTCTGAAGTTTGCAGCTTTGATAAAACTTATGCAACAGATTGAGGGTGACAAAGGCTTCAATACACCTTAATATACACAGATTGATAGTTATCGGGAGTCAAAAATTCGATCTCTTGTTGGTCAAATACTTTGTAGTCCATATTGCATTTCATTAATACATAGATTGATAGTTATCGGATAGAAGATATCGTTCTATTCTCGAATACTATTCTCGTCTTCCTCTAGTACCTAGCGCTTCCAGGTCTTTCTCCTCGACCACATTACCATTACTCGATGAATTCTTACCAAGGTGAAGCTTTAGCACCCCAAGCCTTGGGAACTTTGACAGAGAACGAACCAACGGAGCAACATCTAGTCGTGGACAACCATGAATGTGTAGTTGTTGCAACGAGTCAATTACCATAGTCGTCATTTCATCATTATCGAATGATAGTACCTGAGTGAGATCAGGGAATGTCGATGATCATCAGGTTTTCTAGCTTGCAATTAGAACAAGAAGATGAAAGAAATCACTACAAAAAAGTTTGTCTTTAGCTACTGCAAAATTACAACAGCATGAAAATGCAGTAGCAAATAAATGATGTTTGCTACGACAATCACTCTTTCATGTAGTAATTTACAGTAGCAAATACTATTTGCCACACCACTATTGAGTGTAGCAAATATTGGTGTGACAAATAGTCATTTCATCATTATCGAACGATAGTACCTGAGTGATATCAGGGCAGTTGATGATCGAAATATGTAGCTTGCAACTAGAACAAGAAGATGAAGAAATGATGAGATGTTCAAGGCCTTGTTGGATACTTGTCAAACCAGATACTTCTTCAAGCTCAAGAGATTCCAATGATTTATCCATGATTAATGATATTATCTTGACTTATCCAAAATTTTGTTAAGTGATGACTCACCAATATGACTTATCCATGATTAATGATATTATCTTGCCACATTGGCAACTTTCATCCGTATTTTCTTGTGACTCAACTAAACTAAAAAAAAATATAAAATAAAAGGAAATAAATTAAATTAAAAATAATAAAATAAATCATTTTAAAATATTTATTTCTTCAATAAAAAAATTTAGAAATTTAATTTATTATTATTTTTTAAAAATTCAAAAGTATTTTTAGCAAATTTGTATTTATATTTCTTTTAATTTTAAATATAAAAATTAGGAAATTTGACTACTATAGCATTGGGAACTTTGGGAGACCTACTAGGGCCATGAATTACTGTTCTTGGCATGGTATCAGAATCTGATCCAGTGAGCCCACAAATTATTGATCTTTGTTCTTATTAGTGTGAGAGACTTCAAATTGGATACCTTCCATCACCAGGGGCGAATCTGGGGGGGGGGTTCCCCAGGCCGCGACCCGCCCTACTTTCGGGGCTAGAGTTACGAAACTATGTATATTTTCGTATGTGTAAGTAGATTGGCCCGGTGATTTTGTAGATTGAGCCCAATACATATGAAATGGCTCAGTGCCTTGATCCATCCTGAATCCGCCCCTGTCCACCACACGTAGCTTGATCTTCTTCAGTGTTAGTATCATGAGGGATGTCAAGTCCATCTTCATAAAAGCGGAAGTAAGTATTGTCTTACCTTTATCAAGTCAGGTTGTTCACTAGCTCGATAAAGTCTTGTTCCTCTTTTACTCCGGCAAGGGTTTGGTTCTAATTGTGTGGTCAGTCTGGTAATCCTCTTGTTTGATAGAAGCACCATATGCATCATTCTAGGATCCAAGAGGTTTTCGGTTTGCTCATTAAGGTTGGTGCATTGTTACACTAGAGTTCTTGCTTGAGGACAAGCAAAAGTCTAAGTGTGGGGTGATTTGATGCGTCTTATTATTGACGTATTCATTCCCTTATTAGACGACATTTTTGTTGTGATATTGCAATGATTAAGGGTGTTTCGGGTGTGTTTTATTCTCCCTTGGCCTTTGGGCCGTTTTATGTCGTTTTGCACGTTTTTAGTGTATTTCAGGCTTAATACGACATTGGGAGATCGAACCGAGAGTTGAGTATTGATTCCACGGATTTTTGAGGCTTAGAAGACTGATGTGGGGCTGTAATTTTAAGGCCCAAGTCGTGATCCTACAACACGATCCAAGTGGGAGCCCCTTTTAGTGAAACACGGAGTTTTGCTGAAAAAAACAGAGGGTATTTCCCAGACACGAGGAATTACCCTTTTCAAGTGGAAAAGGGATTGGGACACTGACTTTTCATTCTTCATTCTGATTTCGACGAACCAGACACTCTCGAAGAGGATTTTGGAGTTTTGAAGAGACGATTGAGCGAGAGGAAGGAGAGATTAACTCAGGAGTTTTGAAGATTCATCAAGATTAGGTTTTCTCGGAGTAAGATGTCTTCTTCTCCGGTTTTCTTCTCTTTTGTATCTTTGATTTCTTCTGTTTCCATGTCGAGCTAAACTCTTTAGTTTGTTCAGATTAGATGAAGCTCTAGTTGGATGATGTCTGGTTTCTAACCCGTTTATGTTAATCGATGTTAATTCAGACTTAGATGCGATTTCTCCTAAACCCTAATTTAAACATTTTGATCCTGACAACTTGATCAATTGTTAGTTTCTAAGTTTATCTTTGATTTGCGGTTCTGACCATGGACGTAGATCATTCTAGAGTTTAGGAGGTCGTTAGGGTTGCCGGTGTCTTGACCATAGGGCCGGTGAAACTAATCTCTTTGCATATCTGTGTGGCATTTCACTGTTCTTCGTGCGTTCTTGAGGATTTGCGAGTTATCTTGACCATAGGAACTTGTAGGTTTGATAGGATAGTTTCTCTGCGTCCTGACCATGGAGTAGAGATTACCCAAGGAAGTGTCGAGTCATCAAGTCTGATAAACTGAAATTGCATTGCATCATCCGTCTTAATAACCACACCCCTTCTCCTACAGATCAGAAAACAAACGTAGAGGGTTTTGATAACTAGGAAAATGAATAAAATTAAATTCGAACCCTTTTTTTACCTCTCTCTCACGAGGGCAGCCAAAATAGCGTTCCAGATCACTCGGTCGAACGGATCTAGTCGCCTTAAGTCACACCAGCAGTTAACCACACTGGCCTCATAAATGAACAAGTCCTCCTCCACCGGCTTCTTCAACTTGTGCATTACCCTCTCAGTATCTGTCACTACAGAACAACAGTAATTAGTACACAAGATTAATTCGTTCAACGCAAAAATGAGATAAGTACAAAGCACCCAAACGAATTTCACTTACGCTTACTCTTCCGAGACCTAGAGCCAGAGTTGAAGAACGACATATTCTAAGCTTGGTGACGGCTGCCTACTTCAAATTCTAAGTTTAGGGCAAGGGAGGTGAGTGGTCCAAAACTGCATCATAGAGGGGGTATTTATACTAAAAATTGAGGGCCTTAGGGTTTCTTCATTCCCAGGCAGCGCTGCGCCACCTAGCCAGCGCATTGCTAGCTGGGGTTGAGGAAACCCTAACGGAGATTTGACGGTATCTAATCTGATTAGGCAGCCAGCGCTGCGCTGGCTGGGTGGCGCAGCGCTATCTGGCTGGCGCAGCGCTGGCTGCAGTCAGATTGTGCTATTTCTAGACTTTTTTACGCATTTGGCTACTGACGGTACATATTTTTTTAAATTGTGCTACAAAATTCCAATTCCCAATTTTCAGCGTTTTGCCATTTTGGTGATGGTTAGCCTATGAGAAATTGGAAAAAAACTCAAAATGGAAAATATTCTCCGGGGTGGTAGTAAACTGTCTGAATATCTTCTCAACCACGTTTGGCCTCGAAATTATGAGAAAATCTAGGCCTTTAATCCATAATACAACACTTTTCAGTTTTTGGCCATTTTGGTGATGGTTAGCCTATGAAAAATTGGAAAATAAAAAAAACTTAAAATGGATAATATTCCTTGATGGTAGTAAACTTTCTGAAATATCTGCCCAACCACGTTTCGCCTCAAAATTAGGAGAAAATCTAGGCTTTTAAGCCCTAATACCGCAATTTTTGGTTTTCAGTAATTTCGGTGATGGTTAGCCTATGAAAAATTGAAAACTACTTAAAATGGATAATTTATTTTGGATGTAGTAAACTGTCTGAAATATATGGCCAACCACGTTTGTCCTCAAAATTTGGAGAAAATCTAGGTAATTAAGCCATAAAACAACAATTTTTAGTTTTCGGCCATTTTTAGGTAATCAAGACACATCATTATTCCGTCTAAAAAGGGGGTTTGAGTGGTAATGAGTGAAACGAAAATTATAATTCAATAGTATAAGGTGAAGGAAAATCAAAGACGGACTCAGAAAATCCAAAGACAGTTCCTAAAAGCCAAAAAAATGGCATCGAAAACATTTGGAGATCATTATGAGAAACGGTCACAAACTTGTTGGTCCCTAATTGTTTTTTAGACCTAAAAAAAATTTAAAAAGAAAATGCTAAATTAAGAAGTGATGAATCCCACAATAACTATGTTGCAAAGAAAAAAAAAGAGTCATGTCCTCAGTTCCAATTTACAATGAAAACAACACTAACCCGACGAACCCGCAGCCTGTTGAACCCGCAAGCGATGAACCCGCAACCCGATGAACCCGCAACCCGACCCGTGGCCCGCCCCGTTTGACAGCTCTATATAAAATTGGGAAAAATCTAAAAATAGCTAGTATTCTCGTAGATGGTAGTAAAATGTCTGAAATTCTGCCCAACCAAGTTTGGCCTCAAAATTTGGAGAAAATCTAGAAATTTAAGCCATAATATCACAATTTTCAGTTTTTGACTATTTCAGTGATGGTTAGCCTATGAAAATTGGAAAAAAAACTCAAAATGGCTAATATTATCCTGGATAGTAGTAAACTAATTGAAATATCTGCCATACCACGTATGGCCTCGAAATTTTGAGAAAATCTAGACATTTAAGCCGTAATACCGCAATTTTCAATTTTGGCTATTTCGGTGATGGTTAGCCTATGAAATATTGGAAAAAACTCAAAATGGAAAATATTCTCCTAGATGGTAGTAAAATGTCTGAAATATCTACCCAACAACATTTGACCTAAATATTTGGAGAAAATCTAGGCATTTAAGCCATAATACCATAATTTTCAGTTTTTTGCCATTTTGGTGATGGTTAGCCTATGAAAAATTTGAAAAAACTCAAAATGGCTAATATTCTCCCGGATGGTAGTCAAATGTCTGAAAACTCTTCGCAACCACGTTTGGCCTAAAAATTTGGAGACAATCTACGCATTTAAGCCATAATACCGCAATTTTCAGCTTCTGGTTATTTTGGTGATGGTTTAGCCTATGAAAAATTGGGAAAAAACTCAAAATGGCTAATATTCTCCCGGAAGGTAGTAAAATGTCTGAAATATCTGTGCAACCACATTTGGCCTCAAAATTTGGAGAAAATCTAGGCATTTAAGCCATAATACCATAATTTTAAGTTTTTTGCCATTTTGGTGATGGTTAGCCTATTAAAAATTGGGGAAAAACTCAAAATGGCTTATATTCTTCTGGATGGTAGTAAAATGTCTGAAATATCTGCCCAACAAAGTCTAGCCTTGAAATTTGGAGAAAATCTAAGCATTTAAGCCATAATACCATAATTTTAAGTTTTTTGCCATTTTGGTGATGCTTAGCCTATGAAAAATTGGACAAACCTTAAAATGGCTAATATTTTCCTGGATGGTAGGAAACTGCCTAAAATATCTGCCCAACCAAGTCGGACCTCGAAATTTGGAGAAAATTTAGAAATTTAAGCCATAATACAGCAATTTTCAGTTTTGGCAATTTCGGTGATGGTTAGCCTATGAAAAATTCGGGTAAAAAAAACTCAAAATGTCAAGAAACGTTATGTCCCAATAACTCGAGTTTTTGGGAGAGGATTCAATATTGTTATTATATTATTCTTTAACAATTTTCATAGAGCAGCAAATAAATCTTATGCTTTTACAATTCAATTTTACAATTACGATTTCACATAACTTTTCGATGAGTCGATCTAAAACCTTGATTTGGACAATGATCATGTAGTTCAAAAGGAGGAGGTTGAAGGCATTGGATCCCTAGAAGAGTTGGTTAATATGAATTTAAGTAGTCTGCCACCTTGAATAGAGAGAATACCTTCATTGTCAAAGCTGCAGAAGCTGGAGAGACTAACGATAAGCGGACGAATAAATACTAGAAGTAGTCGAGAGTTAAATACACTGTATACCACTGAACTTTGATTTTCTTTCGCTTTGTTTCCTTCACCAAATACTGTTAAAAATTTTGTTTCACTAATTATCATTTTATCATATTTTTTAGAACGTGATGCAGCCGACCATCAGGATGGGGAGAATGTGTTATGGTCTTATCTATTTTATGTTGAGGATGGTAAGTTGTGCAGACGAAAAACAGTTTGAGAAGAAGGAGGAGAAAAAAATATGACAATTAGATGAAGATAATTGGAATGAGCCAATTTAATAAAAAAAAAATTCATTATTTTAAATTTTTAGCTGCATAATACTCGTTGGCGGCTGATCAACAATATATGCTGATTTAATTGTCATTCCATCAAGAAGGTCATTATTCCGTCTAAAAGGGGGGTTTGAGTGGTAATAAGTGAAACGAAAATTATAATTCAATGGTATAAGGTGAAGGAAAATTAAAGACGGAATCAAAAAGTCCATAAACAGTTCCTAAAAGCCAAAAAAATCAACACAAATACATAGTTAAAAACATAAGGCCTAATACACAAATCTAGCCAAACCTTTTGAGAATATGTCAAATCTAGCCAAACCTTTTATCGTGACACAAATTCGGCCAAACCTAAAATAAATGAGTCAAATCTATCCATTTGACTGGTTTGACCGCTAACGGTGACGACCCCTTATCGTGAAGACGTTAGTTACGCCAGCTTGGATGCCACGTACTCAAGTTCGGATTATATTTCCGTCCGCGTAGTCTGCCACGTCACTAAGCAACTATCCTAGGGTTGAATATGAACGGTGTGAAGCGCAGCCGTCAATCCCTTCTTTGTAAGGCCTGCTTCGACTGACGTTTGGAATCTGACCACTGCAATCGAAAGAGAGGTTGTCGCGGTCGGCACTTCTTGCTGAACGAAAAGGTAGTCTATGCTTCGATTCGCTTCATTCTCGCCATCAACCTTCTTCGCAATACCCTTTTCAGTTCTCCTGCACTATTATCTGCCACAGATTAGGGTTTGCATCTACAATCTTATTCGAGCTGACCTAGCTTGGGTTCGTCGCTGGTAGGGAAATTAAGTTTTTAGATTTCCCCAGATAGTTAATCGACCGTATTTACCCCAAAATCGATGAACCCTAAAATCGTCGTTTCAACAAAGGCACCCACACAACGTGTCGAACCCGAACCACGAATCGCGGGTCTGGAGCAGAAAGCCCTATCGTGTCGTTCCACCGCCCGCTCGTTGCCGTCGAAGGAGAAAGCCTTATCGTCGGATTATCGAAGAAGATTACAGAGCAGCGGAGGTGAGAGAGATGGAAGGACGAAGTGAAAAATGTTCTAGACCGTGGTAATTTTGATTGGCGGTGCGATTAAAAGAATCAGTAAAAACAAGGGCGATGTGGCATGCCACGTGGAATTGAGCTGGTTATGTATAATCCAACCCAGTCCACGTCATTGTGGGCAACTACTGCTGACATCGAAAAGGTTTGGCTAGATTTGATTCGTTTCAATTGTATAGGCCAAAACATAAATATAACTTAAAAAATAAAAACCTAGAATTTCATCGTCTTTACACGGCTCATCGGGCCTTTTGATCTCCACATTGGGTGGTAGACCGGTCTCGAGTGCAGAGAGATGTTCAACACTCAAGCTTCTACAGTTCCGAATGTCGAGCTTCTTCAGGTTCTCCATGCGGTCATCTGCATTCCATAATCTCTCCAACGACGTGCAATTAGGCATATAAGATATTCCAAACACTTCAACTCTCCAAGCCCTTGGATCTCTCGCAAACCATTCGATCCCATCCAAATGGTTACAAAGGGTTTGGCAGTCAAACATTTGTAGATGAGTCAAGTTCCCTAGATTCACTAAACTTGGGAGCCATGCATGACACTTGTGCATATGAAGATATGTAAGTGAAGTTGGTAAGATCGAGCTCTTGAAGTCCCTTCAACATACCAAAGGTTCCTCCAGTTATCTTTTGTAGTTTACTAGATCTGAGACGCAACACCTTTAGCTTCTTCAACTCTCCAATATCCACTTCTGGTATCTCTTGTCCTTCAATATAACGAAGCCTTAATATCTCTATACTTCTGGGGAAGCGAGGGAGTCTTCGAAATTCCGAACAGTGGGAAAGATCGATAAGTTTTAGCCTTTCTGCCATCTGCATGATTCAACGATGTAATGTATATTGAGATGCAACAGTTCTCTATAACTATAAGAGCATTTTCAAAGTCCAAAAAAATTGAGTGAGAAGTCCTATTATCGAATCGTATCAGCTCCTGTTATAACAACTCATCTTACAAAAGGCTTAGGAGACCCACAAAAGATCAAGAATCACCAAATTTTTCATATTATAAATTGGTCAAAGGAGGTTCACAAACTTCACGAATATATCTGCTAAAATTGTGCACTTGAAGCCACCTTAAATTTGTGAGAAAATTATTAAAGTCTTCCACAAGTGTTAGTGAGTCTGCCTCGAAATTCTCAACTCTGACAGATTCGTCAAAGATTCGATCGCATCCTCACCAATTGATAAATCTTTAAACTCAAGTGTTTAATTAGATTTGATCCCTACAATGAAGTAAATGCTATATAATGAGTAAGGGAAATATATGAAAGGTAATAAAAAATGTAGAGAGAATAAAATACCTTTCTTTCATATATGAGCTTTTTTCCTTCTTCAGCTGACCATATTCTACTTCTCATCCATGGGTGCTCTATATTTTCTTCACGAATAATTTCTCTGCCCATATCTCTAAGTTGGTCATGCATTTGAAACACTTCTTTATCTCCAAGTTTTATCATGGATCTTTGAATAAGAATATTAATATTACTTGCAGGATAAAATTTGCAGTCACTCCACATGTAAGAAGGCATTTCTTTGTTTGTACCGATGAAAAAACAAGCAATATCCAGAAATATCTGTTGTGCTTCATTCGTAAGAGTATCATAACTTATTTTTAACCTTTTCATGACTTGATGCTCGATTGTTCCGCGTAACTGCTCAAGTTTTTCTTGCAAACTGCTAACTCTTCTCTATACAACATTGATCCTATAACCTTAAGAGTCAACGGAAGCCCCCCTGTAGTCGATACAATACCTTCAACCAAAGTATTGTAATTTGGAGGAGGATAGTTCTTTTTAAATGCATGCTTGCAAAAGAGTTCAAGTGAGCGCGACTGACTCATTGCTCCGACTTCGTACAAACTACATCGATCTTCATTCAAACTAACCAAGACTTTGATATTTCTTGAAGTAATGATAAACCTACTTCCCTGATGAAAATTCTTAGGACTTCCCAAAAAAATCCTCAAATTTGAACTTCTCATCTACATCATCAAGAATGATAAGAGTTTTGAATCTGCATATTCGATCTTTTATCATTCTCCTGCCTTCGTCTTCGTTACTAACTCTAATGGAATCCATTTTCAGAATGTCAGTTGTTAGTTTCTCTTGTATGATAACAATACCTCTTTTCTGATCTTGTGTTTCTCGAATATTTTCAAGAAAACAACAACGATCAAAACGAGATGAAATCTTGTTATAAACCGCCTTTGCAATGGTCGTTTTGCCGATTCCACCCATACCATGAAGGCCAACCATTGTCAAATTTGTGGAGTCTAGATTCAACTTTTCTACTACGACTTCTAATGATCATCAATTCCGACCAACTCGTCAGTTTCTAAAGTAGAGTTTTCTTTAGTTAGACGTGAGAATAAATCTGCCGATACTTCATCAGCTACAGCTCCTTGCCTAAGAAAATAAATATATATTTTAGATCCCAATTTCTCTTAGCAACAAAATTATTCTTAGCAACAAAAAAGTTAGCCGAATGGTTAATCCCACAACATCAATTGCATTATTTTGAATTTGAAGTTAGCCGAATGGTTATTTCACATTTGTTTTTCAGTTTTCATTTGAATTTTAAATTTTACATTTTTATTCGACTTTGAAAATTGCATTTGACTTTGATTTTCATGTTGAATAATATTTAGTCAAATTCATAATTGAAATAAACTAGAAATACATATCCACATTTTATAAAAATGTCACGAAGAACTATAAAAAAATGAAAGTGGAAACAATTAATTTAATTACTGATAAATTAGATATAATGACTTTTTTTATAAGACTGCATTGTTTGAGGATGCTAAATAGTTATATTTTGATTTAGTGTTTCATTTTGCATGGAGGGTTGAAGTTAGCCTAAACATTAGAAATTTTTTTTAACTAATTGGATGAAAATATTAATTAAAAATTAGTTAAAATATTTTTTGTTAAAACAACAAAAATTAGCCTAATTATATAATATTGACTTATTCATACGAGTTAATAATGAGAAAAAAAATTTAAAAAAATGTATTTAATATTAAAAGGCCTGGATTAGGATTACGTACTCGTCATTGTTTTTGACATACCATCCTTTTAACTTCCCAACCTTACTTAGAGCATCTTTCCAATTCTTTATAGTCTTTTCATCATCATATTTCTTGCCATGTTCTTGAAATGCATCTTCATAAGGTCCAGTTTGGTGTCGTACATCTCTGGGATCCACCATATAGAAAATAGGAAGTATGGTACGCCGAGTGTCTTGCTGATGACGTTGAATGATTTCAGCAAGCTCTATAAGACACCATTTACTATGGGCGTAACTCTTTGATATGACCGGGACATAAATCTTGGATTGATCGATTGCTTTACGGAGATTAGACCCAATTTCTTCTCCCTTGCGAAGCTCATTGTCGTCCCTAAACACGTGAATCTTTGTGCGACGAAGAAATCGATATAAGATGTCGGTGATCTGATGACGGGTATCTGGACCCCTGAAGCTCAAAAACACCTCATACTCAACTGATGGAAAAGACAACGAACTAGAGGGATCTGCCGAGTCAGGCGTGATAGAAGATTGATCAACCATGAATGTTGAATCAGTATGTCCATTATCATTGTTGTTTGAGCCATCTGAACTTCTTCTACCATACCACAACTTGTAGAGAAGAACCAAGGGAAGAACTAGGGAAGCCATTGTTGCAACTCCTCTTATATAACTCATTTCTTTACAATTATATACATAACCTTATGTTAGTATGTCCAAAGATTTGTATGAATAATTTTAGCATATAAATAATATATCATATAGTTTCTTTATGCTTTCATTGTTGAGGAACATGTTCACCAACAAATGTACATAAAAATACCAAAAAGAATAAAATAAAATTCATCACAATTAATTCTTTTATTATTAATTCCATCATTCTCAAAATAAGTTTCTTTATGAATCAATATTGTTAATATTATCATGTACTAAATTTCATAATAGAGTTGTTTTAAAATTAAGGGATAATGACACTTTCTCTTCCTTTACTTTTCCAAGTGAATAGACATCCCATGTACTATAAAAACGTTTGATTTATCCCCTTCTACTACAACCAACCTAACAATTTAGTTCTTTCATCCAAATTTTGATAATTTCACCGTAGTACCATTAATTAAGTAATTAATTATGCATTTACCATATTTTTGAAATTATGTACCAGAATATCATAATTTACCATAGTCTGTGGCGAGCTCACGCCATTTCTGGGTGAGCTAGCCCAGATAGGGGGAGAATTAGAAGGGTATATATATTTTATATTCTAAGGATTTTAAAATTTAAGGTTTAGAATTTTAGGAATTTAGGATTTAAAATTTAGAATTTAGGATTTAAACTTTAGAATTTAGGATTTAGGGTTTCACTACAAATATTATCTTAGATCAATATATAGATTTTGATATTTAATTATACCTAGTAGGGTGTAAAATATACCTTTTCAAAAACAACATACCTTTTAATTTATAAAAACAAACATATACCCTAGAATTGTAATCATATATAGTATAATTTCCACTCCACTTTAAAAAATCATACAATTATGATTTTGATGTATTTGATCACAATATGGTGAACGCACTGGTTCCTCCACTAAAATTAGGGTAATGATCACCTCCACTACGTTTGTGTTATCTAGAATAGATTTAATCTTAATAAGTTTAAATTAAACTTAATTGGAACATTTTATAAGTGATCATAATATAAGATTACACCTTATGTTCTTCAAGTTTCCTTCTACAACTGCATTTCTTCTCCAGATTATATCTTTACCAAAAAAAAAAAATTCAAATCACCCTATCTATCCTATAACGTTATTATGATTATTATCCTAAAAAAATAAGATATTAAACGCATGTTTATCCATCAATCAAAACGTCAGTGTGGGTAGCCATTACCCACACTTCTAGTGAGGGCACCAGTAACATTACCAAATCAAGTAATATATATATAAAAATATAATTATTGAAAGAAAAGCAATAAAGATACATACTCAGAATCTCTTGTTGAAGATGAACCAAAGGGAGCTGAATGATATGGACAAACTATATAATAAAATAATAGTATGATGTGTAAATAAAAGTTCCTATTACTCATTTATATATATAATAATGAGACAAAGGAATTTTAGTTCCTATTACTTATTTTTTTCAGGGACATAAAGAATAATGGTAAGACAAGGAAAGTACAAATGAATTTGATCATGAAGAAATGAATATATTTCTTTTCAGGGACATAAAGAATAATGCTAAGACAAGGAAAGTACAAATGAATTTGATCATGAAGAAATTTTTTTTTTCCCGAAAGGTGGCTCATCGACCTAAAATTAATGCCTCGAATCAAAACAGCAATCAACAATACAGTCATCAACCCAGCTAGGAGGCACTTCCGTAGTAACGGGGTGTGCCAGAAAACGTGCTCGATGAGCAAGAAATGAATATTTTGACATGTTTCTTTTAAGTTAATTTTGTAAAAAAAAAATATCATGAATTGTGGGTAAATCATGAAAGTTGTGTTTTAATTATGATGTCATATATAAGAAATTTAAATTTATCTATGTTGAGTTGTGGGTAACCAAAGACAATATTTTTAATTTATTTCTGGTTTAAGTTAATGATTTTCATCGATTTTTGTTTTGGTTAACCAAGATTATGAATTTGGTTAATGAAAACTGTTTATGCCTAGTCGTCTGGAACAATGAAGTTCTGTCTTGTTCGGGGTGAGTGGATCGCTTGACCCATTTGAGTGTTTCTCACAAGGTATAAGAAAAGGGGTAGTGAGTCTAGGGCCGTCGAAGGCGATAATATCATGGTAATGAGAGGGGGGGTTTAATACTTACAGATCGGATATATTCCCTACCAAAGTGGGGGGTTTAGTACTTACAGATCGGCTATATTCCCTACCAAAGTGTCAGTCTGTACTTTGATTTGTGATGGGATAGGTGCCGCATTTGTATTCTAACAGTTGGGGTGATCTGGTTGATCCCCACTATTGATGAGGAGCCCAGATCTTGTCACATAGCTCGGAGACTCTAATCACTTAGAATTTCGCGTAAGCCCTTCCTTAGGCCAGGTGGTTGGGCTACGCGTTAGGCCAAATGGCTTTTTTTCACACTTTATATTTGATGAAGGTTCTAGGTAGTTCAGGTGACCCGCCTGACCTGAATCTGAAGTCATCGCACTAACAAACCATCAAAATCCAAATGATTTCCACCTCTCTCTAACTTATTTATCCCCTAATGATTATTTGATTATTCTATGTTGCCCATTTTTTTATTTTTTATCAAACACATTAAATTTTATTCTTATACACTTCATCAATATATCTACTAGCAGCCAAATTCTAAAGTATATGTACTAAATTGTAAATTTCAAAGAAATAGTGACCATGCAAAGTTTGTAAGTCGTCATTGTTTCGAATTATTTTACAAATTTCTACGAAGGAGAGAAGGAAATTTAAAAATGGAAATTAGTAGACAAGAAAACCCCCCAAAACAATGAAAAAAATTCAAATAAAAAATTAATTAACTATTGGCATAGAAAATTTTGTGAAGTAAAAAACATAAGAGAGAAAAATAAAAGCATTGATTAATAATTCATTAAATTTTAAAAAAAGAGAAGGAAAAAAAATCTCTAAATCTCTCCCTCCTAATTCAATCCAAGGTTCATCCTTCTTGCATCTTCATGGCATGTTAGAAGAGCAATTCGAATAAGAAAAAAAATTAAGAACAATATTAACCATAATCTCATCACCACGATTATGGTTAATCCTGCATAAAAATTTGTTAGAATTCTTCAAGAGGGAGATCCCACAAAAAAAGATTGCGCATCAACAAATCTTGGCCACAAATAATACGTATCCTTCATAAAAAAAAAGTTCAGAAAACGATGACGATATCGTCCATTTTGGCCTGAAGAAGGAGATATTGGAAGATTTGGCGATAGCTGGAGGGCTAATCGGGGTGCAATTTGTGTATGCTGGGAATTCAGTTTTGTTGAGTTATTTGATGTCTATTGGCCTTAACTCTCTCACCATTGTTATTTTCTCAACTTTTTCCACCTTTCTCATCATCTCCCCTTTTGCATTCTACTTTGAAAGGTAATTAGGGTTCTCTTATGAATAAGAAAAAAAATTACAAAAAAAATTCCCATTCATATTCGATATAAATTATGAGTTTTGATTTTCTTGGTATAATATTTGCAGGAAAAAATGGCCAAAAAGACTGAATTTCAAGCTTGTAACCCAGTTGGTTCTCATCTCTTTTGGAGGGTAAGTCGATACGAGTATTCAGTTGTTTTGGGTACTATTGAGGCTTGTCACCCTATATGTGAACGATCACGACAAAACCTTAATTAGTACTTAATTTCATAAACCTTAATTTATGTCAGGTATTTTTTTTGTCATATGTAAGACGATTGACTAACTGACTCTTTTGTTGTTTCAAATTTGTGGTTTTACAGAGTTACACTATTCCAAACTTTTTTCCTCAAGGGAATTAAGCTCACTTCTCCAGCTCTGGCAACAGCCATGCCAAACCTTGCTCCTGGCTTCATTTTCATCATTGCTTGGACACTAAGGTATTGTTCCATACTAGAAATGATTCGGTGAATCGGAGGTGGGCTACCTCAGGCCACCGTCCATGATTCACTTGGTTTCGTCCAGTGTCTTGTACCATCCTGGTTTTGCTACTGTATCTAACTATGTTTTATATAATGTAGGTTGGAGAGAGTTAGAATTGGGTGCATATATAGCAAGGTGAAGATCATGGGAACATTGTTGTGTGTGGTTGGTGCTTTAACAATGAGCCTAATGCATAGTAGATCATCCAAAGAGGCTGGCAGCTTCATCTCTTTCCCTACCGATATCTCCATCGACATGGAAAAGTTGGTCGGATGTGCGTACCTCGTGGCTGCAGTTCTTGTCCTCTCGAGCAATGTCGTTTTACAAGTAATCAAAATCGTCTTTTTATCCTTTCTGTTGGGTGCTATCAGGTTTTCTCATTTAGAAAATGTTACAAGTTGTGTTTTCTTGGTTAACTATTCAAGGGTGGAGGCAAGGGGTGAATATCATATAGTTTTTATTAACTGTTGCATCCAGTAACCCGAGTTGTTGGGAGAGGGTTTAATATAGATCGTATATCATTCATTAACACGCCCCTTCAAACGAAAGCTCTTGATAGAGTCTGAAGTTTGCACAACTTAGGTAAGTCTTGTGTTGTGGATTGGGAGAATCGGGATTCGAATCCTGATATCATGTCATGAACTGTTGCATCCTAATAACTCGAGTTGTTGGGAGAGATCATTTCAACATTGATCCTATATCATTGATCTACACTAGTCTCAACTCGCTACTCATAGACTTCAGAACTAAAAGATTAGTTATAAATTCTCGACTTTAGCAGTGTCAATTTTAAATATTGTTATGTCCAAAACATTAATGATATCTGAATCCGGTCCAGATCCAACTTGAATACCATGTGTTCCACAATTGTTAATCATGAACCAATATGTTACAAGTTTAGGGCATCATATAAACTTTCCGTTCATTTCTAGATCTTCTCACCATGAAAGCTAACTCGTTACGCTAATTTTGACCCTTTTTCAGGCAAAAACATTGGGTGATTTTCCAGCACCAATGTCTCTATGCGCCATAACATCATTGATTGGT
The DNA here is from genome assembly GCA_034768395.1 of Linum lewisii. Classification (NCBI taxonomy): domain Eukaryota; kingdom Viridiplantae; phylum Streptophyta; class Magnoliopsida; order Malpighiales; family Linaceae; genus Linum; species Linum lewisii. The sequence continues at coordinate 64,231,909 of CM068301.1, read as the reverse complement.
GTGTTGATAACTACAATTGTTCAACTACTTCAGGATCAAACATGGGATGTCTTCTTCCCTCTTGTGAATATCGGGGAACTCATCGGGTATTCTTTACTGGTAAATATGTTACACCTCATATATGTACATGCATATAAGATAATTAATTTTTTTTCTAGAAAAAATAATTAATTATTTAACTATTTATAATGTGGTGAAAAGTACATTGGTTCACTGAGGAATTACCTGGATTCATCTGTTTCTTATTAGGGTTTGGTCAAGGAAGTTACATGCATAGAACTTCCCTGACCAACCCCTAAAAAGAAACAGATTAAAACTCAATATGGATTTGACCTTTCTCTCAGCTTATAAATATTCATTTTAAATCTATTTATATGATATCAACATTCTTTAAAAAAAATGCACCAAATATCCCTTATATTTGACGTACGATGATGTGGGACAACTGACTGAATTAAAAATTAGCATGTGACAATTCTTTAAAAAAAAAAATTTGGCTTAAAGATTTTAGAATTATCATGCCGCTGATTTTTATTCAATTAGTCGCCCTGCATCATCGTCCTACTAGGATAGACACTCCTTGGCTCCGCCATTGCTCACTATCATGTTTCATGCATGTATGATAACACAAACCACACATCACAGACTCTTGTAACGTACCGTAAAATTCAAACATATTGAGGCCTACAATCACCTGTAAGATAAAATCGCTGACGAGATTCGATCGAAACCAGGGCGGCGCGGTGGGAGGAGCATGTGTGAGCTTCAACGGATGGGCAATGAAGAAGAGAGGACCAGTCCTTGTCTCAATGTTCAGTCCCATTGGAACAGTCATCTCAGTTGTCCTCTCAGTCATCACATTAGGAGACACCATCAACATAGGAAGGTACAATAATCCAAATTTTGCTATGTTACAGAGTGGATTTGTTACTATGAAACATGTTACAGATTAGTCCTAATGACGTCATCCATGTACCTTTTCAACCATTTTTGCCACTTCCCCGTTGACATGTCTTCAAAAATATAATTTAAATTTCAACATTCCGATTCAAATCTCGATCTAAACTCATCTAACTCATAAATTTCGGTCCAAAACAAAATCTAGTGATCAGTTAGATTGATTTAATTTTAGATTTGAATCAGCTTAAGCTGAATTTTAAATTATATGTTCGATGACATGTCAATGATGGCTGGAAAAGTACACTGATGAACTCTATATCCCTTATCATAGTAATAAGACCATTTTGTAACGGGTCAACATTTTAGTCCGAGTTTGTAACCCGTCTTATAATTTTGCGAGCCTATTTTAATTAATTTATGTTTTTTTGGGACAGCCTTTGTGGGATGTTGCTGATGTTCACTGGCCTCTATTTCTTCCTATGGGCTAAAGGAAAAGAAGGTTACTCAAATGCAGAGTCTTTGGAAATTAGTGGTGATGAGTTTGACATGCAGAAGCCTTTACTAAGCTAACTTAAGAGATTTTGATTTTTTGTTTTTTGGAAATTAATCCAAAAGATTTTAATTAATTTGTAACTTAAAAATAGGGATTTAGAGAAGAAGAAAATTGTATTTGTAGGAGGTAAATTATAATAATAATGATTAAATGTTATTGACAACAAAAATTTGATGATTAAATGTTAAATAAAGTGGTTTAGTATAGGCTGTAATATTTGCTGCATTTTGGGACATGCCCGAAAACACATAAAAGGAATTTGAAGTTTGCAAAGGTCCACCAAGTCTTATGCAAAAAAAAAAAAAAAAATCGGGGGCTATTGAGATTTGATGCCAAGACCTTTAGATCGTTAAAACTCTGATATGCTATCAAGAACCATTGCATCAAGTTGTTTGGAGAGAGTTATGAATGGATCTTATGGTGTTTACTAACAACAATTGAGAAAATAATGGTTTGCGCGACTTTACTTTGCCAACTTAATGGATAGCATCTGAATTATAAGTCGTTCTTTTTATCTTCTCTTATCTCAGTCACTTTGCCTTTTGGATCCTTTCATCCCAACTTTCGTCTTCTTAATGTTAAATTTGGACACATCTACATGCTACATCAACAATTACTTCTTTAGTTTTGTGAGTAAGCATTGGGGGAGTTAAATTAGGGAGGTATCTCGAAGAGTACGAGTTAAATATGAAGGGTTTTAAAATCACACGTTTTATTTGTCGATTCTATCATATCCAATTATATATATTTATAAACGTTGCTATTGGAGCTGATGTGGTGTGTTGAATGCGCATCAATTAACGTTAATTAAGAAGACGAAAGTTGGGACGAAACAACCCAAAAAGCAAAATGACTGAAGTAGGAGAGGGTAAAACGAGCAATTTATAGTACATAATCTGTCTATTAAGTTAACAAAGTAGAAAAGGGACAAAATGTTCACATATTCATTTCTTAGTGATCAAATGAAAGAATATACTATGCTTTCACTTGTAGTTTCTTTGTCTTGTCATGATTCTTTATGTCCCTAAAAAAGATTCCTTGGTTGCTAAAAATCAAAGGAAACTAAAATTCCTTTAGATCATTGTTATATATTGTTGTTTTCATATATTATTTCTCTTTAGTTAAGCTCTCTTGGATTCATCATCAACAAAATTCCAAGTATGTATCTCTATTGCTTTTTTTCAATAATTATATTTTCACCATATTCAAATTATTTATATGCTATATCCAATTTTTTTTATTTATAGGTTACATATACAATTGTAAAGAAATGAGCTATATAAGGGGAGCTACGACGACAATGGCTGCCCTGGTTGTTCCGCTGATTTTTCTCTACAAGTTGTGGTACGTAAGAAGAAGTTCAAACGGCTCAAAACACGAGAATGATAATAATCGACAAATGGATTCAGCATCAATAGTTGATTCCCTTTGTGTCTTGTCCAACTCTACGGATCCGTCAAGTTCATTGCCCTCTCTGGAGTCAATAGATTCAACATCGGTTGTGGATGATTCTTTTGTCACTCCCGACTCTATAGTTACCCCGAGTTCATTTCCTTCTATTGAATATGAGGTGTTTTTGAGCTTTAGGGGTCAAGATACTCGTCATCAGATCACTGATATCTTATATCATTTTCTTCGACGGATGAAGATTCACACGTTTAAGGACGACGATGAGCTTCGCAAGGGAGAAGAAATCGGGTCTGACATCCTTCAAGCAATTGATCAATCCAATATTTATGTCCCGATCATATCGAAGAGTTACGCCCATAGTAAATGGTGTCTTGCGGAGCTTGCTGAAATCATTCGACGTCAAGAGCAGGACACACACCGCATCATACTTCCTATTTTTTATATGGTAGATCAAAGAGATGTACGATACCAGACTGGACCTTTTCAAAACGCATTTGAAGAACATGTCAAGAAATTTGATGAAAGGACTGTACAAAATTGGAAAGATGCTCTAAATACGGTGGAGCCTTAAAAGGATGGCATGTAACAAACAATGACTTGTAAGTAATCCTCATTCTAGCATTTTATTATTGAATATAGTTTTATTTTTATTTTTCATTCTTAACTTCTTTATATTTTTAAATAGGTCTAATCTTTTATGTATAATAAGGCTAATTTAGAGAATTTAAACCCGAAATTTTATATAATAAGGCTAATTTTATAATAAGGCATAGTTGCTAAAAGCATATCTAGAGGTAGTTATGGTTAGAGAAGGTGAATAAAAATTTATATATAGGGCTAAGAAAATTAAAATTGTCATCTAATTTTTGTTTCCAAGGTAAATTGTCATCTAAAATATGTGTTTAATTTCTTAGGCAGGAGCGGTAGCAGATGAAGTTGCGGCAGATTTATGGTCACGACTAAAGGAAAATCTTACCTTACAAAGTGACGAGTTGGTTGGAATTGATGATCATGTAGAAGCTGTAGTAGAAAAGCTGAGTCTAGACTCTAATTGCGTGACAATGGTCGGTCTTTATGGTATGGGTGGAATAGGCAAGACGACCATTGCAAAGGCAGTTTATGACAATATTTCTTCTCGTTTCGATCGTTGCTATTTCATAGAAAATATACGAGAAATGCAAGCGCAGAAGAATGGCATGGTTGTTCTGCAAAATAAGCAAGTGTCTGACATTTTGAGGGTGGACTCCTTCAGATTTAAAATTCTTATCGTTCTCGATGATGTGGACGAGACATTTAAAATTCAAGATATACTGGGAAGTCCTGACGATTTTGTTTCTGGAAGTAGATTCATCATTACCTCAAGAAATAAGAAAGTGTTGAGTACTTTGACAGAGAATGGATGCAAGTTGTACGAAGTCGGACCAATGAGTCAATCACATTCACTAGAACTCTTCTCCAAGCATGCTTTCAGAAAGAATTCACCTCCACCAGATTACGAGACTATAGCGAATGATATTGTATTGACTACCAAAGGACATCCATTGACTCTCAAGGTTATAGGTTCGCTTTTGTTTAGAGAAGATTTTGCAGTGTGGAAGGAAAAATTGGAACAATTACGTGAGACTGAGAGAGTTAGCCTTTATCAGATTCTGGACCAGTTCAAGATGGAGTACGAGGAACAATAGATCGATTTTCTTGGATCCCAGAAAATTCTCCTGGTTAAATTTCTACCCTGGAGAATTGCAGCCTACCCATGCCATAAATATGCATATGCATTAAAATTACAGTGTAATAATTATATGTACATAAAAATTCTATATAAACATATTTCCATACAACTTGAGATTATTACTTATATATAACTAGAATAGTAGGAGAGGTTTGAGGGTACACAACAAATACAACTGTATGTAATATGAACGAGTTATTGGGATGTAACAGTTATTAACATATTATTATCTCTATTGATTGAAGAGGCTTTAGTTTGAATCATAATATCTCATAGTATTAACATTTGATCAAGTATAAATCATGATATGTTGTTAAAATTGTAAAAAGCCTTCTTAAATATTTGTGATTTGAGATAATTAAGCTCGTGTAGGGAAGAGAGTATGTGATCACTTCCTACTTTTTATAATCGTTCGAATATTGAACAAATTGTACTTGAGTAGTCGCTCATGCAGTATGAGAATTTTCTCGTGATCATGCAAAATTGTCGTCTCTGTTTACTTTCACTTGTGTGGGTGTATGGTTGTGCAGTCGATCCGGATTCGTTTTCCACCTTCTTCGAGTCCTCCTCTATCGTTTGATCCATTATTCTAAAATCCTAAGGAAACTAAAATGGTGAACACTTCGGTATTCCTTGGTATTGGTACCCTATCTAGCACTAAAAGTCCACATTTCTAACATTTCTAACTCAAATAATGAGTCTTAAACCTATTGTAATAAACTCTGAGCACTAATGAATAATACTAACCCCCCTAAACACTAAATCTTAACCCTCCTAATTCGACCACTTTGCCTTTTGTGTCTTTCTGTTCCAACTACTGTCTTCTTAACATTAAATGTGGAAAAATTTGTACACCAACGAAGAGAGATATTGGAGTAGGAGATGAAGAGGTTGGAGAGGAAAAATTGGGGAGGTATGGCGAGTTTTAAAACCACGTGTTTTATTCGGCATTTTCATCCTATCTAATTATATATATTTATATTTTCAATTAAAGAAAACTTAGTAAGCTAATACATGATTATTGGAGCTAACGTGGTGTACTGAATGCGCATCAATTAACGTCATGAAGATGAAAGTTAGAACGAAATGACTCAAACCGCAAAATGGTCCAATTAGGAAGGGATAAAACGAGCGATTTATAGTGTAAGGAGTTATCTGTTAAGTTGGCAAAGTAGAGTGAGCCAGAATGCTATTTTCCCAAATTAACTTTTAAAAAAATTTCAGAATATTCATTTCTTCATGATCAAATTCATTTGTACTTTCCTTGTCTTACCATTATTCTTTATGTCTCTCAAAAATGATTCTGGCTATTGCTAAAAATCTAAGGAAACTAAAATTCCTTTTTGCTCATTATTATATATATAAATGAGTAATAGGAAATTTTATTTAGACATCATACTATTATTTTATTATATAATTTCTCATATCATTAAGCTTCCTTTGGTTCATCTTCAACAAGAGTATGCATCTCTATTACTTTTCTTTCAATAATTATATATTGTATATATTACTTGATTTCCTTCTACAACTGCATTTTCTTTTGATACGATAGATAATCGTCTCTACCAAATTGTTTTTTTTTTTTCAAATCGTCTGTCTATCCTTTAATGACATGTAGATTCTTATCCTCAAAAAACGAGATACTATAAGCATGTTTATCGATTGAAATGTCAGTGGGGTAATTGGTACCCCACTTTTAGTGAGGGCACCAGAGCGTTCACCATGTTGTCAAATACATCAAAATCATATATAATTGGATGATTGTCAAATACATAATTTGGAAACGATGGTAAATGCAAATTGATTACGTTGGTTGTAGTAAGAGAGGGTAAATTAAATGTTTCGTAGTACATGAGTTGTCTGTTAATTTGAAAAAATAAAGGAGACAAAGTACAATTATCTCTTAATTAATTATAAAGCAACTCCATTAGGAAATTTAGCACATGATAATATTAACAATATTGATTCATAGAGAAACTTATTTTGAGAATGATGGAATTAATAATAAAATAATTAATTATGATGAATTTTATTTTATTCTTTTTGTTATTGTTATGTACATTTGTTGGTGAACATGTTCCTCAACAATGAAAGTAAAATGTATACTATAAAGAAACTATATGATATAATATTTTTATGCTACATCTATCATTTTTTAGCTAAAATTATTCATACAATTTTGTGGACATACTAACTTAAGGTTATGTATATAATTGTGAAGAAATGAGTTATATAAGAGGAGTTGCAACAATGGCTGCCCTAGTTGTTCCATTGGTTCTTCTCTACAAGTTGTGGTATGGAAGAAGAAGTTCAGATGGTTCAAACAACAACAGCAATGATAATGGATATACTGATTCAACATTCATGGTTGATCAATCTTTCATCGCGCCTGACTCTGCAGATCCCTCTAGTTCGTTGCCTTTTCCCTCTGTCGAGTATGAGGTGTTTTTGAGTTTCAGGGGTCCAGATACCCGTCATCAGATTACTGATATCCTTTATCGCTTTCTCATCCATATAAAGATTCACACATTTAAAGACGATGATGAGCTCCGGAAGGGAGAAGGAATATGGTCCAACCTCGTTAAAGCAATTGACCAGTCCAAGATTTACATTCTGATCATATCGAAGAGTTACTCTCATAGTAAATGGTGTCTTAAAGAGCTTGCTGAAATAGTTGAATGTCAAAAACGAGACAATCGACGCATCATACTTCCCATTTTTTATATGGTGGATCCAAGAGACGTAAGACACCAGACAGGACCTTATCAAGACGCTTTTAAAAAGCATGCAAGAAGCTTTGACGAAAAGACCATACAAAGTTGGAAATATGCTTTAAATGTGGTTGGAACTTTAAAAGGATGGCACGTGAGGAGCAACGAAGAGTATGTAATCCTCATTCTAGCATTTTATTATCCAAATTATTTCAGTTAATTTTTATGTTTTGCTAGCACAAACATGAATATTTTCATAGCTTCTTTAGTAGGTCTAATTTTATGTTATAGTTGATTCAAAGATGAAATATAAACGGGTCAAATATTTAATACGTCCTGGAACTATAGGTCGAGTTACAGACTCGTCTTAATATTTTAATCCATCACAGAGTGTTCCTATTACTATGACGAGTAACAGATTAGTCATTCTGACATTAGTAGTGTACTTTCTCAACCATTTTTCCACGTCATAAAAAATATAGTTTAAACAATTCAAATCTAAACTTAAATCGATCTAACTCACCAAATTTAGTTTTTGCTAAATTTATGAGTTAAATGGGTTTAAGTTTATATTTGAATCAGATTCTAAAATTTTAAATTATATTTTTTATGAAAAAATGGTTGAAAAAAATACACAGTTGACATTAGTAAGACTACTTCATAACCCGTTTCATAGTAATAGGGTCACTTTGTAATAAATTAAAATTGAAGAACGAGTTTGTAATACGACCAATAATTTCGGGACATATTAAGTATTTGACCCAAAATATAAACTCGTAACCTCTAATATTAGTGGTGTAGGAGCACCAATAATAGACCCTCATTAATTGGTCTTAAAAAATATGTTTAATTTTTCCAGGCAAGGAGCTATATCAGATGAAGTTTCTGCAAATGTATGGTCACATCTAAGCAAGTATAACTATGTTTTAGATACCGACGAGTTGATTGGAATTGATGATCACATAGAAGCTGTCGTAGAAAAATTGAGCATAGACTCTAAAAATATGACCATGGTTGGCATTCATGGTATAGGTGGTATAGGCAAGACCACCATTGCAAGGGCCATCTACAATCAAATTATTTCACAATTTGATCGTTGTTGTTTTGTAGAAAACATACGAGAAACACAACAACAGAAAGATGGTATTGTTATCATACAAGAGAAACTAACATCTGACATTCTGAGAATGGATTCTATTCGATTTAGGAATGATAGTGAAGGAAGAAAAATGATAAAAGAGAGAATTTGCAGATTCAAAAATCTCATCATTCTTGATGATGTAGATGAGAAGTTCAGATTTGAGGATGTTTTGGGAAGTCCTAAGAATTTTCATCATGGAAGTAGGTTTATCATTACTTCGAGAAATATTAAAGTCTTGGGTAGTTTGAATGAAAATCAATGTAGGTTGTACGAAGTCGGAGCAATGAGTCAGTCACGCTCACTCGAACTCTTCTGCAAGCATGCATTCAAAAAGAACTATCCTCCACCAAATTACAATACTTTGGTTGATGGTATTGTATCGACTACAGGGGGGCTTCCGTTGACTCTTAAGGTTATAGGATCAATGTTGTATAGAGAAGAGTTAGCAGTTTGGCAAGAAAAACTTGATCAGTTATGCGGAACAATCGAGCATCAAGTCATGGAAAGGTTAAAAATAAGCTATGATACTCTTACGAATGAAGCACAACAGATATTTCTGGATATTGCTTGTTTTTTCATCGATAAAAACAAAGAAATGCCCTCTTACATGTGGAGTGACTGCAACTTTTATCCTGCGAGTAATATTAATATTCTTATTCAAAGATCTATGATAAAACTCGGAGATAACGATGCGTTTCAAATGCATGATCAACTTAGAGATATGGCAGAGAAATTGTTCGTCAAGAAAATATAGAGCACCCATGGATGCGAAGTAGAATATGGTCCTTTGAAGAAGTGAAAAAGCTCATATATGAAAGAAAGGTATTTTCTTCTCTCTACATTTTTTATTACTTTGCATGCATTTCCAAGTAGAACAATGCAACACCTTGTAATACATCCTGGAACTATACACCGAGTTACAAACTTGTTCTAAAATTTTAATCCGTTATACAGTAGTTCTGTTACTATGAAACAAGTTATAGAGTAGTCCTAATGGAGTCGTGGGTGTATTTTCTCGACTATTTTGCCACGTTACAATTGACATGTCATAAAAAATCTAATTTAAAATTCAATAATCCGATTCAAATACCCTACTGATTATGCATCTACTTCATTATAGGTATCAAATCAAACTGAAGCACTTAGGGTTGAAGATTTATATATTAGTATGGATGCGCTCGAATCTTTGGCGAATTTGTCAGAGTTGAGATATTTCGAGGCAGAATCATCGATAACACATACTGAATTCTTCAATAGTTTTCTCCCAAATTTAAGGTGGCTTCAATTGCACAAATATCATCGAAAAGGGTAATAGGTTGTGAGGCTCCTCAACTAATAAAAGATAATAAATGAGTATTTCTAATTTAATTTGATCAATAAGAAGACATTCAATTATATTTCCCATCAAACTCTATTAGTTTGGTTGACGTGGCATTGACATAATTTCATATTTGCAATGTTTAAGTGTTGAATCACCCTTTCATAGAAGAAAAAAAACACTAAATCATATTCCTATGAGGATGATTTTTTTTTTATTTCTTTAAAATTAGTTAGAAAAATCATGATTTTATTGATTAAAAAGGTGACTCGACACTTAGTTAGTCCCAATATGGGATCATCATCATGTCAGCCAAACTAACAAAGTTGGACGGAAAATATAACGGAATGACATATTAGTTAGGGGAGGGGGGGCTTCGTTTGATCAAAATATAGTGTAAGGGCTTGTTTGTTATCATTTAATAGTAAAGGGGTCTCTCAATCTATAAATTAATTTGTTTAAATGAATGAGGAAATTAGGGTTTTAATTTTTTTCTAATTGCTACTCTCATCTTTAAAGTTTAATTAGTAGTCTAATCCAATAATTTTTAATTATTGGATTAGACTACTAATAGTTTGGAATTTGAAAATGCTATGATAGTATATACTATAGAGAACTGTTGCATCTCAATATACGTACATTGCATGGTTGGAATTCTTGCAGATGGCAGAAAGGCTAAAAGTTATCGATCTTTCCCACTGTTCCGGGTTTCGAAAACTCCCTCGCTTCCCGAGAAGTCTAGAGATATTAAGGCTAGGTCATATTTCACTACATTGGATACAAGAACTAGATATTGGAGAGTTGAAGAAGCTAAAAGTGTTGGATCTCAGACATAGTAAAATACAAAAGATAACTGGAGGAACTTTTGGTATGTTGAAGGGACTTCGAGAGCTCGATCTTACCTACTTCAAGTGTAAGAACTTGAGAGAAGTAATGGTTGATGTTGGTGAACTATCATCTCTTAAAATCTTGCGCACGAGGAAAGCTAGGGATGTCGAGTATGAGACACCTATAGGTTTGAAGGAGTTATACACTTCATCCTGGATTTCGAATCTAGAGATGTTCGAGTTAGAGGTATTGAACGTTTACGATTCCAAGTTTGGACTTGAGATCCCTCCTATGTGGTGGAAGGTATCCAAGTTGAAAACTCTATGGATCGCACAAACAATGATCAATGGTGGAGGTAGTAATGACAACATGATCACGACTATGTTTCCATCGTCACTAACCTCTCTCAACATAATAGATTGTCGTGCATGGCTCCCAAGTCTAGCAAATTTAGGGAACTTGACTCATCTAGTAATGGTTGATTGTCGAACCATTAACAACCATTTGGATGGGATCGCGGGGTTGAAATCTTTGCGGTATCTTGAAATTAAGTGGGTAAAAGGGTTAGCTCGAATCACTGGCCTTACTAGTCTCATGTCTTCGCCCGACTGTAAGCTAGAGAATCTAGCCATCATCAACTGCCCTGATCTTATTGAACTTCATGACGACGATAAAGCAGCAGAAGTAGGAGTAGTAGTCAACTCTTTACGACTCATGATTATCGCCCATTGTCCACAACTTGATGCCGGTCCATTGGTCCGAGGTTTAACAAAGTTCCCAGTGCTTAGAGAACTATGGCTTGAGAAGATAAACTTCATTGGATCCATAGAGAGAATAACTTCCTTGTCAAAGCTCAAAGAAATGAAGCAGTTAGCAGTAGTGGGTGCACACGGTTTGCGAGAGATCGAAGGGCTTGGAGAGTTGAAGTGTTTGGAATATCTTGTGCTGCGAAATTGCACGTCGTTGGAGAGATTATGGCATGCAGACGATCGCCTGGAGAACCTGAAGAGTCTCGACATTCGGAACTGTAGAAGCTTGAGTGTTGAACATCTCTCTGCACTCAAGACAGGTCTACCAGCCAATGCGGAGATCAATTGGCCTGATGAGCCGTGTGAAGACAACGAAAGCGACTCTAGCTAATTCAATGGCGGAACCAGGGGAGCGCCAACTCCCCCCTTCCCTAGTATATATAGAGTGTAAAATTATATGTAAATTTGGGTATGTTTAGAGTTTGATGTCGGGGTATTTGAAGTTTGGCTCTCCATTACGTTGTTTCGGTGAATATTGTCTTAAATTTTACTTAATAGTTACTCATAATCAACTTATAGTATGTGATAATTATAATATTTTATAATAAATTATCCAAATTTGAAGAAAAAATTGTCAGTGACATATATGATATATACTTTTTTACTAATTAAGCAACTTATAATTCTTGTGTATTTTTACTTAGTATTAGATTTATTAAATTTTTCTACAATCATCCAGATTTGAAGAAAATTGTTTACTGGTGGCACCTCTTTTCGATTTACAATTCGACTCCTCGTATCCCAATCTTAGTTACGCCATTGAGTTAATTGGTAACGGGTAAACAATAATATCATCTTTCTCTATTTTCTTTGTAGTAAACGTTTAAAATTTTTTAAGATAAACAATTGAGTCATGTTTAAAATAGGTGATTATTTGTGTTTAAAAAAAAAATCTATTTTCCATGCGTAAATATATAACTTTAATTTGTGTTTGCATGGGGATTAATTATACCATGCATGCAATAAGCAATAAATTGTTCTTGCCTTTAATTTTGATTTTGATTCTGTATTTTTCCCATTGAGAGATCTAGTTTTCTTGTCTTACCCTATTTTTTTTTTTAGTTTTAGGTTTTAGTTTCTTGAGATTTTCTGTATTATTTTGGAACATCTAATTCAGTTTCAATAAATTTTACATATTAAAAAATGATGAAATTAAGGGTGGATCAATCTATGTCACTAGAGGATCACCATCTTAAAAGTAATAAAATTGTTTATAGTAGTCTTGAAATTAAAATTTATGTTTAATATTTAACTATAATTAGACGTAAAAAATCACCTAAATTCTTTTACCAGTATCCTATTGTTGGTTGATTTGCAAAAAATTATCAGATGTGCTCATAGTTGTTTGTAAGCATGGACAACAACGAAAGTATAGTCACAGATCATATGCAGAAGAGATTCTAGCCCATTTAACCATCTAGGACAAGTACCATAAGAACTTAATTAAGAGAGAAATTTTTTTAAAATTTAGCGACAATGACATTATACCATATGTGTTATTTGTCTCTACAGTCCTATAGAGGAAAAAAATATCTTTTAGAAGTAAATACGAGTTGCCTCTACAGCTAGATTTTTTTATAGTGTCAACAACGATCGATAGATAGACAACTCATATTTTTTTCTTTAATATTAGAGTTTCATGTTTCAAATCTATTGATTTCTTGAGAATGAAACCAAAGAATTTATGCTAACTTGTTCTTTCTTAATTACTTTCTTGTTGTGTTGTCAAGAATCTATTTTCCCTCTCAATATTAAAAGAATTTGTATGTTTCTAAAAGGGCAAGGAAACTAAAATGCCTTTGGATCATTATTATTATTATATATAGATAATTATTAGACATATCATAATATTATTATAACCATCAAATTCACATAGTAAAAGAGCTCTCTCTTGAGTACCTCTTCATCAACACCACCCTTATCTTCTTTGAGTATGTTCAATCTTCTTATTCTTCCCTCAATAATTAATTATAATTTTATGTAATTAACAAATATATGCATACATTATGTGCCCTATATGGATATTAGTTCAAATTTGGACAAGTTTCTAAGTTTATTCCTTACTTAATTATCATTTTATTATAAAGAAACTATGTAACATATTTCTTACACGAATTTTATATTATTGTCAGATTTTATGTTTTTGGCAAACGTATCTTGAAGAAATGACTTATGTGAGAGGAGTTGTGACGGTGGCTGCCTTGGTTCTCCCGTTGATTTTGCTCTATAAGTTGTGGTATGGAAGAAGAAGTTTGGAAGACACAAAAATCGACAATGATAACGAGTATGCTATTCAGCTAACAGATTCAACGTCTGTAGTTGATGCCTCTTTTGGCATGTCTGACTCTACAGATCCCTCTAGTTCATTTCCTTCCTTGAGGTTAATAGATTCAACGTCGGTAGTTGATACCCCTTTCGTCACTTCCAACTATGAAGACACACCTAATTCATTTCCCTCAGTTGAATACGAGGTGTTTTTGAGTTTTCGGGGTCCAGATACTCGTAATCAGATCACCGGCATCTTATATCGTTTTCTCTGTCGCACAAAGATTCACACGTTCAAAGATGATAATGAGCTTCGCAAGGGAGAAGAAATAGGGTCTAACCTTCTTCAAGCAATTGATCAATCCAAGATTTATGTTCCGATCATATCAAAGAATTACGCTCATAGTAAATGGTGTCTTATAGAGCTTGCTGAAATCATTCGACACCAAGAGCAAGACACTCGACGCATCATACTTCCCATTTTCTATATGGTGGATCCACGAGATGTACGACACCAGACTGGACCATATCTAAGTGCATTTCAAGAGCATGGCAAGAAATTTGATCAAAGAACTATACAAATTTGGAAAGATGCTCTAAATAAAGTTGGAGCTCTGAAAGGATGGCATGTCAAAAGCAACGATGAGTATGTACTCCTCATCCCAGCTTTTTAAATATTGAATATAGTTTATTATATTTCTTTCTTTGAATTCTTAACTTGTATAAATAACCCTAATTCATTTTTGTAGTTTTAAATAGGTCTAACTATAAGATAATTTAAACAAAAAATATTCTCATATATACTTATTAATAACCTAGGATACGTCCTAGTTTCTTAGTTTGAAGGTTTTTGAGATATTAAAACTGAGTTAACTTTGAAAATATTGCTTTATATAAATTTAAAATTTTAGTTAAATTGAGTCGAGCTCTGTCAGATGAACATTTTGATAATTCTACTCAAAATCTCTCTCTCCTTTTCTCCTTTTTTTTCTTTTCTCTCCCTTTTAAGAATTTGTCATAGAAAGAAAGAAAAAAACATATCAAACAACATTTTTTTTAAATCATGCCCTATTTATATTTAATTAAAACTCTCATGAGATGTTCAGTGGTGTAAATAAAAAATGATTAAAAAATACTCTCAACAAAGTGAAAATATGCTTTCTAGAAGCATATCTGGAGGTAGTTATGATCGGAGATAAATAGCGTAAAACAAATTAATTAAGACTAATTTTATTTCTAAGAAAAATTAACATCTCAAATATATATTTAAATTCGTAGGCAAGGAGTTGTAGCAGATGAAGTTTCGGCAGATTTATGGTCACGTCTAAGTAAGGAAAACCTTACTTTAGAAACTGGCGAGTTGGTTGGAATTGATGATCATGTTGAAGCTATAGTAGAAAAATTAAGTCTAGACTCTAAATGTGTGATAGTGGTCGGCCTTCATGGTATGGGTGGAATAGGCAAGACGACAATTGCAAAGGCAGTGTATAACAATATATCTTCTCATTTTAATCGTTGTTGTTTTGTTGAAAACGTACGAGAAACACAAGGGCATGAGGATGGTGTTGTTACTTTGCAAAAGAAGCTAGTATCTGAAATTTTGAGGATGGACTGTATTAGATTTACTCACGATAGTGGGGGAAGGAAGATGATAAAAGAGAGAGTTTCCAGGTTCAAAAGTCTTATCGTTTTCGATGATGTGGATGAGAAGTTTAAATTTCATGATGTATTGGGAAGTCTTACAGATTTTACTTCTGAGAGTAGATTCATCATTACTTCAAGAAATGAGAGAGTATTGAGTACTTTGGGAGAGAATGAATGTAGGTTGTATGAAGTCGGATCAATGAGTCAATCACGTTCACTAGAACTCTTCTCTAAGCATACTTTCAAAATGAATTCACCTCCACCGGATTACAAGACTCTAGCAAATGACATTGTATTGACTACTGGGGGACTTCCATTGACTCTCAAAGTTATAGGTTCGCTTTTGTATAGAGAAGAGATTGCAGTTTGGAAAGATAAATTGGAACAATTACACGAGACACTTGAGCTTGAGGTCCTGGACAGGTTAAAGATAAGCTATGACTCGTTGGCATATGAGGCACAACAGATTTTCTTGGATATAGCTTGTTTCTTCATCGGAGAAAACAAAGAAATGTCATCTTATATGTGGAGTGATTGTAGGTTTTATCCTGCAAGCAATATTAAAATTCTTATTCAAAGATCAATGATAAAAGTTGGAAATAAAGATGAGTTCCAAATGCACGATCAACTTAGAGATATGGGTGCAGAAATTGTTCGACGAGAAGATATAGAGCGCCCATGGATGAGAAGTAGAATATGGTCGACTAAGGACGCAATGGCGTAACCAGGATTGGTATACGGGGGGAGCCGAATTGTACATTAAAAATTGGTGCCACCGACAAAAAAATTTCTTCAAATTTGAATAATAGTATAAATTTTTCATTCATCTAATACTAAGTAAAAATACACAATAAATGTTTTGGTTATAAGTTGCTTAATTAGTAAAAAATAATTATATGTGCCACCGGCAATTTTTTTTTCAAATTTGGATAATTTATGATCAAATATTAATTATTACACACTATAAGTGAATTATGAGTAACTATTATGTAAAATTTAAGACAACATTTCACCGAAACAATGTAGTGGGGGAGCCGAACTTCAAATACCTCGGCGCCAAATTCCAAAAATACCAAAAAATACATGTAATATTAGACTCGATACTGGGGGAGGGGGGCGCCGTGGCTCCCCCAGCTCCCCCTGGTACCGCCATTGTAAGGACGGTATTGAGCTCTTATCAAACATAAAGGTACTTCAATCTCTCTGAACTATTTAATCATTTTTTTCACATTTATATATACACTATATTATCATCAGCCTATTGGCCTCCTTTTTAATTTTTATTTTATTTATTGAAAAAATATATTTATGTTTCTTGAGTTAGATTACTTAGATATGTATTAATTTTTTTCTAACTTATTTATTTCACTTTTTATAATATATAATGAATCTTTTATATAAATTTATTATGATAAAAAAGAGTGGTGAGTAATTAAATAATTAAAATATGTTATCAATTATTGCAAGGAGTATCATAAAAAAAAAGGTATTATAATAATTAATTATTTTTGTTGCTCATGCTAAGAAAAACAGTCATTGTTCTTCCATTAAAGAATTAACATAAACCAAAAAAATATTTTAAACAATTTCCTTGCTAGAATTATGGGGAAGAAAGAAAATTTAAAAAAATGGATTTTTAGATTCCATAATCTCATTTCTGCATATATTATATTATAAATATATTTATACACACTCATTCATATTTTCTCTTCTCCAATTACAGGGATCGAGCCAAGTAAAAGCCATTAGTTAAACATCTAGTAATTCTCATTCTTGAGGATTGCTGGATAACAGGTATGTTTTGTTACTTATATTATACACATTTTTTAGTACTGTGATTGTACAAAGTTAACAAGCATGTCCTATAATCGGATTAACATACTCTACTGTGCATCCTTTAGTTGTTTTTTTCTATTCAAACTCTGTTAAGTATGGTGATTGGTACATGTAACGTCATCTTTTTTCGTCCACATTGCATGAAGCTTCAGTTGATGAGGAAATTGGTTAATTAGTTTAAGTTTTTTTAAAAAAAAATTGTAATTAGTTTTTGCTTTAGGTAAAATCTCAATTAGCAAAAGATTTATCCATTGGACGGAGAAACTGACATGGCATATACAATCATCATACTTAACGGAATTTGGATGGAAAAAAAAAAACTAATTGCAGGGCAAATTTGTTAAAAAGTGTTGAAGTAGTAGGTGTCAATTTGGTTGATTAAATATTAAATGAGTATGTTTGCTAACTTTCTAAATGTCGTGGCTCTAATGGGTTATAATCTGGCAGATGACTGAGAGGCTGAAAGTTGTGAAACTTTCGAAATGTCGTGGCTTCACTAGACTTCCTGAATTGCCTAGGAACATCGAGGTATTATCCATAAGGGGGATCAAGTACAAAGTGAACATTCAAGAACTGGATATTGAGGAGTTGAACAAGCTAAAGACGTTGGTTTTATCCAAAATTTGTATTGGAAAGATAAGTGGTGGAACCTTTGGTATGTTGAATGAACTCGAAGAGCTCGATCTCAACTACTTAAAGTGTAGTAATTTGAGAGAAGTAGTTGCCGACGTAGGTCAACTGACTTCTCTCAAAATCTTGAGAACAGCAGGAGCTAAAGAGGTCGAGTACGATTGTCCTCTAGGTTTGAAGGAGTTATACACTTCGTCATGGATTTCAAGTCTCGCAGAGCTATTGGAGTTGGAGGTACTACGAGTTTATGGATGCAAGGATGGACTCGACATCCCTCTTGCTACTAGTGAAGATCAAGATAACGTGTGGTGGAAGGTATCCAAGTTGAAGTATCTGTTTCTCACTGATGTGACTTTATTTGGTGCATTTTTAGCTTATGATTGACCTATGAAACGCCCGCTTTTTGATCCTTAAATGCATGCTTAATATGCTTTTATCGAAGTTTTGTGCTAAGTGCTATTATGTTGCCTGGTTGCCACTTTGAGGTCAATTCCATGTCTATTGGAGGTGTTTTCTTTGTATTTTCAGGTCTTGGCATTGTAGTACTGGTGACAAGGAGCACGTAGGATCAAACGAGAGGTCAATCGGAGCTAGGACGGAGGAGATATGGACGTTGCAAAATCGAAGAAAATACGACTTTCAGCTGAAGACATTTTCGGCGAAAATATCATAGGATTTTCGCCGAAGAAGAAGTTTTCGGCGAGATTTTCAAGTCCTCGGTCCGAAAACTCGAAGCAGACAGAAGGCCTTCGATCATTGAGGATATTTTCGGCGAAAACATTCAAAGTTTTCGCCGAAAACTTTAAAAGAAATGCTCAGCCGTTCGGTGTTCTCAAGGACGTTTTCGGCGAAAATGTTACACCATTTTTGCCGAAAATTCAAGGCTATTCCGGCGTGCTATTTAAGGAAGGCAGCGGACGAAAATAAGGGTATCAAATTCATTCTAATTTTACACCATCGCCGTCCGCCTCTCTCTCTCAATTTTTCATCATCAACTCCACCATCTCCTCTCCCTCAACCACACACCATCCTCCCTCAATTTTTGATCAACTTGAAGATCTAAGTGAAGCCTTCCACCCTTGGATTGGAGCTTGAAGAGCCAAGTGAGAAGATCCTCCATGGAAGCAAGGATGGTCTCCTCTTCCCAAATTCAGGTTTCTTCCATGGTCAAGCTAGGCTAAGCTTAGGTTTAGTTTAGTGAGGGATGGATCAAGCTAGGATAGGTGATTGATTGTATGGATTGATGTTTCTTATAGCCATTTGTGTAAGATGATGATCCTAGACCTTGTGCTTTGTAGCCATTAGAGCTTGTGTTGTTCTTTTGGTTTTGTTATGTCTTTCAATACATGAGAATGATTGATTGATGTTGATCTAAGGTTGTAGGATTGTAATTGGATGATTTGAGAGATTGGATTATCAAGTTACAACCATTTTGAGCTTGTTCTTCCTTGTTGGCATTTTATCAAACACTTGGTGTGCATTGAGTTTGCTTTCATTTGAAGGTTGAAAGACCCCTGTGATTGTTAGACTAGTGTTATATGATTGACATGAGAGTGTCTTGCATCATTTACCTTGTGCTAGATGATTGTTGGCATAGAATTCAAGTTCCAAGCATTTCATTGAGCTAATTTCAAGCATTCCATTCCTTTTGTTCACATAGCGAGAGCATGGTGCATTTGGTCTAGGAATAGAGAGTCAATTGTGCGAGAGTTCGTTGATTCTACTTGAGTGAGATGCATGGTCATTAATTACACAACGTTGCTTGAGATTCAATCCAGCTTTCATGAACCTTGAGCTTGAAGAAACCCCTTGCTAGACTAAACTCCTTTCTCTCTTGTTTGATCCTCAATTTCTCTTGTCAATTTTACTTTGCTTGTTTATGTTTTCAACTTGTTTTCTTTCAAACCAAATCTCAACTCAAAATGTATGGACCGTTCACGAATTTTGTGAGTATTAGCCTATGAGAGGGCCTTGTGGAATACGACCTTGATAAATTCCTTATCACTCACAGAAACAAAGATCAACAACAATGTCAGTGATCATGGTGGTGGTGGAAGGTTTCTACTACCGACGTCGCTAATCTCTCTAAGAATCAGAAAATGTCATGAACCGACGTCGCTAATCTTTCCAAGCATGGAGAATTTGAAGAACTTGACTCGTCTAGAAGTCGACGACGTCCTCTTCCAAACTCATTTGGATGGGCTAGAAGGGTTGAGATCATTGGAAACTCTCTTCATCAATAATGTAAGTGGTTTAACTAAGATCAAAGGTCTTAGAGATCTCTTGTGTTCTTCTACATGCAAGTTAGAATCGTTACAGATTAGTAGTTGCCTTGACCTCAATGAGTTAGTCACATGCGAACTCAACCAGACAGTACTAGTCCCCTCTTTACAATGCCTGTCAATTGGTCCGTGCCCACATCTAGATGTTGGCCCGGTGATTCGAGGTCTCTCAAAATTTCCAACGCTGAAGAAGTTGGCGCTGATCAAAGTGATGATCACTAAGGAGGAGGATTTGGAGGTGATTGGAACCCTAGAAGAGTTGGATACTTAGAGTTATATCCATCTTCATTAGAGAGGATACCTTCATTGTCAAAGCTAAAAAAGTTAGAGTCATTAACCCTGAGTTTGCCCAGTTTGAGAGACATCGAAGGACTTGGGGAGTTGAAGTCTTTAAAGCAGTTGTATCTGCAGAACTGCGAGTCGTTGGAGAGACTATGGCTTCCAGATCATCACCCGCAGTTGTGTAGCCTGGGGACACTCAACATTCGAAACTGCAAAAGCTTGAGTGTTGATCATCTCTCTGCGCTCAAGACTAGTCTACCGCCCAGTGTGGCTATAACATGGCCAGATCATTTTAGGAACCAGAGACGAGGACGAGGACGACGAAGACGAAGACAGTTATGATGAATGAATGAATGAATGAATGAATTCATATGCATCATCACCTTCTCTGATTTATCTTCGATGTAATATCATTACTCTTGTATCTAATAACCCTAATTTTTCATCCACATGATTATTGAACAGAAAATTGAATAAATGTTACAGTACGTCCTAAGTAGGACAATACATATTGTAACATTTCACAATTAAGAAATTTGGATCACCAAACTCGAAGGATTACTCCATGCATTCTAACCCCATAATTATTTACTCTAAAATTGATGATTCTTCCTAGGTGGAATGATGATCATCTCTCCATGCATAAGTTGAGCTCTAATATCATTTGCTACTTGCTAGTTTGGCCCTTGGTGGGAGAGAAGTTGGGCTTTCAGCCCACATTACAAATTTACCACCGACATAGCAATTGGCCCAATCAAGGCCCAAATTGTACCTAAGATATGATAGATATAACGGGGTCAAATACTTGATACATTCTAAAATTTTGGTTCGGGTTTAAAAATGGTATTGAAACTACAAAATGTTACAGACTGGTCTTAAAATTTTGAATCGTGTTACGATCGAGTCAAGCAATCACCAGAGATAGCATATTTCAATCATTTTGTCACGTCGCTTTATTTCGAGTGGATGAATTGATTATTTATTCATCCTTTTAATGCACTCGCAAAAGTCACCCTCAAAACGACATGGGTAGATTCTTTAAATCAGGTCGTGGTTTGACGGCTTTTCCTATGAATAACGAGTATGGGGAAGGGAGATGATAGGACTTCCTAGCTTAGGAGTCGATCCAATCAATGAGACAACCAGCAAGCCAAAGACCCAAAAGTTCAAAGACGAACCAACAACCCAACAGATGGCCGATGGGGCACCTTAAGATTATCCACAAGAGATACATGAGTCGTCCCCTCACCAACTGCCAAAATCTCGTCAAAGTCTAGTTATCAATTAGTCGACAACACATGGCAACCCAACTCACATCCCAAGGAGTTACAAATAACATATTGGCTCCATATCATTGATGGGTACAAAGACATCACCATTACACCTACTTATATGTCATATGTTATACACTCTCAAGCTACCCGCCCTAGGTTGTACTTCTTTGTCTCCCATCACACAAATCAAATACGCTTACCTCCTCTTTCCTATACACTTGCTACGATCATTAGTCATCACACCCTGCAAGAAAATACTCAAGGGGGACTCGAAGGACTGTCAAAGAGCAGGAAGCGGTCAATCACTCAACCCATCCAATTCGATACAACCACTTATTAAATCAACCAGTCGAGCCGATGAAACAAGAGACAATGAGCAAAAGGGATAGTGGGGGTTTTCCTTTTGTGAACCAAAAACATCTGAAGTGTTGTTACTTGTTCCCTAGAGTATCTTCAACGTTGAGTGTTTATGCAACAAAGGGAAAAAAAATAGAATATTATAAGGCTATCCCCACCGGTCCACCACTAAGCCTAATTGATAAAGAAGAAACGACAAAGTCAACTCTCAAGTGAGGGTCTTTTGTTGTACTATATGTGAAACCTTCCTTTGAAACATTTGAGAATGGCTCTTGTTTGATCCTCCAATTCATATGGTTAATAACTATCATAAAGACCGATCTGAATTCTCGCTCAACATCTCGAGTTATTAGGATGCAATAATTCTTGGCGCATGTTATCTAATATGTATCACGAACAAAGAATGCAGAGAAGCCGACAAAATTGTGGTGAGTAGTTCGATGCAATAGGTAGTCTCTAGTGGGAAACCAAGATAATTGAATAGACGTAATGATATCCTTCTTGACATGTCGTGAGTTTTTAGGATTTGAGTGAGTAATGGGTACTAATCTGATCATGGATGGGGTATACAATCAAATCGGATAAAATGGGTACTCATGAGTTCTACCCATATTGATAGTGGGTACTCACGAGTAGTCAAATAAGCAAAAAAAAATCTCACCCGACCCCGTCTTATGTGTGTAATGGGTATCCAGTACTTGCAAAAAAAATTAGTCAGACTACGAGTACACACAACCGACATCAATTCAAAAGGTCTAAATTAAGGATTTTCAGTATATAATTTCATTTTCCTGACAGTTAGACCTCCGTCAATGAATACCAAGTTCTAGAACTAACCTCCCATCAGAATCTCATAACCGATCGAGAAGCATCCCGTGATTCGTTAGATGATAGTCGAAGGTGGTGATGACAATGACAATGATAACATGGCATGTTATTTACTAATAAAACCTACATACCCTAACTCTAAAAAAATTAACTAGTTTTAGAGATTAGGCATTAAAAAAGAGTTTAGAAATATCTTAATTTGTCTTATCAATTGGGAGTAAATAAGAAGGTTGACTTAGAACTTTAGTATACAAAAAAATTAAGATTGGAATGTAATGCATTGGACTTGGTCCTATTGAAGAGATGTGGGGAAAGTGCAAAGAAAAAAGTATACTTAGTCTTATTGTTATCTCAAGTGTGTCATGTCTTTTGAGTCAAATCATTTATGGTTCAAAAATATCATTCAAATTATATGAAATTTAGTAATACTTTGAGATTAGCTAGGATGGCTAATAAATATCAAAATCTCACTTTCTGTACTCGGTAAATCAAAACGTATGAATGATTGAAGTTAAGAGAATATGTGGACTTATAAGAAGAGAGATGTATGGTAAGAATGAGTACTTTGGAGACGTTTCAGACTAAAATATTGAGTATTGTCTTTACATTTTTTGGTTCCTTGATAAAGGTAATAATCGGGACTCAAAAAATTATAATAGCTCTTTAAAATTTAAGACGATTCTACTGTAATTTATAACGATTTGATTGTATTGCCCCGTTGATTTTATGATCACACCAAACTTTTTGTTAGTAGTATCACATAATCGACATCTGGTACGATTTCGAAACAAATAATAAAGGAGGGTTAGGAGGGTTTTACTCAAATGGAAAGGTTTGCATGTTACTTGTCCCTCTTTCTCCATTCATGATGACACCTTCTTAGTATTTGTCATTCTATGTTTGCTTTCTTGTCCTTGTGTTCTCTCAATAGCTTAGTTTAATTCACACTTAGTCTCCATGAAATAGTATGCTTACCTTCAATAACGAAATCAGGACGGTAAAACATTATGCACGAAATTTCAAGTTTAAATGTTAAACACTAGACAAAAAAATGATTAATTTTACATAAGATATTCATTTAGACTAACAGGATCGGCCTAGACGGTGGACTACATTGGCCCATCCCTCATTCTGTCATTGTTCAGCTTAGTAAACTTTGAGCTTCAAGCTCATAATATTTGAAGTGGGAATCTTACTACTAGGATTTGTGTAACCATTAGAAGAGGGTAATCTAGGTCGAGCATAACTTGTTTTATTAACTCGTACTATTGTCAGTCTAAAAAAAAATTAAATGACGATGTGTTTATTTCTTCATAAATTATGACTTATCTTTCCTCTATCTCGTAGTTTCATGCATAGAACTGCTCATTTTGTAGTTATATTATTTACAAAAGTAAAGTTTTTACCAATCTAGTTAATTGACCACATAATTTGCAATTCAAAGTTGTTATCAACTAAGATAACCTAATAGTAAAAAAAAAATGTGTGATAGGTTTTTACTACATGTAAAAAAAAGGTGGTTGGTTTACATTTACTTCAATATGCACTTAAAATAACTAGAAAAATCAAGATTTGATTTTGGATGAGTGAAAATAGAAACAAATTAAAAGAGTGGAAATTCCTTTTGCCAAAGAAAGCAAATCCCTAATGAAAGGATGAATCATACATTTTACCATTGGAATATTCCACCTAAATAACTATGAACTACATTAAATGTTTCCCATTTTTTCTCCAATCTATCTTGATTGGTCTTAGTAGGTAAGATGCACATTGAAGGGTGTCATTAGGTTAGGACTCAGTGCTACATGAAGTCGATCAATCAATTCTGAGTCAATTAACCATATTTTTTACCGATAATTGACCGACACTTCCTTTCAGCTATGACTGCCATCGACTGAAAATCATCTCTACCACACCATTAATCCACTAAATTGATTCGATTAATAGATACTTAGTGCTATATGAAGTCAATCAAACATGAATTAACCGTGTTTTTTTTACCAATAACCAACACTTTCTTTCACCTATGACCGCCACCAACCGAAAAAAATCACCTTTACCAACCCATTAACCAATCGAAACCAACTCGATCAATCGATTTCGACCAATAACCAAACCAATTTTCACACTAGCATTGTGTCTTACTTTACATTACCTTTTTCCAAGTCTTTGGAAGATTGTGCCCTTTTTGGTGGAAGAATGCTTGTCACCTACTCCTTTTAACTTCCTTTCTTCCTTCTTCTTCATCTTCTTCACCAAATTCATCCATGGAGAAGAAGCTCAAATGCAACCTCTGTTTCAGAATCTTCCCTAATCTAAGAACCCACATGAAATCCCACTTCCCCATAACTCGCCGCCTTAACAACCACCGCCGGCAGCAGCCGCAACTCACTGAGTCGTCGTCTTCCGAGTCCTACCTCTCGTCGGAGGAGGAAACAGAGCAAATCAGCAACAACAACAACGATGTAGCTTATGAGCTTCGGGAGAATCCAAGGAAGAGCTTCCGAGTTGCGGATCCTGAGTTCTCCTTCGCCGGATCGTCGTCTCCCACCGCCGTCGCCGCCGCCGTTGTTGTTCAAGACGGTGAGAGTGAGACCGAGTCGACTCGGAACCTGACTCGGCGGCGGTCCAATCGGACTCGGAAAATGGGGGGTTTTGATGATCATCGTCTGAATCGATTTGTGGAGAGGAAACGGAGATGGGTTTCGCCGGCGCCGCCTCCGGCGGCGACGGCGGAGCAGGAGCCGGTGAGCTCTGTTTCCGACAATTCACCGGAGGAGGACGTGGCAATGTTTCTGGTGATGATGTCGAGGGACGTGAATTGGGAGACGAGGAATCGGAGATTCCTCGCCGGCGACGATGAAATCGAGGAAGGTGAAGCGTTAATGGAGTCTGAAGAAGAAATCGAGGAGATTCAAGAACAGAGACGGATTCGATTCACTCGAAGAGGGAAGAACAACCTGAAATGCGAGAAATGCACGAAGCATTTCCGATCCTCGTCGGCATTAGCATCCCACCGTCGGATCTGCTCCCTCAACGGAACCCAGCTTCGTACCCTCGCCGACGGCGGACCCAATCCGTCGGAGAGGAGAATTTTCCAGTGTCCGTACTGCTTCAAGGTGTTCGGGTCGGGTCAAGCTTTGGGCGGACATAAAAGATCCCATCTCTCCAGCAGCGGCTCTTACCCGCCGCAGGCGACGACGGCGGCGAAAAGCTGCAGCCTTCTGGATCTGAACTTGCCGCCGCCGGCGGCAGAAGACGACGACTACAGCGTGGTCTCCGACGCTTGAAACCGCAATTCAACAATCTGGGTCCCTTCCATTTTCCGATTTTCTGTTCTGGGTAGGAATTATAATTCGTAGTTATTAGGAGATTGAATCGAAAAGTCTGAAACTTTGATTTTGCCGCCATTGATGAGAACTTTAACTTACTCTGTTCTTAGTTTCTGTTACTGTAAAATTGCCAAATCTGGGAAATGTTAATTTTTTTTCTGAATTTCTTTAGCTTATTAACCATTGATGATGAACTTCTGTTACTGCAAAGAAATCTGGGATCCTTTTTAGCTTTATGCTTTTGAATGTGATTCTTTTTCCGTGGCTGAATTCAAATGTTCCTAAAATTACCAATTCTACCGCAATTCAATTATGGAGGAATATACAATTGTAAGAGATTTGAATTCCTTGTTTTTCATGATAGATGACCACAAGAATTGAAATCAATACTGAAATAAAATGATTGTTTTACCCTTAATTTATTCCTCAATACCGAAAAAAATAGAAAGAAAAGTTGTGTTGAACATGGGTTAGGGACAATTTTGAGATAATATTAAAAGTTGTAAGGGAAAAGGAGAATCCCACCCTTTTGCAAGGTAATTGAAATCTTGCGTTTCAGAGGAATTGGATCTCCTCCGACTTTCAATGCCACCGTAATTGGACGAACCATATGTCACCGGAAAACAAGGAATTCGCCAAAGCCACCACAATTGGTCAATTCTTGCACCCAAATCCGCAACGGAAAACGAGGCCGGAATTTATATCTACATGTTAGTTGGTGGGTTTTGAATTTTTACATGAATAGATGAGATATGGGTATTTGGGTAATTTCACACATGGTGGTTTGTTATTCGATGAGATTGGGTATTCGGTTTAGGTGATACGTCAAGTTGGGACTCGTGGACCAATAAATGATTCAACTGTTGGGGTTGAAGTATGGACGTCCTTGATGCACCTTGGTTCCGGATGGATGACCCTTCCAAGGCATATGAAAGCACGTCAGAACAAGCGATGGTGTACATAAGGAGTGTATATGAGAGATGGATGAGTAACAGAGAAATACCGGGGCGTGCGCCCTGTAACAGGGCGGAGGTCCACAACCCTTAGCGTGCAGCGTATGAGCATACATTATCGGACGTGTGGTCTAGAAGTGTGTCGTGTCCCTTACTGAATGAGCAACCCCCCATTTTATAAGGCCTTCATGGCATGGGTTGTCTCTCCACGTGTCGACATCCTAGCGGTTCTATAACAAGGTGGAGTGTGGAGCCTCTGATGGGTCCTATATATGGTGATAGAGGGATGGTCTGTGGTTAGTGTCAATCAGGATGAATGGTGCTCCTGTTCTGATGGTGACAGACCTCTCTGAGCCCATACCTCTCGTCATCCATCTGCAGGGTAGTTGGCGAGGGAGTGACAGGGCGTGCGTCCTGACAAACGCGGTGAGTTGGTAGTGACGTGTCAGGACGGACGCTCTGTTCTTGAGTTAACGTTCGGAGCCCATATCTCTCGTCAGCCAAGACGTCCCCTGACTGAGGTGAGGGCGCATGATCTTCTAGGGCATCCACTCATGACCGAGGTGAGGGCACACAGAGACTTGAGCCTAGGGCCCATCAATACCCTATCGCACCATGAAATTATGTGTTTTGAATTGCTATGAGTTTTTATTAAACATTTGTTATATACTTTTTCGGTCATTGACACCAAGATCAAACTAGCGAGACTAACAATACAATACATAATAATCAAATCTCTACAAAACTGTACTTGAACCATAATCGAACCGTAATGAAACCTATTACACCATGAACATCCCGTATCGGTTTGGTGACCGGTTCATGGTCGAACCAACCGGTACGATACCATCTTTCAAACCTTGCTTCATTGGCCATTGAATTATGATTGCAAACATACAAATTCTGGTTCACTATTTGTCTTTGAGCCTTCCATCTTGATTTTTACTGATTTTTTTGCAGTGTGTTTGAGTGAGCTTTCATGTCATATTGCAGTTCCTCTGTACTCAAATGATTATTTATACTTCAAGTCAACTAGAAGTTGATTATTCAGTAAATTAAAAGGACATGAAAAAAAATCAGTATATAGCATTGTCAAGTCTCAATTTTCATTAACCATTGGAAAATAATTGATTTGGTAATTTTTAAAATTTTTTTTATCTAATACCCGATAATCATATTGGGTATGAAATATTCTGAATTCGAAAATCCGTGTGTATGATTCACTTAATTAAAATATACTTTTATATTGATAATAGTGTCTACAAGAGTTAATTGTAGTTGAGTACGTATTCAAACTTGACACTCTACTGAAGTTTGTCGACCGCTTTTATCATCTTCATTGTTAATATCTTGTAAATTGATTTGATATTAGTATTAGAGAATCTTTTATTCGGCGAGGAGGTACGAGGGACTGATAATTAGAGAAAGTATTAGGATTGGTGAACGGTGGAAAAGTGTTTTGTTAAAAGTTGGAAGATGCTAAATTATCTTGTCCGGTATGTATATTTGATAAAGAAAATAGCAGGGAAAACAATCGGAATTCTGTTTGGGGATATCAAAATTTCTAATAAAAGTAGAAATTTTGAGAATATACATTTTAGAGGCAATAAGAAACTCTGGCTATCTAAAATACACCAACTTGCTCCATAGACAGCAAACAAACAAGGATATCTCAGAATACGGAGTTTTCAAAAAACTCAACAAAATTTCTCCTATAACAAACGATTCTTTTAGTGTCGTCATGTGAGCAATTGTGGGACATGAAATAAGCCAATCTGAGCCACAACTAAAAAATTTCTCAGTTTTACCCCACGATATCTCAAATTTGGGATCTCTGATCGTCATAATTTCACCACCATAATACTTATTTCAAAATACCATTAGAATTATTCATATACAAATAATCATGTTTATGCATCAAATACAAAATATTTTAATTAGGTAATATATATCCATTTATAGTGAATAATTTCTAACCATTGCTAATTAATAATTGAATTGTCTTTGAAAGCTTCTTCCATATGACCAACTACTTTGAACCTTTGAAATGACTAAACGAGAGGACCCATTAAGGTGACCTCAGATGGCGGTTGGACCCGGCCGAGTTGGATCGGGTCTGAGAAATTTATAATTTTCGATTTAATATGATGATTGAGTACGTAGTAGATGAAACAAACTGAATAAATTTACTTGGTTACTTGCATGATGAATCGTGAAATTGCTATAAATCATTCGAGAAATTTTGATGATAAAACTTGATTTTGTATAGTAAATTTAATGAGTTAGATGATAAGTGACATAGCTGCATAATATAAAAAAAAAAGTATAGTTGATCTGTCCAACATGAGTATCGTGCTCTTCCTCCCAACAAGTCTAGTCGACCCCAAAAGTGATTCAATCCAAAGGATCGAGTAGACACTTTACGAGAAACTGACCAGAAAGACTCTAAAAGTGCTAAATGAGCTAGCAAAAGGCAATTCAAACACCCCGCAACCCATCCAACCCTCCAATTTGAACCACTTACCAGTCCAACTAACATTACTAAACAAAACACATGTACATCTCCGTGACTCAACATGAAAGTACCGTACTCTTCCGCCCAACAAGACCGACTAGTCCATAAGTGGTTCCAAACTGAAAAAATAATCAAGTGAACGACTTTGGAGAAACCACCCACAAATTAAGAATCTAAAAACGTAAAAACGCCCCGTAAACACAAACACAATTCATACACCCCCCATAACTCACTCAATCCTCTCCAACTCAAACCACTTTGTACGAAATTTCATTCCATCATTTTTACTGGTTCAACAAATTGGTTCCGACGAAAGATGTTGACTTTGACTTGACCCAATACACAAATTTCTTCAGTTTTTTCTAGGTCGTTGGATCAGTTTTTTTTTTTTTGTGTGGCCTACAATTAACTACTTGTCCTTAGTATGTTAGTCATGCTTCATGTGACACCTTGGATTCTTGCCTTCATAAGACAATTCTTTGGTCTTTGGTCCCTTTGTTCTTTGTTTCTACAGAGAAGAAGCTTCCTTCTAACTACTATCAAACTGTATTGCATCACAAGTAGAGCGTGAGTTCTGGTCCAAACAAGTTGAAGTGTCAAGTACTTCACATTAATTTTTAAAGGAATTTGGTCAACAACAACCAATGATGTTTCAATTTGTGATTAGTTGTAAGGTGATCAAGTTGGTACGGTTTTGTAGTTTTGGGATAAAAATACGTAAGGAATTATTTTTGGTGGTATATTGCACTACAAAGTATTAAAAATAGACAAATATGACATATGGGTGGTGCGGCGCCGATGACACATTGCGTTGTAAAGTACAAAAATATGTTATATTCTATGTTTTGCTTCCATACGTGCACAGTGCACACACATGCAACATGGCTGGCCGACCTCAATTAACATAGTTATATGTTAATTGTGGTTAGCTGAGTGGCGCCCACCCACGTGTTATATCTGTCTGATTTTGGATATAGTGTCACAATGTGTCATCAGAAGTAATTTTACTTGCTTTGATGGAACTAGTCATTAGTCAACCCCTAGGAAACTTGACATGGGCTTGAGCCCATGGGATTCATGTTAGCTGTGGGCCTAAATGGGCTTTCTGTGCTCATATAAATGGGCCTGGTATTCTCGAGAACTATTCCAAGGGGCCTAAAAAGAACTATGTGGCCAATTGTTGTTTTGTAGGGTTATTGGATTGCATCTTGAAATTTGTGAATTTAAAATTAATATTTGTATGAAGTGATTTGAAATATAATAATTTATATAAAACAAAAGTGTATGGGTGTTTTTTTTTCCAAAACCAAATACATAAATATTATCCCGACAAGCTAGCAATTCAAGAAGAAAAAGTGTATGTAATACATGGATATGACATTTCCACCCGCATGCAGCACCAAACCCGTGAAGTCGCGTAACAACCACCTCGTGGCACCTCCACACGTGGTAACAAGTAGTTTTCTCATATAGACAGAGTCAAACCCACGTATTCTAGGATCTTCTTGAAACTTGATTTAGAAACAGAATTTTCCGACCGTCTTTTTCGGCTGGGCTCCATTCAGGGTGGGTGTCCAGCTCGTCCCGCTTCTCAGCAAGCCCCCATCAACATTAATCTCGGCGCAGGTTAAGAGGGGTGTTCAAAGACTACTAGAGAAATTGAAACTTGACAGAGTCGAGAAGGTAGAATTTTGTAGTGTCTTTTAACCTAAAAAAAAATCGTAATACGTATCGAGTGGGCCCTTAGGAAGTCATAAAATATAGGTAGTGATTCATGGTTGGTATTGGCCCAACTCATGGACCAAGTTCGGTGTATTATTGGCTAAGTATTGGGCCAACTTGTGGGCCAAGTTTGACGGTGGTTGCGCCTAACAGCTTGTTGACCATTATTATATTAGTTATTAAATCAATTGAAAAAATTATTTAATTTTTTTTTTATGATATTGTAAATCTCAAAACGGATGTGGATCCCATCCAACCCTTTCCAAGGATTGAAAATTCAACTTTCATCTTAACCATTAGATCACCTTTGACCTTTTGACCAATCCAATGGTCTAGATTGTTAGGGGTATTTTAGACTTTACACATATAATTTAATTATTATATATAAATTAATTAATTAATTATTCCACCGACCAGCAGCTCAGCTCCGGTGACCGCGGCCTTTCCGCGCCGCGGCGGTTTTTCCGGCGACCGGCCGACGACTTTTCCGGCGAAATTTTTTTTGAAAATTTTTTTTCAATAATTTTTTTTTACTTAAAAAAATACTAGTTAACACTTTTTTTGCTGTTAACTAGTTAACAGTGTTTTTTTAACTGATAACTAGTTAACATCGGTTTTTTTGTTTGATAACTTGTTAATATATTTTAACTTGATAACTAGTTAACGAATAATCAAATAATCAAAATTTTAACGAGATTTTTTGTTAACAGATTTAGGTGATAACTTGTTATCAATATTAGTTAACTAGTTAACATTAAAATAACATGTTAACAGTTAACATTATGATTTAGATAACTAGTTAACACCTCTTTTTTACTGTTAACTTGTTAAAAGTGTTTTTTTAACTGATAACAAGTTAACATGGTTTTTACGTGATAACTAGTTAACATCGTGTTTTGTTTGATAACTTGTTATTAGATTGATTTTAACATGATAACTAGTTAACAATGTTTTTTATTGATAACTAGTTAACATGATTTTTTATGGATAACTAGTTAACATGGTTTTTTACCTGATAACTAGTTAACAACATTTTTTGTTTGATAACTTGTTAACAAACTTAGGTGATAACTTGTTATCAACATTAGTTAACTAGATTACTTATCGAGTTAACTAGTTAACATCATGACTAAGATAACTAGTTAACATTTTTTAAAGATTATAACTAGTTAACCAATCGAGTTAACTGGTTAACATCATGACTGAGATAACTAGTTAACATTTTTTAAAGATGATTACTAGTTAACCAATCGAGTTAACTGGTTAACATCATGATTGAGATAACTAATTAACATTTTTTTAAGATGATAACTAGTTAACCAATCGAGTTAGCTAGTTAATTTATTAACAAACACACTACTCATAAAGATGAACAGTAGAAAAGGGATTTCAGATATTCTGTATCGATGACTGATGACAAATAATATGACAATTAACAAAAGTAGAAGAAGAAGAAAACCAACACTACAAATCCAAAACCACCGCTAATTTTTAACAAGCATCAACAGCACTAATTCTCCCTTCATTATTCAGATCTCTCTCCAGCCACGTCTCAAAGGGAGTCATGTGCCAATTCACTCTCTTATCCTGCATCCACACCATGTCAACAAAGGGTCCAGTCAGTCAACTCCTAGAACGACGTCGGCGGTGCTGATGGCGTCTAACTGTGTCCACAGCTTCCCAACCGAATCAGATTCCCACACACACTTCCAAATCTTCTAGTCTACATCCCAACCCACCAAACCGAACCAAACCAAAAAAACCAAACCGAGAAGTTCCTCACTCCTCACTCAGTTTATCTTCCCCCTTCGAAATCAAATTCACCTTCCCCGTCGCAATATCCGAAACCGCCGCCGGCTTCATCTTAGACGCCATCAGCACCGCCGACGCCATCAGCACCGCCGACGTCATCAGGTTCACCGTCATCCTCTCCGGGATCTCGTTCTCAGTTATCGGACCTCGCCGACGACGAGGTCGTCGTCGCCGTAGACCACCACGCTGGTGGCGTTCCGCAACTTGAATCTGGCCTGATTTGAATTCGTTCGTGATCTGGATTATCATCTTTGTGGTGACGTTTTGGGCGATGATTTAGGTCAGTTAAGGAAGCGAGGGAGGGGGAACGGGAGCAGCGGTGGCCGGCGAGGGTTTGGCTCCCTTTTTGGGAGGAAAGGGTGTTGTTACACAGAAAGAGAGAGGACGGCGAGTGTCGGCGCTTGATTGAGGAATAGAGGGAGAGACAGTGGCTGGCAGAGGCGATGAAGTATGTATGATTTAGGTCAAGAATATTTTTCGAAATGACAAAATTGCCCCTCCGGTTTTTGGTTGGAAACTGGTCCAACCTTTAAAGGTTGGGTCCGGATCTTGTGCCTCTCAAAACATCATTATTATCCATGCATGCAATTAATTAATTCTGATTAATTCTACATTTAAAAAGTGAATTTATTGGGAAATCACTCTCCTCAATCTGATCTGATAAGACAGTATTGTTGGGACGAAACTAGATAGTGTATTATAACGAGGAAGGATCAAGATTTAGACGTTCAATTTAGAGTTAAGCAGTGGTGAAGATAGGGGAGCCAATGAAGTACAACAACCGACATGAACGGTTTCAAACAGTGCTAAAGATTTTAACAATCCACGACTCCATCAACCCAATTAAACCACGGTTTGAACAGCGTTAAAGATTTTAACGATCATATGACTTCATCAATCCAACAAGAAATTTTTGATTGAATGAATCAACCCGAGCTGGTTAGACCTGTAAGATTTGAATTATTGGACCCTATAAAGCTTCCAAACTGTATGGTGGAGTTATGGGAACATAAAGTTTGGTTGGTGGTGAAAACTGAAAAGAGCCATTTTGAGAATCATTTATTTATAATATAAAGGGAAAATAACATTTTGGCCCCTATACTTTGCCAACTTAACAAATAGCCCCCTATACTATAAATTGCTCTTTTTACCCCTACTACTTTGACTAGTTTGCCATTTGAATCCTTCCGTTCGAACTTTCGTCTTCTTAACATTAAATTTTGACACATCCACATGCTGATAAAGAGAGATATTGAAGGTAGGAGATGTAGAATTGGTTAGGGAGGTATCACCAGTGGCAGAGCAAGAAATTTTGCCAAGCGGGGTCCAAAATAAAAAATCAGCAAAATGATCGAATAATAAAAGTTTTTATCAAGTGCAAATGGGGTCCAATATTCAATTTTAAGCATTTATGTTACGATTTTACATACAAATTTTTAAAAATTATTTTTTAAGTGGGGTTCAGGGACCCCGCTTGGAGCCCATGGCTCCGCCCCTGGGTATCACGAAGAGTATGGCGAAATATGAACGGTTTAAAAACCACATATTTTATTCGTCGATTTCATCCTATCTAATTATATATACATGCATTCTCAATTAAAAAACGCTTAGTAAGCTATTGGAGCTAACATGCATGGTGTATTAATTGAATGCACATCAATTAATTAACGTCACGAAGATGAAAGCTGAAACGGAAGGACCGAAACAGCAAAGTGGTCGGTCGAAAAGTTAGGTAGGCAGTAGTGTAATAAAATGCTATTTTCCCTAATATAAATTTTAAAAATTTTGGACTTAGAAATTTGAAGCAAAAAGATATGGTACTAATGTGAAGCTGTGAATTTCTGGAAAGTTATGCTTATATAAATATATGCCAGCCAGCTATGCCTATAGATTGAAACTTAGGTCTGGCTCCAGGTTAAAAGGTGACAAAAGAGAAATGGGACCATATGGTTCATGTTTGGATAAGAATGAATTCATCTTTGATAGATTTTGTTCAAATGGGTTTCGGTTCGATTGCTAGAGTCGTTAGAAATAACGGTTTGATCGTGGTGGAGTTGTAGTTATACTGTGATTGTATTAGACAGACTTGATATTTGGATGTGACTGAGTCTCGTATGGTATTGCTTTCAGGATGGTGTGATCTTGTTAGTGCATGTTTTTGTCATTCATTGTGTTAGATTGTCAAATCTAAGATCAAAGAGAACTCCAGGTAAGTCGGTTCAAGGAATAGTAGGTTGGAAACAAAAAAAAAGTGAAGTTTACGAGTAAAATATAACACATATATAGAATCGGTGTTTGAAGAAGGCCCTTGTATGACGACGTTATACTGGAAGGGGACACGCATGAAGTGTTTAAGTCGCTTACTAAGGTCTGAGTCGGATGCCTTAGTTTTTCAGGGATATCATCAGCCAAATGTAAACTCCTCTCATCCACCCACATCTTGAGTTTAGTTGTGCTTGGAGAACTAGAAACAAGGCAACTCACATGTTAGTTAGTCAGTCTTGTTCCTTTACAGAACCTATTATAGGTATTGTTTCTTCGACTTTGCTTGAGAGTGCTCTACAGAACACTTGTTAAAATAGGCCCTTGTATTAGCCACTTCTTACTCTTAGCATTCATATATTAGATAACAAGTCATAATTCTGTTGTTTTTATGATCTAAATCAAGGATTGTACACAACCACATGTCTATAAGTACAACGAATGTCAGAAATTCTCATATCAACATAGACTAAATTTTTTAAACGAAATGTACCAATTTCGTCAATACCTAACCAAATCATAAACAAATCAAACCGTGAATCATCTACAAGAAACAGATCTAGAACCGAAAGTAACACCTCCCAAAATTCAAATATTTTCAAACCAACACCAAGATCAACCTAATAAAACACATAAAAATACCCCTTATGGTCACTATACTTTAAAAAATTTCACAAATTACTTTGGAAGAATCATTGCCATCTTTTGATTCTTCCACTAGAAAGAAAGAATATTACAACTAGTTGTCATCCACCATAGCTCAACTTTCAACCAATGATTCACAAATACCTTTATTCCTTCACCAAATCATTGTCTTCTAATTAAACAAATCCCCCTTAAACAAGGATTTGAATTATTAATTTTTACTTGATTTTTTCTCTAATTATAGTAATTAATTATGGACCCATGAGATCATATATGTGTTTAATTATATATTATAAAGATATGGCGCATTTTTTAAAATAGTGAAAGGTACTCGAAATTATTAGTAGGTGGCCAAGTTGATAAATGGGTTTAAACGAAGGTGTGAGTGTCTAACTTGTATGTTGTTAGGGTTATTTTCGAGAGAATGGTGATAATTTAGTAACTCGATATGTGGGTTGGTTCTAATTTCTTTCTGGGTTATTAGAATTATTAGTAGGCAGTCAAGTTGGTAATGGATTAAAATGAAATTTCAAAATGATGAAAATGTGACGATCTAACTAGTATGTTGTAAGGGTTAATTTACGAGAAGATTGTGATTTAGAGGTGACAATCTACTAATTCGATATGTGGGTTGGTTCTAATTTCTTTTTGGGTCATAATTAGAATTATTAGTAGGTAGTCAAGTTGGTAATGGATTCAAATAAAACTTCAAAATGACTATGTGACGATCTAACTAGTATGTTGTAAGAGTTAATTTACTAGAAGATTGTGATTTAGAGGTGACAATCTACTAATTCGATATGCGGGTTGGTTCTTTATTTTGGGTTATTAGAATTATT
The DNA here is from genome assembly GCA_034768395.1 of Linum lewisii. Taxonomy (NCBI): domain Eukaryota; kingdom Viridiplantae; phylum Streptophyta; class Magnoliopsida; order Malpighiales; family Linaceae; genus Linum; species Linum lewisii. The sequence continues at coordinate 64,195,032 of CM068301.1, read as the reverse complement.
AGTAAGTGGTCAAGTTGGTAAAATGAGTTCAACTGAACTTTGAAATGACAAAAGTGTGACAATCTAACTAGCATATGTTGTAAAATGTTAATGAGAGAATTGTGATTTAGAGGTGACAATTTACTTACTTAACATGTGGGTTTGTTTTGATTTCATTTTGGGTCATTAGAATTATTAGTAGGTAGTCAAGTTGGTAAATGAGTTCAAATGAAACTTCGAAACGAAGGAAGGTATGACTATCTAACTAGTAAATTATGCAGTTTTTTTTTAGAGGATGACAATTTAGAGGTGACAATTAATCTACTAACTCGACGTGGAAATTGGGTTCCAGATTGAGTTCAACTCCTAGCTCCTTCGAGTTTCAAGTAAATTCACGACTATTTGTGATGTAAATTTTTGGCACTACCCATGACCTATAAAAAGACTTGATTTTTATGGATACGCATGAAATGGAAACATCCTAATTCGAACTATTTAACCCAACACTTAGAAGCATGACCAACTGATCATAAAGAGTTTTTTTCTCAAGGACATCAATTTAGAGGTGACAATCTACTAAATCAATACGTGAACATGCTAACTTAAATGAGGACACATAGATCAGTTCCTCATTCAAGTTTCTAGTGAGCTCATAGGTATGATCATATAGTTAAAAGAGTTTTGCCAATATTCATGGCACATAAAAGACTCGATCTACAGGTCTAGTAAAGAAGGGAACATGCTAATCCAATTCAACCCAGAACTCATTCTATCATTACGTACAGTAATGAAACCACACGTTTATAATTTGTACATAACTCAAGATGACCTGAACCAAAATGTACCATGACTCGAAACAACTCGACCCACCAAACCAAAAGGCATGCGGCCTGGATATGGTAATATGCCCAAATGCTAATTCAATTCAACTCATAACTCATTCTTTCATTACATTACAATAACAAAACCACAAGCTTATAACTTGTACATAACTCGAGATGACCTGAACCAAAACGAACAAAAACTCGAAACAACCCAACCCATTACCCACCAAACCAAAAGATGGGGCGTAGCTGGTAATAAACCCGAATGCCATAACTCATTCTATCATTCCATTACAATAACGAACCCACAAACTTATTATAACTTGTACATAACTCGAGATAACCTGAACCGAAACTCGAACCAACCCAACCCACCAAACCAAAAAGTGGGACCAAGATTGTAATACACCCAAAACCCCCCATATACCCAAACAAAATTCTACACAAAAAAGCTCCCTAAGCCCCCCAAAATTGCAAAGCTGGCAACAGCTGCAAAAGATTCATCCACCACCATTGCTGCAACTATAAATACAGAGCTCCTTCTCATTACCCTTCTTCACAACTCAAATACCCAATTGGAGAAGAAGCTAAAAGATGGGTACTTTTTCAACTCAAAGTTTGGTTCTTTGTGCTCTGTTTCTAACGGTTGCCGGCGCCGTCGCTGGTGGAAGCTTCTACGACGACTTCGATCTTACTTGGGGAGGACCGCGTTCCAAGATATTCGGAGGCGGCCAGATGCTGTCGTTGTCTCTTGATAAGGCTTCCGGGTCTGGGTTCCAGTCCAAAAAGGAGTACTTGTTTGGGAGGATTGATATGCAGCTTAAGCTCGTCGCCGGTAACTCCGCCGGCACCGTCACGGCTTACTACGTACGTATTAATAATTTAATATTATAAAGCTGATACGACACCGTATTGAACATTAAGTCAGCGTTTTAACGCACTGCCGCTGATACGACACCGTTTTAATATTAAGATCGTTTTTAGTATTAATATTATATAGGGGTGGCAGTCCCAACCTGAAACCCGAAAACCTACCCGTAATCGACCCGGTCAACGCGGTTTTATAACCGGACTGACCAAATAACGGGTCGGAGTCGGGCGGTTAAAAAAAACCGGCCAAATATTAGGGCGGTTATTGGTCCGCCAGATAACCGGGCCGACCCGGCCGAATGCCACCCCTATACTATATGGATGACTTGACGAGAGTTGGGATCATCACATCGTTATGTTTTAAATTTATTTTCTTCGAACTCTTAGTATTCGCAATTTCGGATGTTAATTAGTTATTATTAAACAGAAGTATTTGCGTTATTATTTTGGGATTTCAGATTTTTTGTTTTCGAAATTAATTATTTGGTTAGTTGTTTAGTATTTCAGAATTAATTTTTATTAATTGTGTCACTTAATAAGTTAGTACGAAGTACGAACTAAATTATGAAATTAACATATCCCAAATTAAGTGCTACAATTGAAATAACAAATTATTTGGGCTACTAAAACCCATAATTATGCAGCCCAATTGGGTTTGGAAGCAGTTGGGCTGCATTTGGATTCGAATTTGGGCGGCAAATGTTGGGCTTCACGCTAGGCCGGGTATAACCGTTGGTGCCCGCCCGCCCGTCGGCCACGGTCACGGTAAGGAAAACAAAACCGACGAGTCCGAGTCGGGCGGTTAAAAAAAAACCGGCCAAATATTAGGGTGGTTATTGGTCCGCCAGATAACCGGGCCGACATGGCCGAATACCACCCCTATAACGCTAATACGACAGCGTTTTGAATATTAAGGCAGACGTATCAATATCATAGAGTTGATATGGCACCGTTTTGGGTATTAACACTGCGTTTTGTATACATTCTGTGTCTGACAATGGTGTGGCGTGGTGTGGTGTTGGCAGTTGTCGTCTCAGGGTCCGACCCACGACGAAATTGACTTCGAGTTCTTGGGGAATGCGAGTGGGGATCCGTACATTTTGCATACGAATGTGTTTGCTCTAGGGAAGGGGAACAAAGAGCAACAATTTTACCTATGGTTCGACCCGACTAAGAACTTCCACACTTATTCTATCATCTGGAGGCCTCAACACATCATGTAAGATTTTTCGCATTTTTTTACTAGAATGGATAGAAGTTAATCGACCCAAATTTGGAAAACGTGTCATGCAAATTCAAATCTTAATCAACTCGACCCAATTTGGTTAACCGAAATCATTTTATTAACCGACCGGTTTCAAAATTTGGTTTGGTCATTTCGGTCCCATATGCGGTCCTTGGCCATTTCGGTCCCAAATGCGGTCATCAAACACGACCTAAATCAACCCTTTTTCACAATATACCTCCCAGAGTATGGATTCAAACACGTGACATCTAACCACCATGTAATCAATGCAGATTCCTGGTAGACAACACTCCAATACGAGTATTCAACAACGCCGAAAACAGGGGAGTCGCGTTCCCCAAGACCCAACCGATGAGGATCTACTCGAGCCTATGGAACGCGGACGATTGGGCCACGAGAGGCGGGTTGGTCAAGACGGATTGGTCCAAGGCTCCATTCACTGCTTACTACAGGAACTTCAGAGTCACCTCTGTTTCTTCTTCTGCTAGTGGCTCGTTTGGCAATGGCGATTGGCAGTCGAAAAACGAGCTTGATGCTAACTCGAGGAGGAGGCTGAGATGGGTTCAGAAGAACTTCATGATCTATAACTATTGTACTGATTCCAAACGGTTCCCTAAGGGTCTTCCAACTGAGTGTAAATGATTAGTTTTATAGTGATGGTTTTTGAATAATTTTCCGGTGTTGGGACTGGTTTGTAGTTTGTATTATATGGGTGACTATGTTGCAAATTCTAAATTTTAATTGTTTACTTATTTTCGGTTTTGATTATGCATGTTTAGTGAATGATAATTTTTTTTATTTGAATTGGATTAGATGTGTAAAGATTGATGAACACATAAGTCGAGTGATTCGTGATCAGATTGACTCGTAACTTGAATGACCAAAGTTCAATAGTTCATAACTCATGCAAAATCGATGAATTCGTAACTCTGGTGATTTGTGATTCGATCGACCTGTAACATGACGTGATCAAAAGTGAACAATTCATGACTTGTTATCCAAGAGCTAATGAGCCTACAATTAGAGTGATTTGTAATTCATTTTGACTCGTAATCACTTGAATTTGTAACCTGATAAACTTACAACTTAACCCGTAACTTGTAAATGTAATCCAATGGACATGACATTTGACTTGTCCAACTTGCCTATTTGACGGCTCTCTCACAACAAGAGTCATAACTCACAACCTAGATGATCAAACATGTTTACCAAAATACAATAAGAGATCATTTAGTATTGGAAATTGAGAATAGGAGAATAGTGAAAAAGTGTTTGTCAAAGGTTTGAGGACGTTAGATTAGTCTTGTTCGATATGTACATTTAGTTAAAAAAAAAAGTAGGGAAAGACAGTTGAAAATAGGAGTGCAGGACCCTCAATTATGTTTGGAGGAAGTGAGAGTTTAATAAAAGAAGAAATTCTCATAATACACATTCCTAAGACAACCAAAAACTCTAAGGGTCGTTTGGTAACAGGATATTGATATTGATATCTGCAGATATCATGATATTCGAGTTATCAGCGTTTTTTCGTACCACATATCATGATATTTGGGGGAAAAGTAATATCAATATCACTCACACATATTCTACTCCGCCCTAGAATATGTGGGGAGTGATATTGATATCATATTTTCGAGACACTTTTACCCCTGACTTTAATTTAAAATAACACTGCCACTCATTACTTTACTCACCAATTCTTCTCTCTCACCTGCACAAACCATTTCGACGACTTCGAGCTCAGGGTTTGCTCTCCGACTTCGAAGCTCCACAGACGGAAGTTTAGGTAGCGCCGCCGCAAATCGACGGTAAGTCGTCATTAATAATCCGTTCATACCTTCTTCATTTCTCGTCTTCACCCATGTTCTCGACCTCTGACTATACATCAAACAAATCAAACCTAATCTCGATTCCATTCAATCTTCTTCAGGGTTGTAATCGCAGCTCATACACAGATCGGCCGTTACCCCTCAACCCAGGTTTGTATCTTCGGTTTGCCCGTCGAGGAAGGCTTCGAAGAAGGGGTTGTGTCTTCGACGGTGACGCGTCGACGAAGATGATGAGGGAAGACGATGAAGCAGAGAGAAAATAGTGTTGAATGAATGAGCTGTTTGGATGAAATAGAACCCAACTTGAGGTATTTTCATCTTTTCCACATTTAAGGCACTTATCTCCTCTAGTACAATACCACTTTACCAAATAATGATTTCATGGTAATTGGCTAAACATATCAATATCAATAACATATCAATCTCACCCTAATCTCAATATCTAAACATATCATGTTACCAAACGATCCCTAGATATTTGAAATGCGCAACCTCGACTCTATCAGATAGTAAACAAACAATATTATCTTAAAATACAAAATTTTCCCAAACAACCTAACTAATTCCAATTGATTCCTTAGTAGGGGCTACTCAAAAGAAACCTTACATATAAAATTCCCTTGTACATTGCAAATAGACACTTCCCCCTTTCTTTATTTTGGAAGCTTTCTAATTCACCTACTCTCATAAATACCTATGGATTGAAGTCCAATTATTGGTCCTTCAATAGTGTATATGTATCAATATAGAACTAAAAGGAGACCCAAATTCTTGAAAAATCTCTAGAAAAAATTTATTATTTATATGGATCAATTTGATCAACCTAGCTAGTTATTGGTTGGATCAATTTGATAGCCGCCTGATATTAGTGTTGTTGGTTGGTTCAAGTTCAAAGTCTACATGCTATGAAAAGACTAAAAAACCGTGATCATGGAGTGTTCTCTACTACACGTTAGTAATTATTGGTTTGATTCACCTTAATTCGCTCCAGAGATAGGTTTTGCTCGATGGTGTTTCATTAACTGATCTCTCTTTCTTTCTTACGGTTTACAATTGATGTTTTTGGTTGACTCATGGTGGAAGCTTACATATGAGTAAATGCCAAACCCATGCAGTGACATTCTGTCATGAACGGTTACAACTAAATATACTCAAATTATTGAGAGAAGGTTCTGAATGGATCTTATTTTTTTTTATGAATGGATCTTATATTGTTTACTAGCATGTGTCCTCAAATGAATGGCACGTAAACAAGTCTGAAATCTGCACAACTTTGATAAAACTTGTGATTGGGGTAGGAAGATTTCATTTGCCTTCATACACAGATATGGTTATTAGGATTCAACACATTGACCTCTTGTTAGTCAAAGACTCTTTATACCATGTCATGAAAAATCGTATCCTCTAATAACTCAAGTTATTGGGGAAGAGTTCTGAATAAATCTTATATTGTTCACCAACGTTTTCTACCATACATAATACATGAATTGATCATTAGGATACAAGTATATTCGATCGGTTCAACGCCTAATTAAACGAGTATTTAATCACTCGATAAGAAATCCTCCTATCATGATTCTAGTATGCATTAAATAATTGTCACATTCATGTGGTGTAACAAATGTATAGGTGGTAGCCATAACTCATACACACGTACTAGCACAAATGAGCCTAATCTTGGCTCTGTATTGTCATGAAAACATCAGCATTTGTTAGTAAACACTATAAGATTCATTCAGAATCCTCTCCCAACAACTCGAGTTATTGGGATGAAACAGTTCTTGACATGGTATCAGAGCCTTTGATGACCGAGAGGTCAAGGTATCGAATCTCGATAGCTCCCAATATAACAATTTATCTTGCATAAGGCTTAATGGACCTTTGCAAACTTCAATCCCCTTTCATGGGCTTCATGGGCTTTCGTTTGAGGGGGCGTGTTAGTAAACACTATAAGATCCATTCAGAATCCTCTTCCAACAAATCGAGTTATTGGGATGAAACAGTTCTTGACAGCATTTTGTTCGATGAGATGAGATATCTATTTAGAACTAAATTCTTGGCCAATCATCCATCTGGAAATTATAATCAAATGGCTGGCTGATGCATGTACTGAACTTCATTCATGGCGATCGTGGCCATTGAGCTCTTAGGGCATAGCTATAACTATTCTTGACATGTCAAGCTAGCTAACATAATTCTAGACGGGTCTTAGAGGGACTATACTCTGTCAAGAACTGTTAGGTCTCAATATTTTTGAGTTGTTGGAAAATAGTTCATATTGTTTTTATATTAGTTACTAATATATATGTATCCTCAAACGATAGCAGTGGCAGCGCCAAAACTCAAGTAGACCTTGAATTTGATACATAAAGTGCAATGGGCCGAACATATTTTTATACAAAAAATACACATATTTGAGCTAGTCGGTCAAGGGTGGACTCCCTCTGAAGCTGCAATGAACGAAAGGCTATGAAAGGGATTGAATTTGCAAATGTCCATCAAGTCTTAGACAAAGTATATTGTTATACTGGGGCTATCGAGATTTGATTCCAAGAAGTTTTGATTTGCAAAAGATCTAATACCTTGGCAAAAATCGTTAGTTCTCGATAACTCGAGTTGTCGAGAAAAAATTCAAATTTGTTTTATTACGAATTATTAATAAATATGAAAATATTTGATATTGTTATCTCAAATTAAATTTGAAAAATATGAAAATAGAAATACAACTAATAACACATATTCTATTTCTTCTTATGGGTTATGGGCCATAAGGTCGAAGTGGTCCAAAGTGGGATGATGCATGTACGGAATCTTGTAGGTGTATGCCAAAATACTGATGACGTGGCAAAATGGTCAGAAAATATTATTATCGATGATTGTTGTACGGTGGAATTGTAACACATTTTGGAGGCAATAAGAAACTTTACATATGTAAAATACACCAACTCTGCTCCATAGCTAGCACGATCCAAGGTTTCGGGACCAGTCTGCAACGTTTTGAAATTTCAATACTACTTTATAATCCGACCCAAAGTTTCAGAATGTATTAAGTACTTGACCCGCCAAAATATCCAACAACTCTACATTTAGTCTCGATCATTCAGTCCCTTATTCATCCATATTTACAATAATCTTTCAAAACATATGCTATCTATCAATCATGCTCTGATACCATCTACACCAAGTGCTAATAAGTCCTCCTCTCACGCCAAAACCAGATGAGCTAGCTCGTTACGTGAAAAAATCTCGATAACACCTAATACATACAAGTCTTTGATTCGTGCTCAACTTCACCTAACACATACACTAACCATGGTTTCATCGAAGTGGTCCGGACTGAGAGATCGGTTCGTGACCCGGGTGGACCGAACCGGGTCAGTGAAAGCTGCCAAATGGGTTGGAGGGTAATGATGATTCAGTCTTCCCATGCGAAGGGAAGATGGGAGCATTGGATAAGGACACTCAAAATCATTCATTCATACGGCACACAGTTCCAAAATGGAGTACTAATGAAGTACTACGGTGTCGTTTTGTGATTGCAATATTGGGATTTTAAACCGGTTGAGTTAGGAAGTCTGATGGATTGTACATTAAGAAGTGACTGAATTCAGTTTGTATTGTTTAGTGATTTAAGTTGTCGGTGAGTTTTGGACTTATTGAACAGTTTGGTTAATGGGTTGGCCTTATCAGTTTTGTCTGTTTCGGATCATGGTTTATCTGGTAGCTCGTTTCTCACTAGATCGTCATAGCACAATAGTCTGGACTGGGAGCGGCCCCCGGACGTACTCTTCTCACGGAGGAGATATGGGTTAACAAACTTATGTGTTCGTGATTGAATTTATTCTCTACATGATTGCAGTTAATATATGTGAAGATAATGTAGCATGATAGATAAATTATAGACGGAAGTGGATGAAAGTATCACTCTATTGCATAGTCTAAAAATAAGATAACAACTGTAATCGAGATATTTCAGTTAACCATTGGGGTCGATGGTTTTGGAAAACTTATGGTCCAACATGCGCTTGAACGAAACAATCGAGATGACACAGAGTTTGAAAGAATTATTCGGAAGTGCAAACTGATTTTTAGCCATCAACCGCTTAGTAAGGTTACAATGAGGTCACAGATACTCTTGCTAAATGATCTATTCACTTGACCGATCATATCGTAGGAACGACTTCTCCAGACTGACTTGTAAACTTGAAGTTCAACAATTGTAATATTTGAATGGTTGACCATTTTGTTGGACCGGCCCATTAAGTTGGATTCAAACAAATTAAGCCCATGGGCTAGGCCTGTTAGAAGATACGGCACCGTTTGAAAAACACAAGTTAAAAATATAAAGAGCGGCGGACTTCCTTATGACTACCCGGCCGGCCGGCCGGCCGTCCATTCTCTCTGAGCTCTCCGCCGCCGGAGCTTTTAGTTTTATCCGGAGACAGAGACAACTGTTTGATCAAAGAACGGAAATGAAGAAAGCAGCGAAGAGATGGATAGTCGACATATCAGAATGGAATCCGTCTCCCGCCGATTTCACTCTTGCCGTCCTTCTTCTTCCCCGCCACGAACACTCCTCCATCGCCAGGTTGCGTGATCTTTCTGATTGATTCATTAGGGTTTATAACATGTTCAATTGATCGCCTGTATTGTATGAGGAATCGGTTATGAGTATTCCATCGGTCTTTGTAGGTTTGTGAAGGCGGAAGACAAGAAGAGAGCTCTCGTGAGCCGGTTGCTTCAGTACTCTCTAGTGAACGAAGTGATGGGAATTGGTTTTGACGAGATCGTCATCAAGCGCACATTGGAAGGGAAACCCTATCTGGTAAGCCAAGAGCAAGTAAGAACCTACATTCATGTTGAATCAGTACCAGGAGATAGATGATTGTAGCTCTTGATTTTCTTATGCTGGTTCGATCAATTACTTGAAAACGTGCTTCGTTGGATCGTTCTTTTCTATGGTAGCAGTTAGTTTGGCATCTAATGTTCAGAATAATACTCGAGTAGTGGTTAATCAGACATATTGAATCAGTACAAGGAGAGATGGTTGATTATAGCAATTTGATTTTCTTCTGCTGGTTCGATCAACTTCGACTCTTCGAGACACTTGAAATGTGCCTCGATGGATCGTTCTTTTGACAGTCATTCTGCATAGCTGTGGTAGCGTTTAGTTTGAAGTCCTAAAGGCAGGAACTTGTGTTGCAGAATACTCTCTAGTTAGAGTTGATCAGACATTGAATCAGTACCAGGAGATTATTATCATAGCACTTTCGATCGATGTCGAGGCATAGCTGTGGTAGCATTTAGGACATCTAAATGGCTAACTTTGTTTAGGAATGTGACAGGGTTCAAGCTGGACTTCCCAACTTTAACTTCAATGTTTCCCATCATGGTGACTATGTAGCAATAGCATCTGAACCTCTGTGCCTAGTTGGGGTCGACATTGTTTCTTGTACAAAACCTGATGGAGAGACGATCGAGACGTTCATCCAAGCCTTCAAGTCGTACTTCTCGAGACTCGAGTGGGACAATATCAACAAAGCTGCCAGCCCAGATGAAACTTTGGCCGAGTTCTACAGGTATTCTTCAGTTTCATTCATAGTGAAAGAACACTAGTAATGTAGACCTCTAGAGGGTCTCCTTTCTACTGAATTCATGGTTAGTTACAGTCTATACGATAATACGAAGAATCCGTATGAACCTTTGGCTGAGTTTTACAGCTTTAGTGATGAACATCAGTAATGTATTGTTTCCCTTTCTACTGCATTCATGCTTATTTACGCTCAAATCTCTTCATACCCTTGTCTGGAAATGACCATCGCTGGATCCTGAATCGCGAAGAAAGACCATTGTATCATCCACAAGTTTCGATCATATAGATTCCTTCACAGTTTCTTTGTATGTTCTTATCAGTACTGTTGCAATAGTTCCTTCTCAATGTTTTGCAGATACTGGTCCTTGAAGGAAGCATACGTGAAAGCCACGGGAAGCGGGTTGTCAACCGGGCTAGACAAAGTAGAGTTTCGACACGATAACTGGACCAACATCACAATCTCCATCGACGGAGAGCTTGACGAAGAATGGAGGTTTCAGCTGCACGAGCTGCCGAAACGACATTGGGTGAGTTCATTGTTTCTTATTGACATTGGATTTCGAATTTCTAATGAGAATCTGTAGCTTTCGATTGCAAGAGGCCATCCGAAGGCTGCTGTAGAGAGCTACAAGGCAACAATGAAAGGAACTGTCTTTAGTGAAGAGGAGTTTGAAGAGAGTGTTCAACTTCCAAGTGTAGGCATTGTTACAATAACCGTTGAACAACTCATTCCTTGGGTCGGTAAACTCTTTGAATCGGATCGGTTAGCTTAGGGAGCACGATTTGATCGGTGTAAGATTTGAAGTCAGGACCTTCTTATCGGTCGAGAATGACCGCATTTTGAATGTATGTATGTACATGTGATTGTGATCAGACTCGAGCTAGTAGCCATGTATCTCGAGCTTAATTATAGAAAAAATACCCTGGAGGATCAAATCTGGTCGATTGATTTTACGAGCCAAAACTCTATAGTACAAAATCACGATGAAACAATGATAAATCACAAGTGTAATGCAAAATTTTAGGGCTAATTGTAGGAATAGGGAGCTCGATTATCCAAGTTGAACAACTTGTTTCACGGGTTGGTAAACTCTCTGAATCTGTCCGGTTAGTTTAGGGAGCGGATTCAGAGCACACGATTTGATCAATGTCTTGTAAGATTTGAAGTTTGGACCTTTCTTATCGTACGAGAATGACATGCTTTTTGTATGTATGCACATGTGATTGTGATCGTGTGCAGACTCGAGCTAGTAGCCATGTATCTCGAGCTTAATGTTGAAGAAAATACCCAAGAGGTTGAAATCAGGTCGATTGATTTTACGAGTCAAAACTCTATAGTCCAAAATCAAGATGAATCAATGATAAATCACAAGTGTAATGATTGAACCGTTCCACTCGAATGAGCTGACCAGACCGGTCGGACCATTGAAATGAAAAATATTACGAAAACTAATTAATTATTTCTTTAATTAACACGGAAAATTAATTAACTAATAAAAAAAAAAGAAAACAGAACGAACTCTCTTTCTCCCCTTGGGAGTTATTTTGCTTTGGTGCGAAAAATCGGACTCTGCTCTTCGTTTCTCCTCCTCTCGTCCGTCTCTCCAATTCAGTCCTCGATTCATCGCATTTCGCCATTGATTCCTTCTCTTACTCACGTCATTCGTAATCTGTAAGTCGATCTTCACTCCTCTTTAAATGATGATGACGATGATGGTTGTATCCCGCCGTTGATGATGGATGTCCAATGTGCGTGCAGAATTTCGGATTGTTTGCTCATTCGTAGTGGTTCGTGAACTCTAGATCTCGTTTGATTTCGTGTCTGTACAGCTTCGGGACAGGGGATTGGATTCCCGATCTCGAAGGATTTCGGTTTGGGGAGCTCGGAGGAGTTTTTCCTTCTGTTTTCGGCTGGGAGGTTTGTTTGTTTCGTTTTTAGATGGATTCCAATCCTCCATTCCAAGAGACGGAGGATCAAATCGACGATGATTTCTTCGACAATTTAGTGGAGGATGATATCGGTCCCGCTAGCAGCTCCGGTGCCGCGCAGGAGAAGTTCGCTTCGGAGGGGAGTGATTCCGATGAGGATAAGGAATTTGCTAATCTGAGCATGGAGGATGCAAATGCCGTCGAAGATGTCGGTGGAGTTGAGGAGGTGAGGGATGGGGGGAATATTTCAGCGGATGTTCATGTGGAAGAGAGTGATGCTGCATTGAACAATGCGGTGGATTTGAGTAATGATGGGACTAAATTCGAGGCTGTACCTGATCAGAATTTGAATACTGATATCGGATCCACGAAGTCTGGGGTTAAGGAGGTGGATTGGAGCTCGTTGTTCGCTGATTCATCGCCAAATGGAGACCGCCACGGGTCGTATTCTGATTTTTTCAGCGAGTTGGGAGGTGATACGGATGGTTCTCCAGTGAAAGTCGACAGTAGAACCGCGAATGTAGAAAATAGTACAGCTGGGGAAATGCAGAATTCTGCTAACTATGGCCAGCATCAAGAAGGTACTCAAGCTCATGAAGGTTATTCGCAAGAGAATGCCAGTGTGCAGGATGTTAATAGCACTCAGTACTGGGAAAGTATGTATCCTGGTTGGAAATATGATATGAACACTGGGCAGTGGTACCAAGTAGACGGCTATAATGCGGCAGGAGGTGTGCAAGAGAGTTACAATGCTAATGTAGGGAGCGAATGGGGCACTGCTTCTGACGGGAAAGGAACGACTAACTTCTTGCAGCAAAGCTCGCAGCCCAGGCTGAATTGGCTGGAACAAGCACAACTGAGAGCGTGTCTAGCTGGAATCAGGTTTCTCAAGATAGTAACAATGGTTATCCAGCACATATGATTTTCGACCCACAATATCCGGGTTGGTATTACGACACGATTGCACAAGAATGGCGTTCTTTGGAGAGCTACACTGCATCAGCTCAATCAGTGATTCCCCAAACTCAAGAGACACAGAGTCAGAATGGGTATGGTTTCAACACTAACTATTCACAGAATGTTGGCAATGTATATGGTCAATCAGAGAATTATGATTCTCATGCATACCATAGTCAAGGGCAAGATATTAGCGGTAGTGGTTCAAATAGAGGCTATAACCAGAGAGATATGAATATGTGGTCTAATCAGAGTGCTTCCAGTAACAATTTCAGTTCAGATTTTGGTCAAAAGCAGAATTTGCAGAGCCCTTATGGCTCAAATGCTTCCACTGGCCATCATCTAGATAAACAGCAGTCCTTTAATAACTTGAGAGCAGTTCCCTCGTATGAAAAATTGCAGCAAGGCCAATCTGAAGCCAATGGGTTCATGGGTTCACATAATTTTGTCCAGGGAGGCAACTTCAATCAGCAGCTTAATCAGGGAAATTCGAATCAGATGGGCCAGATGAATTATTCAAATGATTATTATAGCAGTCAGAAGCCAATAAGTTTTGCTGAGCAGTCATATCAGAGCAATCAGCAATTATCTCATGCTCCAGGCACTGGAAGATCTTCTGCTGGCCGCCCTCCACATGCACTGGTTTCTTTCGGGTTTGGTGGAAAGCTTGTTGTAGTGAAAGAGAATGCCTTTGGGAACTCTTCATTTGAGACCCAGGTGAGTCATTTAGTTAAGCGTTATCTATATTTTTTGAGCTATATGGTTGCTCTAAGCTTGAAAATGGGTGAAAACATAACCCATAATACTTAGTTATTTTTCTGCGTTGCTAAATTTGAAAACAAACTCCCATCCTTGTGGCTAATTATGTCATTCTGTTTTGGCTGAAAAGGCTACTGGTGGAGGCTCAATTTCTGTTATGAATTTGATGGAGGTTGTTTCTGGAAGTAGTACTGGCAATTTTTCAGCTGGTGGAGGCACATCCTGCAATTATTTCCATCCTCTCTGCCAACAGTCGTTTCCTGGACCACTGGTGGGCGGAAATGCCGGAACTAAGGATTTAAATAAGTGGATTGAAGAGAGGATCACCAATTGTGAATCTCCCAATACGGATTACAGAAAGCGTGAAGCGTTGAAGCTTCTCCTTTCTTTGCTTAAAATAGCTTGTCAGCATTATGGAAAACTTCGATCCCCATTTGGGTCTGACACGTCTTCGAGGGTAAATAACCTTAGCCTTTCCACTTTGAAAAGAAATTGGTTGAGTGAATTTACTTTCTAAAATCGGAATCTGTTTGATTTGTTGAACTTTGATTGTTGTTACTGACTTTCCTGGACCGGTTTCCTGCCAAGAGCATCTCACACTTTTCGAAGCTTTGTATATCAAACTTAATGATTCTGTGCCTTGGCCTGTGCGGAGGCATTTGAAGAACTACTCTTAGAAAGTTCCTACTGGAAACCTTTGTGAAGAGCACAAACCATCTCCAAAATTTGTTATCCAAACCATGTTGCCAATAGCATTTTAAGCATTGTGTGTTCTCTTCATCCCACAATAGTCGTTTGGAAAGCATTTTCTTCAAAATGAGTCCCTTATATATATTTGTGCTGTTACAGGAAAATGATACTCCAGAATCAGCAGTTGCGAAACTTTTTTCATCTGCCAAGAGGCAACTCAGTGAATATGGGTCTCTAAGCCACTGTTTGCAAAATATGCCATCCGAAGCACAACTTCGGGTACGATATGAATCATATTACAATGTTATAGACTAATAAATTCCAACCATTTTGTGAAAGAATTTTGATCTTGGTTATAGGCAACTGCTTCCGAGGTACAAAATCTTCTGGTTGCTGGTAGAAAAACGGAAGCTTTACAGTATGCACAAGAAGGCCAGTTGTGGGGACCTGCACTTGTGCTTGCATCTCAACTTGGAGATCAGGTTTTAACCCTCCTTTCTACTTCCATTACTTTTCTTTTCTCGGCGAGCTTTGTCTAACCGGCTAACTGTTGAGTCATCTTTCTGTACGTATTCAGTTCTATGTTGATACTGTGAAAAAAATGGCGCTACGTCAATTGTTGCCTGGATCACCTTTACGGACATTGTGCCTTCTTATTGCGGGACAACCAGCAGAAGTATTTTCTTCAAATACCAGAACTGATGGCTTTTTCAGTGGTGCCGTCGGCACTCAACAACCTTTGCTGGTGAGTATTGTATGTGATCATATTTGCTCCTGTTTACAACTGATTTCTTTGTATGGTTTTGGACTTAGTAATTGCATATTACATTAATCGAACTTGTGATGAATTGTGAAACGTCCTTTAGATTTCCGTTGTTCTTAACATTGATGATTTGTTATCATTAGCTTTGGAAACATAAAACATGGCACTACTAGTTTTTCCAGTGGCTACACCTCCTGTATGGTAGATAATAACATTAGTTCTCAAACTAAAGAGAGGATGAACTTCTGTTTTATTTTGTCACATTTTCCAATTCATCTATTTATTTTCAAGTTTTTGTGCAAAGAAAAGGATTTAAAAAGTAGCAGGATTTCATTCAGACGTCAGATGTGTATTTTTATTCCTTGTTCTTGACTCGCAGCCTGGAGCAAATAGCATGCTGGATGATTGGGAACAGAATCTGGCTTTGATAACTGCAAACAGAACGAAAGACGATGAGCTTGTGATCATACATCTTGGAGACTGTCTGTGGAAGGATAGGAGTGAGGTAATATTCTTTATCAATCACTAGTTTTACCACCACCACGGCCTGAAAAAATTTCTTCCTCAGACCTCAATTTTACTTGAATGATTGTGCAGATTACAGCAGCACATATTTGCTATTTAGTTGCAGAAGCAAACTTCGAGACATATTCAGACACTGCAAGGCTGTGCCTTATTGGTGCAGATCACTGGAAGCATCCTCGTACCTTTGCTAACCCCGAGGCTATTCAGGTCCTCTTCAATTGCGCTAGCCTTTACGTTTCTCTATGTTTCTTTTGGCATACTTTTCGCAAGTCCTGTATGCAAGTCGCCCGTCATAGCTCACTGAACTGTAAAACTTCAGTGCTAGACCAATACTGTTCTTTCGTTTTTGTTGCCTAATGACTAGAGTTTTTATCAGTGTCAACATAAGTTAAGGTTACAATCCCTTAGACTGAAGTTACAAGGTGTTTGTTCTGTGATTTCATACGTGTTTATCTCCGACCTTTTTTATCATTTCGTTAGGTTGGGATTTTTTCTTTGATCGGCAGATTCTCGTCTCTGAAGACAATGCTTGTGACTATAGACTAAGTCTTGACTGTTACCGGTTTTCTTCTTTCTGTTGCAATCCTCATTCTTCTCTTGATGAAGCACTGACTTGCGATTTAATGATTTCCAAAACCGTATTGTATGATACTTCTTCAGATCCGAATCTCACTCTTCGGTCAATGAATATGCAGAGAACAGAGCTTTACGAATATTCGAAAGTGCTAGGTAACTCCCAGTTCATCTTGCAGCCATTTCAGCCATATAAGCTTGTTTATGCTTACATGCTGGCTGAAATAGGCAGAGTCTCAGACTCTATGAAGTAAGTAAAAGGGTGATATTTACCAAACTTCAAACATAATCTCTAATTCTTCAATTGTCTTATTGTTGAGAATTGATTCAGGTACTGTCAAGCAGTATTAAAATCTCTGAAAACTGGCCGAGCTCCCGAAATCGAAACATGGAAGCAACTAGTATCGTCCCTCGAGGAGAGGATTCGAATACACCAACAGGTAAGCTTTTTCACTAAGTGTTAATAGTTTTTTTTTTGTCAGCCATGGTTAACCAATGCACTCTCTTTCAGGGTGGATTCGGTACGAATTTGGCACCGACAAAGTTTGTCGGGAAACTGCTCAACTTCTTCGATAGCACTGCACATCGTGTCGTTGGAGGTCTGCCGCCACCATCACCATCGATATCACATGGTCTACACAGTAACGATCACGATCAGCAAATGATGGCGCCTAGGGTTGCTGCTAGTCAATCAACAATGGCTATGTCAACATTGGTGCCATCTGCTTCCATGGAGCCCATAAGTGAGTGGGCGGCCGATGGCAATAAAATGGGCAGGCATTCGAGAAGTGTCTCGGAGCCTGACTTTGGTAGAACTCCCAGACAGGTTTCTAACTATCTCGAATTCGTTGAATCTTCAACTCATTTCTTTCTTTCACTTCCCGATTCGTTAAATGTCGTAATGTTTCACTGTTAGCCCCAGCAACAACCCGTTTCGACGCCAGCTGCACCATCCCACCACCTCCTTCTCAAGAGAAGCCATCGAATCCAACGGGGGGGTCTCGCTTGGGTCGTTTCTCCTTCGGATCACAGCTGCTTCAGAAGACCGTTGGCCTAATGTTACGGTCCCGTTCAGATAAGCAGGTTAGCTACAAGTCTCCTTACTCCAAACTTGAAATGCTATAGAAACAAATTCGAGATTCTATCTATCAAATTCGCTGAATCGTGTATGTTCCGGTCATCGCTGAAGGCCAAGTTGGGTGAGAAGAACAAATTCTATTACGACGAAAAGCTCAAGAGATGGGTGGAGGAAGGTGTAGATCCTCCGGCTGAGGAAACTGCTCTGCCACCTCCTCCAACTACGGCAACATTCCCGAATGGAGCATCCGATTACAACTTGAAATCGGCGTTGAAGAACGATGGTTCGCCTCCTAGTGGAAGCCCGAAATTGCGAAACTCAGCTGCACAAGAACACGGTTCGGGCATCCCTCCTATTCCCACCAACTCTAATCAGTTCTCAGCTCGTGGACGAATGGGCGTTCGTTCAAGGTAAAGGTCGAAATTTCGAAATTTGAAATTCGAAAACCTTTCGATATAATGTCCTATAGTCATCCTTTGCAGCTTCTCATATCAAATCTTCTTTTCCCAGATATGTGGACACATTCAACAAAGGAGCTAGCGTGGTGGCGGGGCAGCAGCGAATGTGTTCCACTCACCACCCATGCCGGCGGCTCCTAAACCCGCAATGAACACCAAGTTCTTCGTTCCTGCACCTGCACCTGATAGTCCGTCAGATTTCGTCGCAGCTGACAACATGATGGAAAACGATGCATCCAGCGAGATTCTTTCCGAAGACGGCTCTTTCCATCCTGCCATGTCTTCACCGCCAATGATGCAGAGATTCCCAAGCATGGATAACCTTCCGGGAGCGAGGGGTATCATAAATGACGGTACACAGCCCCATTCTCGACGAACTGCTTTCGTGGAGTGGTAGCTTGACAACTCGTTAAGCTCGCTAAAGGGGACGGAAATGGCCAAATCCTCGTTAGGTTGCCTGGTATTCCTCCTGCGAACAACATATGCAAACAAATTCCGGCGGCAGCTTCGGTGATCTCCAGGAAGTCCAGCTTTGAGCAAGGAATAAGGCTCGTTCATCGAGATCACGTACTGTACAAGGAGGACTGCTGAGTTTCGGTACAGAGCGGAACAACGAAATGTGGTATGGGAGAGAAGCTTAGCTTAGGTTTTCGAAGAGCTTCCCTCATCCTTCATTCTTCGTGTTACTGGACTAAGAATTTTCGCCGCTTCTGCGTGATCGGTGAACGATGTACAGTATCATTCGATTGATTCGTTGTGCGGAAATTAAGTCGAAGAAAGGATCCGAAATGGGTCGAGCATAGGTAGAGAGAAAAAACACCTGAGAAGAATAGGCACAGCCTCTCCAGAAGGAACTGAATTGGTGTACTTATTTGACACAGAATAAAGCATTTTTGTTTCCCTTTCTGTTTCTACCAAATGTATTACTTGCACAACAAGTTATTGACTTTTAAAGGTTTTTTCCTTCTCGATTTTCGAGCCCGAATAGGTACTTGTACCAGGTATTCATGGGACTGATGAATTGCGAGTTGGTCTCGAACAGACATTGCTTTCGTTCGATCGTAAACTAAACGATGAAATCCAACGTCGAAAGATGCATCGATTTGTCTTCTACGGCCTATATACGTGTCATTCCAATAACTCGAGGTGTAGGAGTTTTATAACTCGAGGTGTAGGAGTTTTTGGTCAATGTTCTCAACGACACTCAACTGACCACCCGGAATAACTCGAGTTATCGAGAAAAGATTCTTAAGAACTCTCTCTTAATAACTCGAGTTATTAAGGTGCAACGGTTAAGATTCATTCAGAGCCTTTGACCAACAAGTGAATCAAGGTTTCTAATCTCGATGATCACCAACTCGAAGTTGCGCAAACTTCAGCCTCTTTCATGAGCTATCCCCCGACAACTCGAGTTATTGGTATGCAACGGTTCTTGAGCTATAGGTTCATTTCGCGACATTCGTTGACTACCTCGAAAACAACACCACGCAACTGACTGCAAATCGAGATTCGGTATTACAACATCTGTGTGACTGTGATTACAACTTCGTATGAAATGGAACACCCTTTTCTTCTAACTGAATGAATCAACGAATTGTGTTTACAGATGAAAAACAGAAGAAGATGAATACAGTGTGGCTAGCTAAGCAATGCATCAAGAGGAAGCCAATGGCGGCCATTGACGAAGCTCTTAGCTAAGAACTTGTGAGCAGAGTCGAAATCCAGCTCTCTTGCCCATGAAACTCCTCTCACTTTCTCTGCTCCTGGTCCGAAACATTTGTACACTCCGAAGTATGCTGTCCTGTTCACCATCAATCGTGATTCGTTAGTAAACAATATAATATCGATTCAGAACATTTCTCCAAACAACTCGAGTTATTGGGATGCAATGGTTCATGACATTGATCCCCTAGCTTGAGACTTGTTGGCTCGACCGTGGTTGTTATGAGCATAACTCGATATGATGTTGCCAGTGGGGGTTATTGTGGCTAATTCGGCCTGCTTTTAGTGGCGACTCTTGGACTCGATCGTTGTGTTTGTTATGTAACTCGATACGATGTGGCCAGTGGAGGCTATTGTAGCCAATTCAGCATGCTTTTAGTGGCGACTTTTGGACTCGATCGTAGGTTGTTATGTAACTCGATATGATGTGGCTAGTGGGGGCTTTTTGTGGCTAATTCGGTTTTCTTCTAGTGACTAACTCTTGGACTCAGTCGTGTTTGTTAAGTAACTAGATACGATGTGGCTAGTGGTGGCTTTTTGTGGCTAATTTGGTTTGCTTCTAGTGACAGACTCTTGGACTTGATCGCGTTTGTTATGTAACTCGATACAATGTGGCTAGTGGGGGCTTTTTGTGGCTAATTCAGCCCACTTTTAGTGACGAATCTTGGACTCGATCGTGTTTGTTATGTAATTCTATATGTTGTGGCTATTAGGAACTTCTTCGTGACTAATTCAACCTGCTTTTAGTGACGTGTCATTGTCATTTTGTCATGACACACTAACTTTAACTTTTTTTTAAAGGAAAATAGAGAGTATTAGCAAAGTTTTAGTAAATTACTTGTTTTTGTTGCTGACGTGGTCCCAGTCATCCCATCCACCGTGTGCAACCACGTCATCAAAGTAGGTGTGTGAGTAGACAATCCTTGAGTACTGGCCCATGGCCCGGCCCACGTAAAGCTGGCCCGTTCCAGTCACCTTACAGTTCAAGAATGCAAAGCCCGTCTTCTCGTCTGGCGATTTCCTGTCTTGGGCCGCTATTGATCCAAACCTCTTAGCTATTGAGTGTAACTCGCAATCCTGTATAGCGATTTTGACAAAAAAAGTCAAAACATTTAACATAAGGTCAAACTATTTACACACTACTAATCAATAGGCTTGATAATGATTTAATATCGGTTCGGATAGTTGATATTTGTTTCTTAGTAGTTTTGGGTTCGGATAATAATCGATATGAAGTCTAAATAGTTGTTTTGCGTGTCTTATTTGTCGATTCTCGAGCAAATTATGACCGAAAAAACTTTTTCCAAATAGTAAGGAGAAAAACTCACATACTTTATCATTTCTAAAACACGTAAATGTTATAAATCACTATAAAATTATTATCAAATAAAAAAACTCGAAAATCGTTATCAATCACTTGTCATTGCTCTATTAAAGATCGTGAATATGAAATCATTATAAACCCTAAATTTTATGTCTTTCATCGTCTTTGGCTTCAGGGAAGATATGAAAATCTCGTTACAAAAGTATCTGTACATAAATTTAGTTAACCAGGTGACCACATACTTCAATATGAATAATCTACACATGTACATACACGTTCAACTCGAATCTCATAAGCTAATTTCAACTCAAACAAAAAACCATAACACTAGTTAAAATCATTTCCACCGACGAAGATCAGAACCTAAACCGATACTACACGTAGAGTTAACCATAACCATCGAATTTTAGTTAACCGATTAACCACGTACTTCAGTATCAACATCCTACACGTACATACACGACGTTCAACCCAAATTTTTACCAACTAATTCGAGTTCGAACAGATAACCATAACAACAACGATTTTCGAGATTTCGAGATGTTACCTTGTACATTGATCTCCCATTGCCAAAGATGAAATCAATTGATCCTTCAATATAACAATCTTTGAAATAATGCCTCCCGGCGTCGTCGCACAACGTGTCCTGCGCTCCGTAAAATCCGCATCCGACGAAGTACGCCTTGTCGCCGGAGATCCTGAACGCCGCCGCCTGCCACCCTTGCATCCCCGGCTTCGGCGCCGGCGCCGTATTCTACACAAAATTTAGAATTAATTAATTAGTTACCTTCCAATCAATTAAATTAATTTCGTAATTTTACTTTAGGGAAAATAGCGTTTTGTACCCCTCTACTTTGTCAACTTAACAAATAGGTTCTTGTACTATAAATTGCTCATTTTTACCCTCTCCTACTTCGACTACTTTACCGTTTTGGTCCTTCCGTTTTAACTTTCACCTTCTTAACATCAAATTTGGACACATCCACGCACCGACGAAGAGAGATATCGGAGGTAGGAGATGAGGAGTTGGTTAGGGGAAGTAAATTGGGGAGGTATCACGAAAAGTATGATGAAATATAAAGGATTTAATTCATCAAAAAATAAATATAAAGGATTTTAAAACCGCACATTTTATTCGTCGTTTTCATCCTATCGAATTATATACCAATTAAAACACGATAATTAAGCTAATACACGGCTATCGGAGCCAATGTGGTGTACTGAATCCACATCAATTAACCGTCACACGAAGACGAAAGTTAGAACAGAACGACCCAAAGGACAAAGCGGTCAAAGTAAGAATGGGTAAAATGAGCGATTTATAGTATATGGAGGGTCCTATCCGTTAAGTTGACAAAGTAGAGGGGGGCAAAATGTTATTTTCCCTTTAACTTTACTACATTAATTTCTTTTTTACTTGTTACTTTTTACCCTTATGTACGGTAAAGTAAATACCTTGAAGCTAATGTTACGGGCGGTGAAATAGTTGGCGAAGACGGTAACGGACGCCGTACGGTAAGTACGGAGCTGCTCGCCGTTAGGGGCGGGGTCTTTTGCCCTGTCGTGCCATTCCACCACCGTCGAATGTTTCCCCGCCGTCCCTTCCAGCGTTATGTACGGCTTCGTCGCCGGCACCACTACTTTCTCACTGCATTTATTAAAAGAACAATTAACCAAAAATTATGACTCGAAATGATTAATTTACACGACTAAAAAATGTATAAAATAAATATATTTAGTACAAATTATCTTTGTAATCTGATTGACCCGTAATCCTAAAATTTTATGACTCGATAAACTTGTGACTCAATTAATTTAGTGATATGTGACTCGATTAATCATGTCATTAATCTACCCAACTTCTCGTTTGACTGCTATCGATTAAAGGGTATAGTACGTTAGAGGTGGAAGTTTATTGATTAGGTTATAACCGATAAATATCGGATGGTTGATAAGTGAAAAAATAAAATATATTCCAAATAATTTTTGTAATCTGATTGACCTGTAATCCTAAAATTTCATGACTCGATAAACTTGTCATTAATCTACCCAACTTTTCATTTGACTGCTATAGATTAAAAGGGTATAGTACGTTAGAGGTGGAAGTTTATCCATTAGGTTAATAACTAATAAATATATATTGGTCGATTAGTTAAAAAAATTACAAATCTCTTAATTGTTAATTGACCAATTTGGTACTAACTTGATTTATTGATAGTCTAAAATTGGTTAGTTACGTAAGTTTCAGTCAAAATAGCTATAAATGTGTGCAAAATATGAATGAAGCCGATTAAAATCAATAATTAGTACCCAATTTTTGTACGACTTAACCATTAACCGACCAAAATAAGTTTATTAATCGATTTTAAACCGTTAACTGTAACATATTTTCTGCTTATATTACCTAGGGTACGTATAATTAACCACCAAAAAATAATTAGTGACCGTAATTAATTAATCAACCGTATATAGTACGTATTATTATACGACGTACACGTATACGCCGGGGCTTAGCCGGACGACGACATTCTCGTTGTTATTCTCCGGTACAGAGTCAATTGCCGCCTGAACAGACCGGAACTGACCCGACCCATTGACGTCCACCGTGATGACTCTGTGTCCGACGGGCGCAACCCAGTGGTGGCCGCCGCCTCTTCTCGCCGGAGCCGGCGCCGGAGCTGAAACAGGGGAAAAAGCAGTAGTGAGTGAAACTGCAGAATTCAAAGAGAAACAACAGAGTATGAAGAGAATTAGAGGATAGTAATTGAAGGAAGCCATTGATCGAAGGATTCCGAATTTCCGATCTCTGGATAAAGGGAAATTTGTGAAAGTTTGAAGTGTTGGAGAAGAAGAGATTTGAAGTATGTGATGTACATACACCATTTATAAGGTCTTGTAGAGAGGTTCAATTTCAACGGTCATTTTTTTTTGAGGTTTTGTAGTTTTCTTTCACTTAGAAAGGTACCATACAAGTTTGGTTTTGGTGGGTTTGGGTCGAACCGTTGGTTGGGTTCGGGAATGGAGATTTCGGGTTGATTGGCTTGAGTAAGCTTGTGTCGACTTATGGGCGGATTTGGTTGAGTAACGTTAATTTGGATTTGACATATTTTGGGTGGGTGATATTTCTTCTGCCTGTGATTACGACTTTATGCAAGCGAGTTGTAGCTTGTAGTTCAAACTGAGGGGACGAGTTTTTTGAGTTAGTTCACCCTCAGGGATCGCGACCCTTTGTCTTGACTGTTATAGCACATGTGTAGCCAAGGGCATAAGGGGTGATGACTTGACGTCATCCTCTCCTTCCTCTGGCTTACCATTGGTAGTCTCACTACAAAAAAATTGACCTTTACTACTGCAAAATTACAACGGCATGAAAATGCAGTAGCAAATAGTTAGTATTTGCTACGGCAATCACTATTTCATGTAGTAATTTGCAGTAGCAAATACTATTTGCCACACCACTATTTGCTACACCCAGCATCCCGTCGCAAATAGTGGTGTGGCAAATAGTATTTGCTACTGCAAATTACTACATGAAATAGTGATTGCCGTAGCAAATACTAACTATTTGCTACTACATTTTCATGCCGTTGTAATTTTGCAGTAGCTAAAGGTCAATTTTTTTGTAGTGTCTGGGTTCCTAACTTAACGTTGGCAACTAAACACTAGGGTTGTGCTTGTTGCATGACTTAACCAAACACCTTACATTACGAGCTAATGACAACCATGCACCATATGATGTGTCCTCTTTCTCAAAGGTACACCTCTAAAAGAGGATTCCTCACGACATGTCAAGCCTTAATAAGGACTCTACAGTGTCTTGACTAATATGAATTATAACATTCAAATGCTAGCCACACCACATACCGTTAGTCTCCCCGTTGTTGAATCAATGATGAGTATTGTTGAAATGGTTTGGTTCTTTTTTCCACTCATTGGTCTTTTTGTGTGGTTCCACTTTCCAAGGCTATTTGTTTGTCTTCTTCTTCTTCGTTTTTTTCCTTTCTTCCTGCAGTGTTCTGTCTGTGAAATTATTGGAGCAAAATGGGAATCTAAACGTACAAATGTGTACACATTTGACATTTGTTTGCTATTGAAATCGGTTGGGTCGTGGGTTCATTTCGAGTTGGTTGGTTTGAGATCGAGAATGGTGACATGGAGAGTTGAGGGAATGAACAGTTTGCTGCGTACCGATTAATAGATATAGGTGCATTACTACAATACTACGACGTTGCGGAGCTGATAAGTAAGTGACTGAAATGGTTAATTAGTTTTGAGAGCTAATTATCGAATATGGATAATAGGTTGAGAGACTCATCTATTAGTTAGGATTTATAGGAAGAAGCAATAGGATGGGGAGGTGGGCGAGGTTGAGAGGAGTCAGCGGTGAGAGGAGGATGAGAATCGGCGGCGACAAGAGAAGGACGGTGGGTAGGGAGAACATTTTTTTAACCATGTCAGCAAATGTAACGACGTTATAACGAAAAAACTAAAGGATAGGTCACTTTGTTATATAACAAACATTCCTCCTTTGTACTTCAAAACCGAAATTCATCTTGAATATTCAAAATAGTGTTATTCTAAATGGTTTTTTTATCACTTTCATAATCAGACACGGCTTTCCATCCCTAATTACAGAATCTAAACATGATATGCTATCGTGAGAACACCTTATTTCATTTTTCATCCCGAGAACAAGTTCCCAACTACGCCAAACAAGTTCCAACTACATCTCAACTATGACCAACAGAGCTCAACCAACTCCAACGAACAACTGCCCAATTGCATCTCAACTAGTTCCAACGTCGTTAAAACTTGTTTGATGTAATTAAAACATGTTCTCAACACTCGAAATCTCAATCTAATCAGGTTTCTAGCTACGTCAAATAATTTCCAACGACATCTATATACGACCAACAGATTCCAACTAACTCTAACGAACGACTGCCCAACTGCATCTCAACTAGTTCCAACGACTAGCGTCAACACGACTGCCCAACTGCATCTCAACTAGTTCCAACGACTATTCTAGTCACTCAAAACTTATTCGACGCAACTCGAACTCGAAAAATCCCAATCTAAACAACCACTAACCAACCCACAAACACTATAAACAACGACACTAAACCCAAATTAAAGAACATTATCCTCCAATTAACAAAACCCATCAGCAGCCATTAATAGATTCCTCTGTTCCATTCACTTACTAAAAACAGAGTATCAATATGGTCCAGGTATGGCTTTATGCTTAGTTTTTTCCTCTGTTCTTCATCTCTGCATCTCTGGTTCTTTCTTCGCTGGTCCCCAATTAATCAATGGCTTTTGATCTGTCGTTATCTGGGTTGTCTTATATGGCTCAGGAATCGATACCCTTTTTCCGAACGTTGGGACTAGTGCCTGCTTTCGCCGATTATCACGGACCTTTCTTCTTCAATCAATGGCGGCACTAGCATAGTACTATGCATTACTCTGTTTTTTTTTTTTGTTGTTGAAAAGTTCGAATCTTTTTCATTTGGTCACTATTTGTATCATTCTTTACAAACTAATCTATTTCGATGGTAGATCTGTCGGTCGTTACGTTAACTTTTTATCGAGGAGTTCTGTTAAGTTGATGACTCACTATGCTGACTCAGTGTATATGTCCACATCATCTTTGTCGTGTCGTCTGTTCTATCTTGAACTCAACTTGTTTAATCGTTCCAGAATTGAATTGACTCAAGAAAGTTTTCGATTTGGTTTGGGGGCGGTTGAATGGGTTGAGTTTTAGATTGGATATATGACATGACGTGAATAATGTGGACATATGTGGTGAGTTAGCGCAATTTGGAGACGGCGTTGATGGTCAAATTATTAGAAACCGTCATACACAATGAATGAACGACCAAGATTGAATCTGGGTTGATCCAACGACCGCAAGTAAAAGCAAAATAAAGGTAGAATAAAGCGGGCCCCATCTTTTATGTACCTATGGGCTCCTTATAGGCCCACCGGCAGACCCAAGTATTCAAGGCCCAAATGGATACACAAGCCCACTCTCTTATGTGGGCTTTTATGAAATAGCCCATTCTATAAATGGTTGCAAGGCCCAACATCTAGAGCTCATCTCAACAACAATGAAGATCAACTCAATGTTCTCATAGGGTTTCGATCACCGACGATCGAATCGGTAAAATCAACGGTTGAAATCTTACGAAACACAAAAGAGACGAGAATCACAAAATCGACAAAAAAAAATTCATATAACTTTGTTAACAATCAAGAGTGTCCATCAATCTATACAACAACTTGAAACCCTTTCTTTCTAATTTAAAAACTAATGAAACCCTACAACAAATGACATGATCATCACAAGTAATCACACCAATTTACAAGCATCAATGGAGTGTTCATGTGTTAGCCAACAATCAAAGAATTTGTACCTCAACTCCCACCCTTCAACATAGCTTGTTCAACCCGAAACGAGGCGAGGAAGAAGAAGTTGAAGAGTCCCCGAGCTTAGGGAAGAAGGATTCCCATTCGAGAGATGCCTGAAGGCTAGCAATGACTTTAGTGAACGAAACCCAGAGCACCGGAGCAGCACAAAAGGCGTAGGCAAAGACCGACAGAGCTCTGATAACTCCATTGGTGTACCATGGACACGCCATCACGAGCAGGACTCCGAATATCCCCATCCATGGCATGAGGACGTGGATCGTTGGGAGCATGAACGAGTTGATTGCGATTGAGGTGAGGGCGAATGAGCCGAGGAGGTAGAGTGACCAGCCTAGTAAAGGGTGGAGTGTGCATGGGATGATGAAGAATGGGATAATGTAGGCTGCAAGTACTGCCCATAAAGATAGCATCTTGATGCTGGCTTGTAGTAAAGATACGATGTTCTTGTCGTTGCTTCCTCGGTAGCATAGCTTGGTTAGGTTTGGTCTGGCTAGTCGTGTCACGGCTATTATGCTGAGGTAGAGGATTGCTTGGATCACCACCATAGGCATCTCTGGTCCGTATCTGTTTCATGAAAAGTCGTGGCTTTGCAGGTTAGTTTATGTTCTTGTACATCTCTATAACTCGGGTTGTTGAAGCCCTGCCCATTGGCTAAGTTTGTGAATGTAGCATAGTTTGTGAAGATATATGACTTACCCGAGATGCTGACGACGCTTCTCGTGCCAGTCAATGCCTAGAGGAAGAACGGGCCATGACCACCAATACCACGGTTTCAACCACGAAGCACCGGGGAACGTTATGACGCTGTTAGGACCGCAAGGGACATTCCATCGAAGTCTCAAGTCTGGAATATTTCGAAATAGAACAAGAACCATGTTCAGCAATACGTTCATAAACGAGAACAGGAAAATGAATCGAAAAATGTTGCGACTTACAGTAGTAAGAAGCGTCCATCTGATAACCCAGAGGAAGCCTATACGAGCCACTCGGGACAACGGAGCCATTGGCAGGAGGGTGGAACAGTGGCTTGTCAAGCAAGTCAGGGAAGTATCCACCGATGAAGCCTTGATCAGCACCATCTGGGTTGTCTTTCCCTACTTCTAGTTGATGAAGCATGTCTTTGAACACTTCATTAGACGGCTGTTAACAACCCACAAAGAAAGAAATTCCCTCAGAAAAGGACTAATATATAATCAACAGTTGAAATCTTTACAGAAGTTGTCTGGGTTTTCTGTGCTTACTTGCAGTACAAAGAGACCGGTGTGGAAGATACAGGGGTTGATGAATGCTGCACAGAACTGGCCGCATTGGAATAGCTCGTCGGTGTTTCGAAGGAAGAGGTTATCGGCATCTAACATGACGACCCGATCATAGTCCACCAGGCTCCAAGCGTAGAGCTTGTTTAGTGTTAGCTTGAATCTCTTGTCGAAGTTGTGTTGGTCCTTGTATGGATTGTTCACGTTTTCCACTCTTACTACTCTTGCTCCATCTTCCTTTTCCCTGTTACGCATAAAACAAAACAAACTTTGAGACATGATTCTATCCATGTACTAACTTTCCAATCAAAACCAGTAACAATCATTTAGTGGTAGAATCCCGACTAAGTTGTGTCGTTTTCATAAGAGAGACAAAGCGAAGTGGGATGAGATCAAATGGGATAAGTATTGAAGAACAGTGGTAGATGACTCAAAACACAAATTGTAAAGGCAATTTCTGGAAGTGGGCAATCCAATTTGGTAAGGAAAACCCTTTTTTCCAGTCCCAATCATACCAACCTAAACGTTTAGAGAGGTTCAACCAGATAGAATCACTAAAAACTCACTGGAAGAACCGAACCGATTACATAAGTATCATATTTATAAGCATAAATTCGACACGAAACATACTAATACAGAAAATATATTAATCTAACATTCATAATAGTTCAACTCATAGTTCATTCAAACCGGCCTGAACAGTTTTAGAGTTTTTAAAGGTTCTTTTACATCGACATAGATGGTCTTTTAGGCCGGGTTTTGTAACCAAATCTGACTGGTTAATGGACGGTTTACGGTTGTTACAATCCGATAGAACGGTTTGATTCGGTTCAACTAATGGTTATTATCACTAAAAATAGAGGATAACAGATAAACAGTCCTTTAATGAAAGACAAAAGTTTCCAACTTTGTCAGTTGATCAACCCAAAGCGACAAAAACAATGAAAGGAAAAAGACACAGAACCAGAAATCCAGAATAGTGAACAGTTTTAAAACTAATTTCTCTTCTCCAAATCAGATTATTCAGCATAAAATTTGTCATACTCTAAGCCATAAAACCACAATGAGTCATTGAAACTCTGTTTTCAAACGAGTGTTGAAAATGATGTGCGTTAGTTGGTGAAAGAAAAAGAAAGAAACACAGAGTTGGCCGTAACGCGGCTAAAAGAGCGGCCTTTACTCTGGCCCATAAGGAAAAACAGACAAGTGGGGAAAGAAGAATAAACAAATCAAAGTTTGGAAGAAGTCGCTTAAATTGAAAATTAGTGAAACCGTCCACATCGCAAACCAGTAAAGCTGTAAACGTGCCAAGTAGATTGAGCTTCAAAACGTGAAGAACGATAACCCGGAAGAACTGGCCCAGCACATGACAATGATGTTGTCCTTTTGTTAATAGAAAGGCAGTTCTTATATTGTCTTAAAACAGTTCACGCAGCGCAAATCTAGCAAGCATATTCGCTAATGCCTAACCTCCAAGCTTCAAATTATCCCACCATTTAAGATAATAATAACAAATCAATGACTACAGATGATCATCATCGATCCAATCTGCCAATCTCTCCCTTTCTTTCACCATTTCTAGTAAGGATATGCAAACAGCTTCCCAGTTTAGAAACTTGCATGACTGTTTGATAAATCAATTCTAAACTTTTCTCAATAATTCGAGCAGCAATTCCTCCTATGGTATCGAATCATGTAAGTTGCACCAAGTTCTAGCTAGTGAAATGCAACTATCCATGGAGTTACAAGAAGCAATATCTGATTTGAGCAAGGAATGGATTTAGGTGATTTCAATCTACAGTTTACCTTAGAGTTTTGTTTGGCCTAATGCAAAACCCAGAAGGGTAATCACTAATCAGAAACTTAGAGATTGAAGTCTACAAAATTTTTTAGCACCAAAAATAAGAAACCTCGTTGAGGAATTTAAACAAACACATGGAGTGCAACTGTGCAAGCATCCCTGAAACTCAGAAACTCAGAAAGATGAAACAGAGGAATAAGAAGAGACTCACATGGCGCGGACCCATCGGAGAGGAACATCCATCGAAGCAATAACAACGAGGTCAGCATCAACACGAAGACTCGCCAAAGATCTGAGCAGGACACGAGTAGCAACGTAGAACTCGTAATCCCTAGGAGTTCCCATGTACATCATCGTAGCGTACGCATTCCTATGCCTCGGCCAACTCTTCTTCTCTCCGTTATCCGGTCCCTGCGTCGTCGCCACAGCCCCAAACGCCGCCGTTTCGTGGAGCACGGATGCTAGCAATGCCAGAAGTAGCAACAATCCATTACAGGCCTTACAGCTCGCCATTTTTCCGGTGAAATCAGCTGCTGGGTATGATTGGTTGATCAATGTTGGGAATGAATGAGTAAGGAAGAAAATGGAAGCTTTATAGTGGAAGAAGAAACGAAGACTGTTCGATTGATTTTCTTCAATGGAGGAAAGGAAAGGACTGAGCTGCTTCTTTTCTTTCTCTGCAGAGCTGGTTCGTCGTCTCTTTGTAAAGGCGGGTTTTGACGACACGAGACGATAAAATCGGACGAGATAATGAAGCCCTGCCCATTGGCTAAGTTAACAAATGATCACTTGTAATATTATGGTTGTTACAAATGGCCCGAATTGATCAAGAGTAAATAACATATAGCTTGTAATATTAGGGGCCTATTTCGTGCAATTAATAGTAGGAGGGCCTGTTTGTTATCTTTCAATAGTACAGGGGCCTCCCAGCCTATTATCCCTAAAAAAAAATCTGAGTTAATTAGGTTATCGATCACGAGTCAATGAAGTTGTGAGTTTATCAGCTTATAGATAAATAAGACCGTGAACTGATGTGACTCAACTATGAATAACAATAAGGTATTCGTAAATCCTAATTAGATTAGAAGTAAGATTGTAAATTCATGATTAGATATTAATCGTTACCAATCAAGTTATGAGTAACAATAATATTCACCAATCTTATAGTCGTTAAATCTTTGTTAGGTGAGTGAGTCGTCCGTGTCCCGTAAACTCTTATGGTGAGTTGAACGTTGAGTCATGTGTGCCACTTCAGAATTGATGGTTGAACAATTCGGTTCGATTTGGACTTACCTCGTTTATAGAGTTTGTAGTATATTAGGTCTTTTTGTTAACGTAGAAAAATTGAAGGACCAAAAAGTGTCTAATTTAAAACCCAATGTTTAAAAAGATACTTAAAAAATACCTACCCTAAAAAAGATACTTAAAATCCGGGCTACGAGTGTACATTAAACTCAATAATACTTTAAGGGAAAATACACTTTGGCCTTTTTATTTTTCCAACTTAACAAATAGCCCCTTATACTATAAATCGCTCCTTTTACCCTCTCTTACTTCGACTACTTTGTCGCTTTGGTCATTCTGTTTCAACTTTCGTCTTCTTAACATTAAATCCATACACATCCACACACCGAAAAAAAGAGATATCGGAGGTAGAAGATAAAGAGTTGGCTATGGAGGTAAATTGGAGAAGTATCACGAAGAGTATGGTGAAATACAAAGGGTTTTACAACCACACATTTTATTCGTCGATTTCATCCTATCTAACTATATATATTTATATTACCAATTAAAACACGCTTAGTAAGCTAATACATGGCTATTGTAGCTAATGTGGTGTACAAAATAAGCATCAATTAACGTCACGAAGAAAAAAATTAGAACGGAAGGACCCAAACGGCAAGGTGGTCGAAGTAGGAGGGGTAAAAATAGCGATTTATAGTATAGGGGGCTATCTGTTAAGTTGGCAAAGTAGAGAGGGGCAAAATGCTATTTTCCCATACTTTAAATACGATTATATAATAATTAAATGAAAATTATTTTTGTTATTTATAAATCATAAAAACCAAATTCGGAATTCAAAATATTTGTCCTTTTATGACTCATTAATTTGTCTTTTTTTTCGTTTTGAGTAATGACAGCGAGAATCATTAGGAAAACAATTAGGGATGCTAATTAGTAATTAGTAATTAATTACTAATTACTAAATTAGCGCCGGCCTTTATTTAACGGTGGCCGGTTCTATACGACAAGAAAACGTCCAACGTGGCAGATGGTTTGTGTACAATTTTATTTTAGGGAAACTAGCATTTTGCCACCTCTACTTTGCCAACTTAACAGATAGCCCCCCTATACTATAAATCGTTCTTTGTACCCTTCTACTTCGAGGGGTCATTGTTCACTCATGGTTGGTTTTGGTGGTTCGATACATAGTTTGATTATCGGATTGAGTTTTCTCACTTTTTGAGATTGATTCACCGCTGGATCATCAATCAGCCGACGACACGTGACGGTTTGGTCTGGATCCCAATATATTATAAATAACAAAGTGACCCCCAACATTGATGAGAAATGAGCCAACACACCTACTACATATACATTGAGTCTATACACTTATACGTTATACGCTCAAGACCTCACTTACTTGCTTTATAGATAATTCCTAATATTTCTCTGTCTTCCTTTCTCTTTAACTATGTCTTAGTCATCCTTCGTATAACCATTTACTACTATATATCTACACGTCTTACAATAAATACTCAGAAAACCTAAAACTTACTAGGGAATGATTTGGTTGATGAAATTGAATTTCAATTCCTGACCACTGAAAATTATAGTGTAATTATTAATCGATGAATTGTCAAATCCCCTAAGCCAATCGATAAGATCAGACTCCTCAATTCATGGGGAACAACTTAATTAAGGATTAAGTCATGCTTTGAAATCAAATTAATTAATTTGCAAGCATCACATTAAGGGTTTGATAGAGTCAATCAAATGACTTAAGTATGTTAGTTGATCCTTTGGTTGGCAACCTTATTATCAAACAAATATATACCAACATATTTAAATTCCGATGTCATGAACGAATAAGAAGACTCATTCAAACAACTTGAGTTATTAAGATGATAGAGATGATTATTGACATGATATTTGTTTCGTATTGTTGGTCAAAGTGGAGATATGCATGAGTGATTCGATATAAAAGATCGAGTTCGGTGTTGCTCGAGTATGCTTGCTCGAATGCCTCGTCCTATAAAGGCTAATGCGCCCTAGACATCAGGCGTGTATCTCGCAAGGTGTGCATACAAGACAGAATAGTAGGAATAGATAGGGTAAATAAGGGTACGAGAGAGTACGAATTACAGAGAAGTATTGAGACTAGTTAGTCATTAGGCGTATTTGTGAGTCGTTTATGTAAATAGTATAATATTTAATGTCTCTATAGACGAGATCACATTTCCTTATATAACACCTCATATCATTATCGTTAGCCACGTGTGAGATTCTGGTGATATGAGTATATCACAACCGTTAGAACCTCAATGACCGTGATTACACCCTGATAACCTCAGTGTCATGAACCGTATATCCCAATAATTCGAGTTGTTGGAAGGCTCTAGTGTAATATTAATTTCCTCTCCAACTTGATTAATTAATTAGCTTTCAATTATTTATATGCGTAAGATTGGTTGACTAATTTTTTTGGCATAGGTGGCAGAAGGATAATGTAATATATTTTATCATATGATAATTATTATCTACTAATACATTAAAGCAGATACCATTTTTTTCAGTTGACACGTCAGCTTTTTGAGGATTTAAGAGCTCCTCCTTCATTCTAGGAATGAGGGTATTTTGGATAAAAATCGGTTCTGACAAACAAAATTTTTTGATTCTTTTCTCACGAACAAGGATCGAACTCTCAACCTCATGGTTAAGAGACAAAGTGAACAACCAACAATGTCACACCTAATGATTGGAGTAGTTTAATCAAAGAAAAGTTGCAGTGTTTTCAACGTAACAACAAGAAAGCATAACTATAATGCTTTTGTTTATTATATCCCAACAATTGATAACAAATTTATAATTTTTTACCAACATATGAATTAAATGATTATATATTAAAAAGTAGAAAAAAGTATATATTAAAAAGTAGAAATAAAAAGTAGAAAAAAGTATATATTAAAAAGTAGAAATAAAAAGTAAAAAAAATTCAACCACGCTTCTAAGTAATCTAAATAAAAATTATTTTCCGGTAAACTATTAAACACAAAAAATTGGCCAATGGGCCGCTGATAATCTAGTTAAATTATATGAGGGTTTCTATACTTAATTAGTGAAATTTTAGCTAGCTAATTATTTATTTACAATGAATGATGACAAGTTAATTATTAGTATTATGTAGCTAATTATTGAGATTATTGATTTCAATAAAACACTATAAGTTCTACCATAACATACGAATTATGTTCATACCTAGTCAAATTGATCATATTTAAAAGACACTAGATTGAAGTTGGATGTATAAATTATAATAAATTAGTATCAATTATAAAATAATTTACTTACTAATACCGAGTCGTAAATTGTGAAAATACTCTCAACTCAATCTATTTTTGTACTTGGTGTGTATCAGATCTAAAATCCTAACTGATAAAATGAAACTATTAGACCTGGAATGGAGCTTGATATTGAACAGTAAGGATTCACAACTTAGCTTCATCAGTTTAGGAAGAGTTGTGAAGGGGAAAGACGATTTGATCTTATAAGGAATGATAAGAAGTACGAAATAAATAGTGTAGATAAGAAGTAGATGAAGTGTCATTAATGAATCTTAACATATACGAGTTTGATGAGCTCTGCAAGAGAAACTGGGATGTCTTCGTTTCCCATATTTTTAGAGAGTGCAACAAGGTTGCCGACTTGCTTGCCCACCACAGACATTCCCTCGGTTTTGGTATTCATGTTAACAGTATTTATCCTCCTGAGGTTGATAGAGCTATATATCTGGAGTGACCATGTGGGGACTTGCTTTCTCAGAACTCTTCCTTTGATTAATTAAGGGTGCCTAGCACCCGCTCTTCTACCCAAAAAAAAAAAGTTTGATGTGACCATTGTCAGTCTTCTCAACTTGTCCCTAGCGAGTAACCATTGGGAACCGCTTTCCCGTGGGTATCACACAACATCCTAGTGGATATAATCTCTAACGGCTGCATGGAACTCTATCTTGTACCTTCCGACAACCACATAATCTCTCTCCTTCTTTTTGAATTTCTGAATCGCGACCCAACTACCATAGTTGGGTCGGGCTCATAAACTTTACATCGAGTCCAAGAGATGGAGGAGTCATGAGTAAATAACAAAAAATTACTATTAATGAATGATGGATAAGCTCATATCTTTGCTTGTTTGCCATTTTTAATTAATCACCTTCGAAATCTAACGAATTAATTAATAAGATTGAAGCACCTAGAATGTCATAACAAATAAAATAAAAATTATAAAACAATAAATTAAAAACCCACTTATATGACTTAATCATGATTAATTAATTAATTAATTAAAAGTGAGATTAGTAGAAGCATTCTCATCTCCCGAGAAGAAGAACTTTTCAAAGTAGCGTTAACGTGTAAAGAGAAAAAGGTTTAACGGCCAAGTCAAAGGCTTGAGTCAACGGGGCGTGTTAAGAGATATTTTGAGTAGGAGATATGTTTAGTGAGTTTAACTCAATTAACTATGTTGCTAACGGTGTTAAATATTTAACGGTTCAATAAGTTAATTAGCAAAAATTATCATCAACAATGAAACGTGTTGTGATATGTCTGAGAACTACGATAAAAATTGGGTCACGTTTATCACTTTCTTGAAAGACAATGCTAAAAAAAAAGTGTTGGATACAAAACTTATATAAAACAAGTCGACAATAGAGTAGGTCAGGGCGGAGCGAGTCATAAAAATTACCCAGACTTGCCCCATATCTATCGTGATTCGGGTATTATTTACCCCAAAACATATAGGTCAGGTCAGGTCGACCCAGACAAGTCAGGTCCAAATTGTCATTCCTAATTAGGCTCATCCACACTGGCTCTCAATGAACTAGCTCTTGAATTTTTGTATAGGGTTAAGTGAGTTAGAGTAAGAGGTCTTTGATTTCGATTTCCGGCCGGTAACATTCATTTCAACATTTTGTTAATGTTAAACTACAACGTGGGATTATCATAAAGACAACTAGGTGATACACTATTTTGAAGGCGAATAACACAGAATATGTCTATCGATGTTCATTCTATTCTAGCTCTGATCCCACACTTTTATATGGTTTCAT
Source organism: Linum lewisii (assembly GCA_034768395.1). Classification (NCBI taxonomy): domain Eukaryota; kingdom Viridiplantae; phylum Streptophyta; class Magnoliopsida; order Malpighiales; family Linaceae; genus Linum; species Linum lewisii. The sequence continues at coordinate 64,158,099 of CM068301.1, read as the reverse complement.
TAAAATCTTCAAATTTCGTATTATGATTATGCATTTTATTTTGTTAAGATATTAACCGACATCTCTGGAGCCGAATCTGAAACATATTCTCCAAATGGTTGACTTGCCCTTTTTGTCTCATTTAGGTTCCAAGATGGACCAATAGTATTTTTCGGGTGAGAGAAGTGGTTTGACCGGTTTGATTTGGAGCCGCAGTTGTTGACCAAAACCCATTGGGTAGTGGGTTCATGAACCATGCCACTTGTGGGTTATCACTTATCATGTTTGGTCTCTTCACTAATTACTTTAAAGTCAATGATTATATTTGACTCAATTGGTAATTTAATATAATATGTAAGCTGACGTGGAAAAAGATTAAATTGTTGTGATGGATGATGACGATTTTAACCTTATATGTATCAGAAAAAAGAAATTAACCTTATATGTTTCGGTCGATCTGGTTCGTGTTACGGGTGATACTCGACTCGTAAAATGGGTATTGAGTGTTTATTACGATTTGTCTAGTTTTGACATAAATTATTTTGTACACTTTTGATAGATTATTTGTAGTTGATTATCCGCCCAGCTAGATTGGTAGACCAATAAAGGTTCAACTGAAGGTTGATTAAAACGAGACTCTCTGTGCTCCTTAGGCTTCGTACGGACCGGTTCTTTGCATGTCGGATCACAAAGGGTTGAGTCAGTATATGTGAAGTTGAGTATAAGATGAAAGTGTGGTATGAGCGGATAACATAAAAATACCGGGGGTGAGCGTTTTAGTGAGAGCGCGTGTCAACAGCCTTAGTCATCCCTGATTCCGCCACACTAAGGAACACCACTCTCTTTGGTGGATCAACGAACCTGACTGACTCGATCTTTGACTCGGTCTCTAAACCGAAATACATCCAACCAAATATCGAACCGACCCGACTAGGAGGTACTAGTGAGTTGCACAAATTGTAGTAGTACAGCAACATCTGATTTTTGAAAAACCTCCGGTCAACGGAACTTTTACTAGGTCGCTAAGTCGTCGTCGTCGTGGGGATTTCTCCGGCGTGAAATGGCGCCTCGTCGTGGTGTACGCGTTGTAAGTTGAGGTGGGGTCCACAACGAATCTTCTTAGAATCTGTTACTTATATAGTGCTACTTGCATGCATGTGGTATTGTTTTAATTCAAAGCTTCAAATCCTCAACGACGGCTGATTTTTTATACGGATGATAGGTGTGATTGAATCGGGTTCATGATCTACTTGAGTCCTAACTTTATCACTGGTTGAAGACCATACGATAAACATGCACATGTCTATCTTCAGATCATAGATCAATCAGGTCGAAATTCGGTCTTAACTGAAGGACATCATGCCTCAACATTATGATGTTTTATTCATTGTGCTCTCGATAACGGTCTGCTAACAAGAATTTAACTGTTTGACTCAAATTTGAGACATTTTGGTTGATTGCTTTCTAGGTTAATGTGAATGATAACACTAGCTATGACGACTAAACAAACCCATACCCTTTGGTATCTGTTCCTCCATGATTCAGTTAACACGGGGAATGCCCACATTGACCGGGTTATAGGGGCGAGTACGGGAAATATTCTGCAAGGAAATTTAAGAGTTTGGATTGGGAATGAGTTCAAGTGCATCCGCGCCATACTAATACTCGCTTCGCACATTAAAACACCATAATTTCATGCGTGTCAAGCCTCCCTCTCATGCTAGCACTCTCTGGTTCCCCCAACCATCAACCACTTAAAGATCAACATTGACAGAGCTACTTCGGCCCCTACGGGAGGGGTAGTGAGACTTGTCGTTCGAGATTCCGCAGCAGCGCTCCTCTTTGCAACATGTATCTCTTATACCCTGATATTCATGATCCCCTCGTTTTAGAATTACTTGCTTGTAGGGACGCGTGTGCTTTTGCTTGCCAATTCGGGTGGCAGGACGTAGATATTGAAGGTGATGCCACCATGGTTCCGACACTGGTGAATTCCCAAGCCTTCCTCTCCTCCCAAGGCGGTACAATTGTTGAGAAATCTGCTGGTTCCTAAGGGCTTGTACCTCCCTACGCCTCCTGACGGTTCCCCCGAATGGTAAACAAAGCTGCCCATTACGTGGCGCGACAAGCTCTCTTATGTCTCCTGAGCCGTCGTGTGGTAAACCTGTAAGCTTGTATAGATACTTAGGGTGTATGCATGATTATCTTTCGGTCTCCTACGAGAGTTACCTATGGGCGAAAAAATAAATTTATTTTTACAATTCGGTTTATCGATCTTACATCCATCTTTGGAAAGAATCTTAAAAACAAGTCAACCAAGTGGGCCAGGATCAGAGAGCCCGGCCCATAATTATATGATACAGGCCCAAACATTATCATCGGCCCAAGGCCCAAATATTGCACGAACAAAGAAAAACCAATTTCGGATTCAGCTGAAGCAAACGTCGTCGGCGGCAAGTCAGTACAGTCTAAAAGCAGCAAACAAGATGTTCCGCCGCCGTAGGTAGCGAACTCCGCCGCAACTAAAACCCTAAACCCTTACACCTTGTTTCTCAATAGTCTTCCTGCTTCCTCAAATTCAGCTCCGAAGCTCGGTAACCTAATTGGCGATACAGCAAGTTCAATTGGATAGTCGAGATGAATTCGGAGGAAGAAGGAGCTCCCAATAGGGAGCTGTACGCGGTGCTTCAAGTCTCGCCTGAAGCCACCGTTGAAGAAATCAAGAAGGCGTATCGCCACTGGGCTCAAGTTTATCACCCCGATAAGTACCAAGATAATCAGGTGAGTTGTCTGGAAGCTTTCTAGATTGTTATGTTAGTATGTTCATGCGAGAATTTGATGAAGAAGACTAATTATATGTTTCCCAATGTGTTTCATCTAAATTGTGTGTGGAAGGTTGTTCGAGTTGTTTCTGGATGATAGAAGTTTGAGTTTATCATCTGATTCTCAAATATGGTGTGAAGTGTTCATTTTGGACTTGCTGTGGTCTTGGTTCTGGTGCCTTTTGATGTCAGTATATGGTTGAATTGCTCTGAATAGATTATTGGACATTGATCTTTGAGTTGTTTTTTGGATCATAGATGTTGATTTGTTGTTATCTTAATCTCAAGAATGCTGTAGAATTTTCAATTTTCGGGGCTTGCTGTCGTATTGGCTCTGGTGTACTTTTGGTGTCGGTATAACGTCGAATTGGTCTACCTAGATACTTGGGTGTTGATGTTTGAACTTCACGCAGTATGTTCTGTTGAGAATGAGAAAGATGGACATGCCTTGTCGCCATTGGCATGATTGATACTCTTATTCCTTGCAGATGAAGAAAAATTTGAACCCAACATAGTACATTTCTGTTGTTGATGTGTGGGAATTTTAGAAGCATGTTGTTGTGATAGCTGTTGAAAGGGCTGGTTATATGTTTCCCAACGTGTTTCATTACTGTTTTCACACACCCTTATTAGTGTATCTAGCTTCTTATGTGTTGATCTTCGTGTTGTTTTTGTATTATAGATGTCGATTTGATCTTAATCTCAAGAATTCTTTAGAGTTGTCAAATTTCTGGACTGGCTGTCGAATTGGTTTTGCTAGCTACTTTGATCTATGAACTCTATGTTCCGTTTTGGGAATGAGAAAGACAGACTTGTCTTCTCGTCATTGGCATTATTGATACTCTTATCTCTTGCAGATGAAGGAAACAGCAACTGTAAACTTTCAACGGATTTGTCAAGCGTACGAAGTGCTATCAGATGAGACTAAAAGGCAGATATATGATATATATGGTATGGAAGGGGTGGCTGCTGGTCTGGAACTGGCAACAAGGACGAATAAACTGGAAGAGTTAAAGGAGGAACTTGAAAGATTGCAGAAGAAAAAGGAAGAAGAAAAGATGGCAGCTCAGTTCTTGCCTTCTGGTGCAGTAGTAACTAATCTGTCTCTGCCTCAGTTTCTTGATGGAGACGGCATCATGAGTGGGTAGATCACTTCCCAGTTGTTTTTGCCTTCAGCATAAAATCTTTAAGCTTATTCCCTGAAATTCAACAATGGTTATGCTCTCTCTTCTAGGGGTTCATTGACATGATCTAAGGTGTAACATTGTTTTTTTAATAAATCATAAGTTTCTTTGTCTACCAAGCATGTAGAATTTGGGACTCTTTAAGTATCCAGATATCCCGAGACATTCTTTTCTGAATCTTGTTCTAAGATTTAATATATGTTTATGTTGAAGAATGGCTATGACTAGTCAAGTAATTTCTCAGTTGTCAATTCTTTTCTGGATCTTGTTCTAAGATTAGTATATTTGTGTTGCAGAATGGCTATGGCTAGTCAAGTAAATTCTCAGTTGTCGAAGGATACAAATCTTGCAATGGGTGGAAATTTAGAAGTTAGTAACCATGGTGCGGGTACAGCTGCTTCAACTGTAGTACAGCATCAAATTTCTTCTGCTCAGTCGATGGAATTTCAAGCTTCAGTCGGTTTACAGTCACTAATTGGTGTGCGAACAACCCGGTATGACATCTACATTTTCTGTCTTCATGAGACTATTGATAGAACTGAAATATATCTGCCGATATTTTCTCAACAACTCATCTTTATCTTATCAGATAAATTCTCAGTTTTATCTACAATTGCTTGATTAATAAGTTCGTCAATCACTCTTTTTTCCAGTGTCATATCTTCACATTCAACAGCTACAGTTGGCATCCAAAAATCTTTCAATGATGGTTCAATTAATCTTTCTAATACCTGGACTCGCCAACTGTCTCCGACAGCAACTGGGAATGTGAGTCTTTGTCTTTTTTGTTTAAACTTTGAAGCATATCTAATGGTTCCGGATATATGTATCTGATACTTGGAAAAAAGCAGATGTTGTGTATGTTTTGTGCTACTGTCATGAAGTTCTCTGGTCTAAATTTTTAATTCGTTTAAAGTTGCCTTGTAATTTTTCCCGCAGATACAACTTGTTCTTGGTGATAAGTCATCCATAGGTGTCGGGTGGCAGAAGAAGGATGAGAAAAGGTCCGCTAGTGGAGAATTGAAGGTACTGCTACGATTCTAAAATGAGCTATTTTGCTAAATTACTTAAAGAGCTGAATAATTGCTGTTTGAAGTGTGTTGACGATCGTTAAGAATGTAAAACAAGCTTTTTTACGAGGATTGACTTCCTATACTGGTAATTATGCTTCTACTAATCGAAATGGCTTCCGATTCTGGGTTGACACTGGTTCGTTGTCAAACAGTTCCAAATCTCTTCCTCCACCACTTAATAATCTATTGTACCACCCTACTTTGTTTGACTTTGGGTTTCTCATTCGTCCGAAACTGATGCAGGTTGGTACAGCTTATATTGGGGCATCTGCTCAATATGTTCATCGCTTTTCCTCGAAATCGCATGGCCGTATTGCAGGAAGATACGGAAGGTTAATCCTTGTAAAGATTCAGATTCTAGAATTGCAGTCTTGAATGATGTTTGTACTCTTTCTTCTACTTGTTTCCATCTGAGTGGTTATTAATGCAGAAAGTCACTTTTTTGTGATTGCAGCACTGCTCTTGAGATTGAAATTGGTGGTGGGAGGAAGATATCGGATTTGACTACTGTCCGGATGATGTATTCCATTGGAATTCAGGTACACAAATTTTGAAAAACGAATTTAGTTTTGTGGTACTCTACTCTCACTCGAGCTGAAATTTTACTGCAACTGAAATACTTACATCGGAGAGTGTTTGGAACACAGTGAACTGTCTAAAACCATGGCGATACAACGAGCTACTGTATATTAAACCTCTCTGGTTTCTGTTGCTCATATGCGAAGATGTTCTGTTTCTCTTATCAGGGTATATTTTGGAGATTTGAAATGCGTCGTGGATCTCAAAAGTTACTTGTGCCAGTAAGCGAACTGTATATATTATTCTGGCCTAGTTACTTTTCGTATCTGCTTTGAGAGACTCACTTCTTGACACTCGTTTTCCAACACGTTTCAGCATATACTAAATATACTTTCTTGTTTGCACCTCTTATACAGGTATTACTTTCCCCATATTTTGATCCAGCATTTGCAATCGGAGCATTCATAGTTCCAACATCTCTCTACTTCCTACTCGAGGTAATGAACTTGCAAAGCTTCAGACTTCTCTATATTACTGTGGACGAACATGTTACTTTTGGATGGATTGTTACCTTCTCAAAAGGCTAACACTTTCCTTTTCGATGCAACTATGAACACATCTCTACGCAATCGAATATCGTAAAATTTAGGTTTGCATGGTACTAAATTGTTCTTGTTCTTGTGCATTGCAATTGTTGTTCGGTATATGTTTCAAGACCCGAATGGCTACTTTTTCATCGTTTTGAGATGTTAAACCTGGGATTCTTTTCCTTGCCAACACAGAGATTTGTTGCTAAACCTTTTCTCCAATGGAGGGAAAAGGGCAAAGCTTTGGAGAATAAGCAAAAGACTTCAGTCCAGGTCAAACAAACAATATATTCTTACCTTTCTGCTATTGTTTGGTAGTATCTGCATGTTTTGAACAAAATTAACGCCATGTTGCAGGTCAAAGAGGCGAGAATAGCAGCAGAGAAATCTCAGAAGTTGTTACGCATCGTGGCGGAGAGGAAAAAGACTAAGCAAATCGAAGCAAATGGACTCATTATCGATCGAGCATTGTATGGAAGTCGGGAAGTAGTGAGTAGTAGACAAGAAGATGGATCAATACCCAATGGTGACACAGCTTCAGAGCTCATTGATGTCACAGTTCCTCTCAATTTCCTGGTTAATGATTCCGGACAACTTAAGGTACGCAGTCTCACGATCAAAATCGGGATATGAAACACTGATAATTCCGTAAAGTTATGAACTTTTGTTTTGCCAATGCAGCTACACAAAGGTGTGAAGAAATCTGGGATCATGGGGTTCTGTGACCCTTCACCAGGAGAACCGAAGCAGTTGCTCGTCGAATACACATATCGCGGCCAGAAGTTCAAGGTAAAACCTATCAACATTTCTTCCATTGTTCCATTAATGAAGCATCTTCATGAATCATTGACAAACAATGTCGTTATTTCTCGAATCAGGCGATCGTTGACGACTATGACGAGTTGATAATCCCTCAGTATGCTCATCTAGTCTGACATGAATCGATACAAGCTTAGCCCGGGTTCTCTTGTTATCAATTTTTGCATACTTGAAGAGGAGATGTGTTATGATACATTTCGAGGATTAGAAGTCGAAAATAATCACATTAAACTGCACAATTTGGAAGCCATTTTTGTGTATATTGTTCCTTCTTTTGAACAGTGTTTTCACATGATAATTTGTTCTCAGAATGGCTATATTTATTCATTTGGATGTATCAAAAATAATAAAGTTAAAATTCTCGAAAAATCTACGTCGTAAGAATCGAACAAGTTGTCGATTGATCCGTAGTGGATCTGCAGATTGATCCAGACTTCGAAAAATGGTACAACAGATGAACAGATTCCAAGAATCGAATAGTCTAACAGAAGTCATTCTTAACGACGAGTTCACCGGTGAGTTGGTCGAACTCGGCTTCGATTACAGATGAACAGATTCCACCCGAGTTCCGCTCCTGAGCTCCTCCTACCGTGACCGGACACGATAGCAGCTTCACGCCTTGTTTCCAGTATCTCTCATCTAAACAAGTAACAAGGTTAAACCAAACTCATCATTGACAAGATGATGAAACTAATGTATGGGATTCGGAATCTATACCGGGTCCGGTCGATATCACCACTGAATTGCTTGCATCCAGAACCCAGTCCATCCACAGCACGAATCCATGACAGATTCCTGGCTCCACGAAACTGACCTGCGAAAACCGAAAACGACATGTCAGTTAGTTACTAACTACTTGTCAATGAAGGGTGGATTGTTTTGTTCTCAACTTACCTCGGCTTTTCCACAACACGGAGCTATTGGTTTCGTGAAATCGAACTCCATTACCGTGACCGCTTTGCTGAGTTCCTGGAATCATTCAACTCAAAAGCACTGTCGGAATTCGCTATGCTCGAGATGAATCTCAAGGGTAAATAAAGAGCTCACCTTGGTTTCCCCACATTGCCAAACGAAGAAGGGAAGAAGAGGTCCTTCTTGCCCTATTGGTAGCTCACCACACGCTCCTAACGTAGAATTAGCAATCGAATGCTCGAAGCCTTCGATCTTAGCTAGGGAGCGACGGCTGTTCCAGAGATCCGGAAGAGACATGACGCAAGCTTTTAGTAATGCTTTACGAGGTAAGATGGTTGTGTTCTCGGAGAGGAAAGGGTCTAGTATTGTCCGATCCTTCCTGAAACCGTGACGAAAAATGTGTCATAACAACTTATAGAGCCAATATGAAACCGCAACGAATCAGTTGATGTCTTAGTACACGTACCAAAACCGCAGGTTTTGCCACGGAAGCATCCCCTCGTTACCATGATAGTAGGGTTCGCCGAGTAGCAGATCAACCTGCACGAGAGCTTAATCTAAACGATCAATTGCAACGAGATTAACACAATTTTTTTGATCTTGCTCACCTTTTTCTGATTAGTACAATGCAGTGCAATGTTTTTCTTGTCATTAACAACTTCAATACGATTTGCAGCAGCAGCAATACCGTTCTCCTTGGCAACGGTTTCGAGATACTGGGCGCCCTTGTCTCGTAGCCCAGGAAACAATGATACCACTCGTGATGTTTCGGAGAGACGAGCAGCAAGTAGTGTCAAGAAAACACTGTCATCTGCAACTATGCAGAGTGGTTCAACTCTTCCTTCCAACTGCAGAAAACAAAAAGCTAACCATGATTAAGATCGGGAAACCGAGAGGAACCAGGAGGGAACAAGAGATCTTACAGCATTCTCTACCGCCTTCGACATGGATGACCTCCATTTGATGTCACCGTGAAGCGCGATTCTTTCGGGAGGCAGTATCAGGTGAAAATCACCAGGAGCTGAATCATCATCCTGTCGTCTAACCTCGTTTTTACTCACCACGTTATACGAGACACTAGTCTCATCATGGACAGCATGCAGAACAACCTCTTCGCCCTTGGCTACGTGTATCCCTTCATCTGGAATTAGCCACACGCACTGTTTCCAATGGTCACACCAGTTGCTTACTCCTGCCGAATCATCGAATCATCAGTCCCATAACCGATCTCTCCATCAATGAGAACAACATATACTCTTTGTTCACTGTTTTCATCATCACTGTAGTAGAAAGTATGTCATCCTTTTTCTCACCTGTGAACGGTCCCTGATCGATCCATTTCGGTGCAGTTGAGTAAAAGATCGTCCCTTCACGGTCAAGCTGAAGTACCCACCTAAAACAGATACAAACAAGGACATCAAACTTAGCATCAAGCAAATCATGGTAACATAGTTGGCAAAACAAGCAGTTAGCTTTACCATGAGACTACGCCATTAGCTCTACCGTCATCAATGGCCTCCACAACCACCTTAGCCTCTCCATGGCTCTCAGGTCTTCTCCAAAAATCAAATTCAAATATTTCATACGGCTTCGACAGCTGGTGAGTCCTGAATTCAGTAAGTATCAATCAGTCATTTACAACACCTATAAGAATTCAAAAGGGTAGACTCATTTAAGAACAGTACCAATCTTATTTCTTTGGATAAAGAATCACAATGCAGAGGATGCTGTTGTGATTTGGCTCGTATGATTGCGTCTAACCCATTTGGGACGAGACGAATCCCATCTGAAATCTCGGTCTCATTGTTGTGAAGATCGTGTAGCTTCCTCAAGAACGAACTCTCAACGAGCTAATAAGAAACCAGAATCAGTTCTGTAACGATCATATGGAGACAACTGGACAGCTATGATATCTTCAGCTCAGAACTAGACGCACCTGACCATAAGTCGTGGCTCGATATGGCACGGTCAGTGGATTTTCGACCAACAATTCGTCATGAGCATGTTGGAGAGATGGGATCAACCCTTCCCCCAACAGTTCCGAATCCAGAATCTCACTTACCTGCACTTAAAACTTTACAATTCCTCACATCACATAGCAAAGAAAACAACCAAGCACATCAAATTCGAAATCGAAAACTCACGAGAACATCTGCCCTTGAAGGAATATCAACACCCATTTCAAGCTCGTCAGACCGCTTGTTGATCAACTTAATCTCCTTCCCCATACCATTAACATGAAGAACTTTCCTCATCAGTTTCGCCATTGGAAGATACGACTCGCAAGACGTCACCTTTCCACCTCCCATTGCCCGCGCCGCCATCATTGACAGCAATCCAGTCCCAGCTCTGCACAATTCCGTTTCAAATCGAACATGAGAGAAATCGTAAATGCTAGAATTGAAAAACAGAAACCGAGAAACCAATTGAATCAGAACAAATTACCCAATGTCGAGAACGTGGCAAGGTTTAGTCAAGGTCTTGTCGATGGCTTCTCGATAAGCGTGGTTACGTGCGGAGTCATTGAGCATGTCGAGATACGACGTCGTTGCGAGCAAGGAGGAGTTCGGGTTGCCGAAATCTTCGCCGCCGCCGTCGTCGATGACGACCCACTCTGAATCGCCGGTGAGGGGGTCGAGCTTGAGCTGGAAGACGCACTGAGTGGAATCGGAACTCATGGCTCGGGGAAGTGTCGAATTGAAGCGGGTGAGGATCGAATTCGATCGGCGAGCTGGGAAAATTTGGGCGGGAAAGGTTGAAATTAGGGTTTTGGTACGGCGGAAGTTATTCATGAGAGTGAAGAAGAAGAAGAAGAAGCTGAGGTGGAATTGCACCGATTTTATAATTTCAATTCTATATAAGGCTTTGCTTTTTTTTTTTAATTAAATTATCATAATTTGGAAATAATATGTACAAAAAAACATATTATATGTTACTAGATTATCAGCGACCCATTGCCGATTTTTTGTGTTAATATTTTACCAAAAAATAATTTATTTTTATTTTTATTTAAATTACTTATAAGTGTGGTTGAATTTTTTCTACTTTTTAATATATAATAATTTAATTCATAGCTGGTAAAAAATTATAAATTTGTTATCAATTGTTGGGATATAATAAATAAAAGCATTATAGTTATACTTTCTTGTTGTTACGTTGAAAACACTGTAACTTTTCTTTGATTAAATAGTAAACTACTCGAATCATTAGGTGTGCATTGTTGGTTGTTCACTTTGTCTCTTAACCATGAGGTTGAGAGTTTGATCCTTGTTCGTGAGAAAAGAATCAAAAAATTTTGTTTGTCAAAATCGATTTTTATCCAAAATACCCTCATTCCTAAAATGAAGGAAGAGCTCTAAAATCCTCAAAAAACTCAACTGAAAAAAGGGGATTCTGCTTTAATATATATGAAGAGATATACAAGAGAGTACCACCTTAATTAATTATATTTTTTTTCCCTAAATGTATTATATTTGGTTAAATTTATAAAATGTCACCCTAGCAACACTAATTATTGTTATTAAATTATAGTGATACCTACAAATTCAAACTAGTACTATCTATATGAAAATTGATATATCATGTACAGATGTACATATAACTTATTATATAAAAAAAATAACTTATTGCAAGAAAATTTATAAAAAAGTACTTATAAAATCAAATCAGGTAACTACCATGAAAAATTTAGTACCTAATATTAATTTGATACTCGAGATGAACAAATTAGTACCTAAAAAAATTAATATCTAATTGTATTATCATACAACATCAATAATATATTCTACCAATGATTATGTGGACCAACCTACTCCATAAACATTATTTTTAGATATATTAAATATTCATTCATACAAAAAAATATTCCATAAGATATAGTTTATTTAGCTTTATTGTGTTCACCTAAATGCAATGATAAATTTTTATTTTTATTTTATATAAGCCCAATGATTTGAACTATGGTATGAGTTGGTTGGTGTTTCTTAAAGTGCTTATTTTTTTATATGTTTGTTGAGAAAATGAGTCAATTGATTAGGTAGGTAGGAACAAATTGGAATTTTAATAGTCAATATTCAATATGTGCTTATGATGGGAATATATAATGCACAAAATTTAATATTATTAGATAACAAAATGCATCAAATTTTCTTAAAAAAAAATAAAATTTGAATTACAAGCAAATGCTTTGAAAACTCTTCATCTCCCAATTCATTGTCAATTGTCTTTTCTTTTTGTAACAATGTGTTATATGTTACATGGTATGACAGTTATTTGTGTGTTTTGAACGTATAGTGCACCCGTCACGCTCTATAATCAAACAACAAAAATATATAGAATTTTTTGTAGATCTCGAGTCTATACTTGTCAAACTAGATATGTAACATGCATGGCAAAAACTTGGATTGACATTATATTCTTTTAATTATATTTATCCATCATTGAAATATGAACTGAAATATATGTTACTTCGAGACATCACACTACAACAAAGACATCAAATAGGGAGCAAAACTGAAAATAGAGGGAGCAATGCCCCCTAATTAATTTAGGCAGGGGCGTTGCCTCCCCCCCTAAATTAAGCCTTGCAACCCACTAAACTATCCTTGACCAGGATATTTTGTCGGGGGCGGAGGTCCCTGATAAATTTAGTCGGGGGCGGAGGTCCCTGATAAATTTAGTCGGGGACGTGGCCCCTGACTAAATGACCTCGACTAAAGACTATTTTTGTTGTAGTGTCATGATAATACAAAAAATCAAATTGTTACTAAAAAGTGACAAAAACTAAAGCTAAATGTTCTATTTTCTTAGTTGATGGCTTTAAGCAAATGCTTAGTTAGTGAATGAAGCAAAGTGTCTCCAAATTTGACTCATACTTCTTAAATAGTATTTTACTTTAGAGTGGAACTTGTTATTATCAAAGTTCTTTTTCTCATTTTGCAAATATAGTTCCCCCCTCACAATCACTATTATTACATTTTTAATGTGAAATAGACTATTATTATAATGTAAGTCCTCATAAATATGCATCAATATCATGATAAACCTCTTTAAATGGTCTTAATACCAAACAATCCTTTTTTAAAATTTATTTTGATAGATTACCCCCTCATAGTTACATAATTTGCCATGTTGTATTAGTCAAATCAAGATAAATTCATGGCTAGTAGTTCATACCACCTAAACAAAGATGAGAAACAATCAATAATGAGATAACTTGGCTAGTGAAGAGCAATGTGCATGAGTGAATAATGGTCAATACTCTGAGCTATTAACAATGGAGTGTACCTGACTGACTTGGTCTGTGACAAGTAACGTGATCGTAAAAAATGTAGGCTAAAATGCGATGTTGATGGTGCAATATTCGAGGATCGGGAGCTGGGGGGAGTGGGATGGTATTTGAAGAATCATGCTTAGCGATTAGGTTGCATACAAAATGACCATGATCTTAGATTTTTTTGAAAGAAAGAAAGGAGTGTGAGGCACTTGCATTGCTTCACATTATTGATTGGGTGCGGACGAACGGGTACATAGAGGTAACATTTAAGAACTAACTCGGAGGTAGTTGTGCAATACAAGCCATAAGAAGGTCGATAGATGACCAAATTGAATTTGAAGATTATTAGCATGCATGTGTTGAAATCTTTATGTCACACATGTATATTGTTACATCTATTTGGAAGAACAAAAATAAGGTTACTCATACATTAGCTAACAACACAATCTTATCAAACTGAATCAAAGGCAATTGTAACACGTTTCTGAATTTTTTTTCCCAGACAAGGGTGATTTCAAATTTTAATTCCAACTATACGGGGTACTCCGAAATTCAATTCCCAATCTCTAGAACAATTCTTGCTGACTGTGTATATATATTGCTAGAATGGGTGGCGATTTATGTTTGCCGTTTTAATGGTAGGTGCATAAGTCGCCACCCATTCTGGCAATATATATACACAGTCAGCAAGAATTGTCCTAAATTGAAAATTGAATTTCGGAGTTCCCATATTTGAAATTAAAATCCCTTGTTTTGGAAAAAATCCCTTATTTCTTTGCATCACTAACCATTGAGAATGTGCTATCTCGAATATCATTATATTTCTATAATTTCATGATTTATAAGCATATAGCAATAATACTAATAGTGATCATTTAGAACTAACATAATAAAATCAATTCCACCTAAACATCTCCAAATCTCAATATAAAATCCAAATTCCATCCCTCAATTCCTCAAACACCTTCTTCAATTCAACCATGAAAACCTCTGCAACTCTCATACTCTGTTTCCTCTGTTTCTTCATCCAATTCTCCATCTCCATTTCCCACCTCCTCCTCCCTCTAACCAACTCCCTCTCCACAACCCACTTCGCCTCTCCTCACCACCTCCTCAAATCCACCTCCTCCCGCTCCGCCGCCCGCTTCCGCCGCCACCACCGCCGCCGCCAAAACCAAGTCTCCCTTCCCCTGTCTCCGGGCACAGACTACACCCTCTCCTTAACCCTCAACTCAGACCACCAAGTCTCCCTCTACTTGGACACCGGAAGCGACCTCGTCTGGCTCCCTTGCCGCCCTTTCGAGTGCATCCTCTGCGACGGCGAGACTCAGTTGAACGAAAGCTCGCTAATCGCCGGAAAATTGTCTTCCGCCGCCGCCGCTGTTTCCTGTAATTCGGCGGCGTGTTCCGCCGTTCATTCCAAATTGCCGACATCTGATCTCTGCGCGATTGCTGGGTGTCCGTTGGATTTGATTGAGACTTCTGATTGTGGCCGGAATCGGAAGTTCTCTTGCCCGGAGTTTTACTATGCCTACGGCGACGGGAGTCTGGTGGCGAAGCTTTATACTGACGCCGTTAGTCTGCCGTTAGCTTCTCCGTCTTTAGTGATGGAGAATTTCACGTTTGGTTGTGCTCATACCGCTCTGGCCGAACCGGTTGGGGTGGCTGGGTTCGGCCGAGGGATTTTGTCCTTGCCGGCTCAGCTCGTGGCCGGTTCGCCTCGGTTAGCGAACCAGTTTTCGTACTGCTTGGTTTCTCACTCGTTTGACTCGGATCAGGTTCGTCACCCGAGCCCGTTGATTCTTGGGCGGTTCGATGAGGAGGAGGAAAAACGGGTGGGTGGTGATATGACTCGATACATGTACACTTCATTTCTAGACAATCCAAAACATCCATACTTTTACTCGGTAGGATTGGTTGGAATTTCGGTCGGGAAGAGGTACATCCAAGCGCCGAATTTGTTAAAAGGGATCGATCACGAAGGGACGGGTGGGTTGGTGGTTGATTCGGGTACTACGTACACAATGCTGCCTGCCGGGTTTTACAACGCGGTTGTGATCGAGTTCAACAACCGGGTCAGGCGGTTTCACAAACGGGCGCGCGAGTTGAGGGGAGAACCGGTTTGAGTCCTTGTTATTACTACGACGCCGTAGCGAGAGTGCCAGGCATGGTGCTGCATTTTTCCGGGAATGGATCGGGTGTGGCCATGCCTAGGGAGAATTATTTTCACCAGTTTTTGGACGGTGGAGATGGTGGGAAGAAGAGGAAGGTTGGATGCTTGACGATGATGAACGGTGGAGATGAAGCAGAGTTGAGAGGTGGGCCCGGGGGTACTTTGGGGAATTACCAACAACAAGGGTTTGAAGTGGTTTATGATTTGGAGAAAGGTAGGGTTGGGTTTGGTAGAAGGGAGTGTTCATCTTTGTGGGCAAGTTTGAACCAAGGCTAATGTGGTTGGACCGAGTTGGTGTTTCGAGTTTTGACTAAACCGATTTTTTGGATGGATCGAGAACTTTAGAGGCTCAAGGTTTCTCAATTCGTGGAGTCTTATTCATTTGACCAAAAATGCTATAGAATAGTCCCAAAAAGCGCTAGATTTGGCCCAAAGTGTGCTAGATTTGGCCCAAAGTGTGCTAGATTTGGCCCAAAAAATGCGCTAGATTTGGCTTCAAAAATGCGCTAAATTTGGCTTCAAAAATGCGCTAAATTTAGCCCAAAGTGCAGTAGATTTGGCCCAAAAATGCGCTAGATTTAAGCCCAAAGTACGTTAAATTTGCCCAAAATGCGCTAGATTTGGCCCAAAAACTGCGTTAAATTTGGCCCAAAAGTGCGCTAGATTTGTCCCAAAATGATAGATTTATCCCAAGGTGCGCTAGATTTGGCCCAAAAAATGCGCTAGATTTGTCCCAAAATGCGCTAGATTTGGCCAAAGTGCGCTAGATTTGTCCCAAATTGCGTTAGATTTGGTCCAAAAAAAAATACGCTAGATTTGTTAAAAAGTGCTAGATTTGTCCAAAATGCGATAGATTTGTCCCAAATATGCGGTAGATTTAGCCCAAAATGCGCTAGATTTGTCTCAAAGTGCGCTAGATTTGGCATAAAAGCGCTAGATTTGTCGCAAATGCGCTAGATTTCACCAAAAAATGCTTTAGATTTGTCCCAAAGTGTGCTAGATTTGGCGCAAAAATGGCTAGATTTGTAAAAAAGTGCGCTAGATTTGTCCCAAAATGCACTAGATTTGGCCCAAAAAATGCGCTAGATGTGGCCCAAAGTGCCTAGATTTGTCCCAAAATGCGCTAGATTTGTCCCAAAATGCGCTAGATTTGTCCCAAGAGGCACTAGATTTGGCCCAAAAAAATGCTATAGATTGTCCCAAAATGCGCTAGATATGGCCCAAATTGCGCTAGATTTGGCCCAAATGCATTAGATTTGTCCCAAAAAATGCGCTAGATTTGTCCCAAAATGCGCTAGATTTGGCCCAAGTGCTAGATTTGCCAAAAAATGCCTAGATTTG
Organism: Linum lewisii; assembly: GCA_034768395.1. Taxonomy (NCBI): domain Eukaryota; kingdom Viridiplantae; phylum Streptophyta; class Magnoliopsida; order Malpighiales; family Linaceae; genus Linum; species Linum lewisii. The sequence continues at coordinate 64,141,415 of CM068301.1, read as the reverse complement.
CCCAAAAATGCGCTAGATTTGTCCCAAAGTCGCTAGATTGCCAAAAATGCGCTAGATTTGCCCAAAATGACTAGATTTGCCCAAAGGCTAGATTTGCCCAAAATGCTATTTGGCCCAAAGTGCGCTAGATTTGGCCCAAAAATGCGCTAGATTTGGCCCAAAATGCGCTAGATTTGGCCCAAAAAATGCGCTAGATTTGGCCCAAAACTGCCCTAGATTTGGACCAAAGTGCGCTAGATTTGTCCCAAAATGCGGTAGATTTGTCCCAAAAAATGCGCTAGATTTGTCCCAAAATGGCTAGATTTGGCCCAAAATGTGCTAGATTTGGCCCAAAGTGCGCTAGATTTGCCCAAAACTAATTTGGCCCAAAAATGCGCTAGATTTGCCCAATGCGTAGATTTGACCAATGCGCTAATTTGGCCCAAAAAAGCGCAGATTGCCAATGCCTAGATTTGGCAAAATGCGCTAGATTTGTCCCAAAATGCGGTAGATTTGTCCCAAGGTGCACTAGATTTGGCCCAAAAAATGCGCTAGATTTGTCCCAAAATGCGCTAGATTGGCCCAAAAAATGCGCTAGATTTGGCACAAAGTGCGCTAGATTTGGCCCAAAAAAGTGCTAGATTTGTCCCAAATGCGCTAGATTTGTCCGAAAATTCGCTAGATTTGCCCAAAAAATGCGCTAGATTTGCCCAAAATGCGCTAGATTTGTCCAAAAGCCTAGATTTGGCCCAAAATGCGCTAGATTTGGCCAAGGTGCGCTAGGTTTGGCCCAAAAAATGCGCTAGATTTGTCCCAAAATGCGCTAGATTTGGCGTAAAAAATGCGCTAGATTTGGCCCAATAGATTTTCAAAAAATGAGCTAGATTTGTCCAAAAATGCGTAATTTGGCTCAAAGTAGCTAGATTTGTCTAAAGTGCGCTAGATTTGTCCCAAAATGCACTAGATTTGTCCCAAAATGCGCTAGATTGTCCCAAAATCGCTACATTTGCCCAAGGTGCGCTATATTTGGCACAAAAAATGCGCTAGATTTGTCCAAATGCGCTAGATTTGCCCAAAGTGCGCTAATTTGGCCCAAAAAATGCGCTAGATTTGCTCCGATTGGAAATGCGCTAGATTTGTCCCAAAATGCGTAGATTTGTCCCAAGTGCCTAGATTTGGCCCAAAAAATGCGCTAGATTTGTCCAAAATGCGCTAGATTTGGCCCAAAAAATGCGCTAGATTTGGCCAAAGTGCGCTAGATTTGGCCCAAAAATGCTAGATTTGCCAAATGCGCTAGATTTGTCCCAAAATGCTAGATTTGCCCAAGGTGCGCTATATTTGCCCAAAAATGCGCTAGATTTGTCCAAAATGCGCTAGATTGGCCAAAAAGCCTAGATTTGCCAAAATGCGCTAGATTTGCCCAAAATGCTAGTTTGGCCCAAAATGCGCTAGATTTGGCCCAATGTAGTTTGTCCCAAAATGCGCTAGATTTGCCCAAAAATGCGCTAGATTTGTCCCAAATGCGCTAGATTTGGCCCAAATGCGCTAGATTTGTCCCAAATGCGTTAGATTTGGGGCCAAAAAAAAATACGCTAGATTTGTTCTAAAAATGTGCTAGATTTGTCCAAAATGCGATAGATTTGTCCCAAATTATGCGGTAGATTTAGCCCAAAAAAGCGCTAGATTTGTCTCAAAGTGCGCTAGATTTGGCATAAAATGCGCTAGATTTGTCCAAATGCGCTAGATTTCACCAAAAATGCTTGTAGATTTGTCCCAAAGTGTGCTAGATTTGGCCCAAAAATGTGCTAGATTTGAAAAAAGTGCGCTAGATTTGTCCCAAAATGCACTAGATTTGGCCCAAAAAATGCGCTAGATGTGGCCCAAAGTGCTCTAGATTTTGTCGTCTCAAAATGCGCTAGATTTGGCCAAAAAAAGCGCTAGATTTGGCCCAAAAATGCGCTAGATTTGGCCAAAGTGCGCTAGTTTGGCCCAAAAAATGCGCTAGATTTGGGCTCCCAAAATGCGCTAGATTTGGTCAAAAAATGCGCTAGATTTGGCCCAAGCCTAGATTTGCAAAAATGAGCTAGATTTGTCCAAAAATGCGCTAGATTTGGCCAAAGTACGCTAGATTTGCCTCTAAAGTGCGCTAGATTTGTCCCAAAATGCGCTAGATTTGCCCAAAATGCGCTAGATTTGTCCAAAATGCGCTAGATTTGTCTCAAAAATGCGCTAGATTTGTCCAAAATGCGCTAATTGGCCAAAATGCGCTAGATTTGGCCAAAAGTGCACTAGATTTGTCCCAGAATTGTGCTAGATTTGGCCAAAAAATGCGCTAGATTTACCAAAGGTGCGCTAGATTTGCCCAAAAAATGCGACTAGATTTGTTCCAAAATGCGCTAGATTTGTCCAAAATGCATTAGATTTGGCCCAAAAGTGTAGTAGATTTGGCCCAAAAAATGCGCTAGATTTGGTTCCAACGTGCGCTAGGTTTGGCCCAAAAATGCGCTAGATTTGGCCCAAAAATGCCCTAGATTTGTCCCAAAGTTGCGCTAGATTTTAGTTGTTTCCCAAAAATGCGTAGATTTGTCCCAAATCGCGCACTAGATTTGTCCCAAAATGCCTAGATTTGGCCCAAAAAAATGCGCTAGATTTGGCCAAAAGTGCGCTAGATTTGGCGAAAAAATGCACTAGATTTGCCTAAGTGCGCTAGATTGTCCCAAAATGCGTAGATTTGATCCGAAGGTGCGCTATATTTAGCCAAAAAAATGCGCTAGGTTTGTCCCAAAATGCGCTAGATTTGGCCCAAAAATGCGCTAGATTTGGCACAAAATGCGCTAGATTTGTCCCAAAATGTGCTAGATTTGGCCCAAAATGTGCTAGATTTGGCCCAAGGTGCGTAGATTTGGCCCAAAAAATGCGCTAGATTTGGCCCAAAAAAATTGAGATAGATTTGGCCCAAAGTGCGCTAGATTTGGCCCAAAAAATGCGCTAGATTTGTCCCAAAGTGCGCTAGATTTGACCCAAGGTGCGCTATATTTGGCCCAAAAAATGCGCTAGATTTGGCCCAAAAATGCGCTAGATTTGGAACAAAAATGCGCTAGATTTGTCCCAAAATGCGCTAGATTTGGCCCAAGGTTATGCTAGGTTTGGCCTAAAAAATGTGCTAGATTTGTCCCAAAATGTGCTAGATTTGGCCCAAAAATGCGCTAGATTTGGCTCAAAGTGCGCTAGATTTGGCCCAAAAAAATGCGCAAAGTCATATGAGACCGACTCAATTTAACGATACAAAATTTTGGTTCATAAACCATAATTTCAATTAGGAATATCGATTTTTTTGGTAGATTCCACTTTCATATGCTATGGTTTCTTAGACTTCAATTTACATGGAATCGTTACACCATAAATAGTAAATTCCAAAAAATTCAATAATAAATGGATTTAAAACATAAATTCATACGGACAATTTTTTCCTAGTAAATGCCAACGTAATTTATTCAATAGTAATAGGATTTACAACTTAAATTCATACAAAAAACTGTAAATAATATTCTAAAAAATTGTAATTCACTGTTTGACATAATTAAAGTTTTAATTAAATAATAATTTATATGAATTTAAATAAAATAAATTAAACTATTAACAATAATAAAAAAATCTTCAAAGATATTATAGCTAAAAAAATTATTTGGAATGAAATTATTTGGGGAGAGAGTTCATGAGTTTATTGTTGCGCAAAAGAATGGAATTAATTGGAGGAGAGGAAGGGTAGCAATGAAGCACCATAACACCCTCTTTCAATTACTAAAGGGGGCTTCGACTGGGCCGGATTACAAGGAAGTAAGTCGGGCCCAGATAGAATTTCGTCACACTCCGTTAGAAAAAATAAGAATGGAGATTGTGGGGCTACTAATAATCCTAAAATCACTCATAATAATCCTAATAACAATCTCTTAAAATAAAATGCCTATTAATTTCGGCCAAAATAAAACCTATTAAATAGGTCCTCTTTTTCGCCATAATTAATTAATAGAATTTTAAGTATGGTAACCAATTAATTAACTAATCATAATAAAAAATTTCGGCCTATTAAATGGTAACAATTAATGGTACCTAATTAAAAATATTAAATAAATAATATACTTTCTACTTTCTAGGCTGTAATTATTCTGTCATTATCACTTACTTTAATTGTACTAACCAAACCGAAAAATCAACCCGACTTTATAATTTATCGAACTAAGCAGGTCAGACCAAATAACCAGACCCGGATGGGTATGATTAATCATCTGACCCGAGCCCTACCCAGCAAACCGAGTTGCGATTCGGCACCCTACCCAACAAACCGATTTGAGATTCGGCTCCGGTTCCGGCGTGTCATCTTCTTCGAAGTGCACATACGAGCTCCGGCGACGCCATCTTCTTCGGCTCCGGCGCCTACCAATCGGACTCCGGCGCCTACCAATCGGGCTCCGGCGCCGCCGTCATCTTCCACCATCATCTTCCAAGTTCAGATCCGGGCACCGGCGGCGCCGCCATCTTCTTCGAAGTGCAGATACGAGCTCCGGCGACGCCATCTTCTTCGGCTCCGACGCCTACCAATCGGACTCCGGCACTGCCGTCATCTTCCACCATCATCTTCCAAGTTCAGATTCCGGCACCGGCGGCGCCGCCATCTTCTTCCAAGTTCAGATTCGGGCTCCGGCGAGGCCATCTTCTTCGGCTCCGGCGCCTACCAATCGAACTCCGGCGACGCCAATCGGACTCCGAATCTTCCAAGTTCAGATTCCGAGTCCGGCTAACTCACTCTCACTCAAATTCCGAATCTTCAATCGGACTCTGAAGCTTTCAAAAAAATGGAGTTTTGGTTTTTTTTTTTTTCACATTGATGGGTGCTCATATAAACTCAGCTCCAAAGTAAAAAAACAACCCAAAAAAAAGAAAGAAGAAGAAGATGGGTGCTCCAGCTCCATATTAAGGTTTCATTGTGTTCGTTGAACTGCCTGTTGTTGAAGGAGCATCCATGATAAGTGATGTTGCCAGAAAAATACATCTGTTCTTGTTCCTTGATGAAAGTCGTGGGTCATGATTGGATGATTTTATCTTATGGTTAACGTTGGGCAAAGATTTAAAGGTTAAGAAACTTAAATGACTTAACAACAGGTATTAAGTTGTAATTTCGTTTAAGAGGAATAGAATAATAATATAACTAATTAATTAAATCCTATTTAATTCAAAGGCTTGAGATCCGTTGATTGAACGAACGGATGAGATCGCGACACGTAAGCGGGTGCACTCAGTGCACCCACCTAACTGGGTGCACCGGAGTGTTTTCCTATTAGTTATATATACTTTTTTTGTATTAAAATAAATTAATATGTAAATGTGACATGTAACATGTGACACATAATAACTCTTAGAGTGTGTTTGGATAGGTTGATTTGAGTTTGGTATTTCGATTCCAAAATTTTATTGTTTGGTTAGAAACTAACTTGATGTATTTGGATTTTAATAAAATTCACCCTTTTAGTTTTAGTCGTATTTCAAGACCCTTCTTAAAAGTGGTGATTTCAAATACCAAAATACCGAATACAAAGTATAAATGAAAAAAAATATCAATAAAAGGAAATAACACCAAATTCTAGTATACATTGGAGAAGAAGAGAAAAGTAAAAAGACCGAATTACCCAACACCACCTGTCCATTTACTTTTTCTCACCAAAACAATCTCTTTCATATTTAATAGGGAATATAGCACTTTGCCCCCTCTACTTTTCCAACTTAACAAATAGCATCCTATACTATAAATTATTTTTTTACCCCCTCATACTTTGACCACTTTGTATTTTGGGTCTTTCCATTCCAACTATCATCTCTCATGACGTTAATTGGTGCGCATTCAATACACCACATTAACTCCAATAGCCATGTATTAGCTTACTAAGTATTTTTTTAATTGAGAATATAAGTATATATAAGTACATAAGATGAAATCGATGAATAAAACGTATGATTCTAAAATCCTTCGTATTTCATCATACTCTTCGTAATACCTCCTCAATTTATCTCCGAGACCAACTCTTAATGTCCTACTTCTGATATCTCTCTCTGTCGGTGTGCAGATGTGTCCAGATTTAACGTCATGAAGACGATAGTTGAAATGGAAGGACCCAAAATGCAAAGTGGTCAAACTAAGAGGGGGTAAAAATAGTAATTTATAGTATAGGAGCTATTTGTTAATTTGTAAAAGTATAGGGGCCAAAGTGATATTTTCCCTATTTAATATTTATAATAACTTTCTCTTCTCTTTCTTGATCTCGCCGCTAATCTTTTAAAAACTTTCTCACCCCCATCGGAAAACACCATTTTTTCCAAAAACAGATTCCTATCTCCTCTCATTATAATTCCTCGGATCTTCTTCTTCTTCTTCTTCCTTCTCGTTTCCCCGTTCGGTTTCTCTTCCAGAAATTCGGTAAGCAACTTCCTCAGGCGAGATGACCTCGGCGGAGCTCCTCAGCATCGAACCTCTCGAGCTCAAATTTCCATGTCAGTTTTTTTTTGTTCCTGCAGATCTAACGGTTCCTGTTTTTTTTTTTCTTTTCCAGAATCGTCATCGTGTTTATCCGATTCTCTGTTTTGAATTCTGATCGTTTTTGTTTGTTTGTTTTGTTCTCTCTCAGTTGAATTGAAGAAGCAGATCTCATCGTCGCTCCAGTTGTCGAACAAAACCGATAGTTATGTGGCTTTTAAGGTGAATTTTCACGATCCAGCTCCCTCTCCGATTGCTCGTTTCTGGTGTTTTCTGTTGCTGTTTGGATTTGGAATTGGAATTTTTTTTTCCGGATTGCTTGTCGTTTTCGTGATGCGGTAGTGTTTGGCTGTTTGGTAGGAGTTTGTGAGGTGCCGATTGAGAATCAATGCAGCGGCTGAGTCCTGTTTCCTTTTTGAATTTCCTCTACTGTTTTGTTAGTTTTGTTTAGCGAATTCAGTCTTGTAGTGAAATCAGCTTGGAATTGAGGGTTGAGGGGGAGGATTCTTGTTGAATTTCGATTCTGGAATGTAGAGATGAGATTTTCTGTGGACGTTGTTTGCTGTTTGGATCTCTAATGTGTGGAAATGATAGGTCAAGACGACGAATCCGAAGAAGTACTGCGTTCGGCCGAATGCAGGAGTCGTCCCGCCTCGTTCGACATGTGACATTATAGGTATATATTAAGGATAAATGAATCTGTTGAAACGAGTCAATGGTGATAGGTAGGTTATAGCTTATAGGTAGGATATGTTTGATCATGGTTGCCGTTTCGTTTCAGTGACAATGCAAGCGCAAAAGGAGGCTCCTCCGGATATGCAATGCAAGGACAAGTTCTTGCTTCAGAGCGTGAAGGCTCCCGACGGTTCGACTGTAAAGGATATTACTGCTGAGATGGTAAAATTTGTGTTTGTGTAGAGTTTATACATGATTCATGGAGGCTATTGTTCATTGATACTTTGGGTTCTGCAGTTCAATAAGGAGTCTGGACATCAGGTTGAGGAAACCAAGTTGAAGGTTGTCTATGTTGCCCCACCTCAACCTCCTTCTCCTGTTCCGGAAGGTTCAGAGGAAGGATCATCTCCTCGCGGTTCTGTCTCGGACAATGGACATGTAAACGGTGCTGAGTTTGCTGCTGTGAGTGCTAACTAACTCTTTTTTATTGAACGTATTTCTCTTTGGTATCTCTTTTCCGGTGCTGAAAACCTTTTCCTTGTAATTGGTGGTTTTAGGCTTCAAGAGCGTTCGTCCAGCGGTTTGACACTGACGATAAATCTCCTGAGGTAAAATTTCAATCCGTGCTCAATTTGTGTCTTGTGGTGAATCATTCTTCACATTAGTTTTGGTGTTGTAAGTTCCATATGCATTAGTTTTCTGGTTCGTGTTTATAGATTGATATGCCTACTATTGGCGTTGCATGTTAACTTGGTTTCACTAGATATTTGAACATCGTATTAAGTTCTCTGCTAATCCTGTGATTTGAAGCTTGATTTGGAGGAATTCTTTGTGCTTGCACTTTCAGTTTCCCCAGGTTTACGGTAACTGTCGAGGAACTGTTCAACCTGCCTTAGATGATTGGATTTTCATTCAACATTTTTAAACTTGGCACTACTGGTGATGTAACAGTAATTACTTGTCTGACAGTATGTCACTCTTCTTCCGGCGTTCTTTAACTTCACTACTGGTTCATCCATGACTTCTCTCCCTCCCTATTATCTTCTTTCTTTTACCATATGCAAATCGGATTGAGGTAGTTTCTTGTTTGTGTTTTCACACCACGAAACCCTGGTTTACCAATCTGTGGTCTCTGCTCTCTGAATTGGCCCCTGTCGTTCAAATTTTTTTAAATGAGAATGGTTTCCTTGTTCATCATTCACCAATGCAGTTCAAAGTTCTTCAGTTTGTTTCTTTCCTTTCATTCGTGTGTTGTGTGTTCTGTTCCTACGAAATTCATACAGGGACATAGATTGCTACACTTTCTGTTTTTCTTCCTCCATTTCGATTAGTTTCTTGAACAATATTTCCTCTCCTACTAGCTGCTGCCATGATGAAATATTTTTCGGCTTATAATGTTTCAATCTTCCTACTTTCTAATCCGTGAGAGGTATTACATCACTATATCGTTCATGATATAGATAGCTTTCTTCAGGCAGGTTTACTTATGTGCTGCTTTGTTTCGATGCAATTCTGCAGGCAAAAGCTCTCATTTCAAAGCTGACTGAGGAAAAGAACAACGCGGTCCAGCTAAACAACAAGCTTCGACAGGAACTAGTAAGAATTCTAATTTCTCAAAACATTCCATTCTTCTGATGCTTTATCCATTGCATTTCTGTTCCCCTGCTAGATATTAGACTGGATTGAGATTTACGAATCCGCATTGCTGAATGCAAATCTTTTTCTTCCCGTTTTTTTGCTGTTGCTGAAATCAGACATGTTTTATTCCATTTGAGCTGTCCCGCTCGATATGGCTCAACCGATTGCGAGATTCCCGCCTGAAATCAAACATGTTTTATTGCATTTGAGCTGTCCTGCCCAATATTAGAAAACGATTTCTCGAGTCCCGCCTCGAACTTATATTGTATACTCTTCCCCCTAACGACCGACCAATTTGATTCAACTTCTGCAGGAGACGATGAGGCGGGAGGGAAGCAAAAACAGCGGCGGAGGTGTGTCGTTGATGTTCGTCATCATCGTCGGGCTACTCGGACTACTGTTGGGATACATCTTGAAGAAGACGTAAAGCCTGCAAAACCGAACCTCTGAACATATATTCATGAACAAGAAGAAGAAACAAAACACTCCAATGAACAGAGAATCTTTGTTTGAATTTAGTTGTTAGCAAAAAAGAATCTTTTGATGAATCTTTCTAGGTCGATTTGTGTTCTTTCTATCATTGACTTGCATTCGTTCTTTTTGTAACTTAAAATATTCTTTGCCTTTTTTATTTTTTTTGCTTCCCCTTTGACCCCATTTTTTTGGGGAAATATTCTATTGGTAGAACTCTTTTTCTCTGTTGTGGTAATGTTGATATTGAAAAAAACAAGGTTTGAAATAATGTACACGTTCTTCCACGTGGCATACTTCTAAATTGTTGAACTTGACTCGAACCGGTTAATCGCTAGAATCGGATGAATTGCCTAAGTTGATTTACACGGGAAAATTGATAGCATTAACAAGGATTTGTTACAACTTCTGGGATAGATTCGACACAAATTTTGAGCTCGATTTGGCACAACTCTGTGCAAGATTTGGCAAAATTTTGTGCTAGATTTGGCACAACTTATTGGCTAGATTTTTCACTAATTCCAGGTTAGATTTGTCACAAATTATGATCTAGATTTGATTCTTAGTAAATTACAGTCCCTTGCTTAACCCTTATAAACACTCATGGTATTAATGACCACTCCAATCTTACAGGAAGCAAAACCTGACCATAACAAAAGAAATTGACAATCTTACAGGAAGCAAACCTACCATAACAAAGAAATTGAGAACAAAGGACACCAGAACTTGACCTTAACATGACCATTAAATGTTTGAACTTTCCATCGAGTTGGGGTGGTCGCTACCTTGTACTTTCCATCGTGTTTCTGCTGTTGTGTTTTTTTTTTTTTATCCAGACTCAGTAAACCGGAATGATTGACGGATTGTAATGATGATGCCAACACTTTCTTATGTCGACTGCCTTGTTTCTTTGTCCAGTTAGATTCCGCCCTGGGAATCTGCCCTGGTATCAGGGAAGATTCCCCTGAGATTGCCCTGGGTATCAGGGATGGATTCCGCCCTGGGGAATCCGAACTCGGAGGAATGTTGGGTTCCGCCTTGGGGAACCCGAACGAAGATGCGTTCGGATTCCGCCCTGGGGAATCCGAACTCGGGGGAATGTTGGGTTCCGCCTTGGGGAACCCGAACGAAGATGCGTTCGGATTCCGCCCTGGGGAATCCGAACTCGGAGGAATGTTGGGTTCCGCCTTGGGGAACCCGAATGATGACGAATTGGTTTCCGCCCTGGGGAATCCGAATTCGAAGAGGAATGTTGGGTTCCGCCTTGGGGAACCCGAACTTGGCACAGGGGTTAAGTTCCTCCCAGGGGAACTCGAACCCGGCCGTGCTTTTAGTAGGACTTGTCCATTGATATACATAATATCATATATATATATCTTTAGTGAACCTGTCTTCCTTTCCTTACATACACGCCCTTAGTAGGCCGTTTTCAAAAACAATAGAAAATCCAAAAGTTAAGAAACGGACGGAAAGTGGCGGAGTAAGCTAGACCTCGTCTTCATTGGCACTGTACTTCCGCAAGTGCATGGCGTTCCATGTCTTGTGTATGGGTTCGCCGGTAGGGTGTTCGAGTTTAAAGGTGCTTGGACCGATCACTTCACGGACCTTGTATGGCCCTTCCCAATTGGTGTTTAGTTTGCCCTGTTGGGGGATCGGCCGAAAAACCTTTCGAACTACCCAGTCACCTTCTTCCAGGTGATGAGGGCGAAGATGAGCGTTGTATCGCCTAGCCAGTTGTTCCTTTTCAGCTACCAGGCGGATAGCTGCATCCTCCCTTCGTTCTTCTAACATGTCCAGATTATGATGTAAGCCTGCATCATTGCTGGCGTGGTTGAAATGTTGAATCCTAAGGCTAGGCAGATTAACCTCCACGGGTAGGACTGCTTCGGTTCCATATACCAGGGTGTAAGGGGTTTCATCTGTGGCTGTTTTGTACGAAGTCCTATGCGCCCATAGGATGTTGGGCAACTCATCGACCCATTTTCCCTTCGCCGCATCCACTCTCTTCTTCAATCCTTGCAAGATGAGCTTATTGATGGCTTCCGCCTGCCCGTTCGCCTGGGGATATGCTACAGACGCCAAGCGAACCATGATTTTGAATTCTTCACAAAAGTCAAGGAACGCCGTGCAATCAAACTGAGTGTCGTGATCGCAGACAAATCCCAGAGGAAGGCTGAAGCGAGTGATGATGTTTTTCAACACGAACTTCTGCACCTGATATGCCGTGATGGAGGCGAGAGCTTCGGCTTCAACCCACTTGGTGAAGTAATCCACCGCCACGATGATATACTTTCTCTTGCCCACCGCTTCTGGGAACGGTCCTAGCAAATCCATCCCACAGAAGGCGAACGGCCATGGTGAAACTATCGGCTGGAGAGCGGTGGAGGGCAGGTGGTGCGTGTTAGCGAATAGCTGACACTTGTGGCATCGTTTGACCAGCTCTTCCGAGTCTCGGCGGATTGTTGGCCAATAGTACCCCTGCAATAATACATTCTTTTCCAGGCTTTTGGCGCCTATATGCATCCCGCATACGCCTTGGTGGATTTCTCTCAAAGTGAAAGAAGCCTCCTCATCACTTAAGCATCGCAAGTATGGCCCTGCCGAGGACTTACGATACATTTCGCCGTCCAGCAAAACGCACCTTGCCGCTCATCTACGAATCTTGGTGGCTAGTGCTCGGTCCGCCGGGAGGGCGTCCGTCTCAATAAAAGTCCGTATTGGCGCACGCCAATCCGTGAGTGGCGCTGTGGGCGGTGTTACGCTTGTCTGGGCATCGACGACCATACACTCACCCTCTTCTCTTTCTTTCTCCACGGTGATCATCTTGTCCTCTTCGAAGTTGAGAGCGGTAGCGAGCTTGGAGAGAGCGTCGGCGTGGGCGTTGTCTTCCCTCGCCACCTGATGGATCTCCGTTGTTTCAAAACCCTTGAGGGCGATCTTGGCTTGATCGTTGTACGGGGCCAGAGTTTCCTCCCGGACCTCGTACCCCCCGCTGAGCTGGTTGACCACAATGGCGGAGTCGGAGAAAACCTTGAGATGGGATACTCCATGGTTTTGGCCATTCTGAGCCCCGCAATGAGCGCCCCGTACTCCGCCGCATTGTTGGTTCGTGACTTGTTGAAACGGAGGGCGGTTTCGTGTAGGACACCCTGGGGGTTTTTAACACTATGCCCGCTCCCGCTCCGTTCTTGCTCGATGCCCCATCCACGTAGAGCTCCCAGTAATCATCCGGGCGTCCTTCCGCCCGGACACATCCTTCAACCACAAAATCAGCCAGAGCCTGTGCTTTGATGGCTGTCCGTGGTTGGAAGTGTACGTCATATTCGCTGAGCTCTACCGCCCATTTGGACATGCGCCCTGCCACTCCCATGGACCTGAGAGCTGCCTTGAGTGGTAAGTTGTCACAACGTGAATTGTGTGAGCATGGAAGTACGGGCGCAGCTTCCTGGAGGCGATAATCACCACGTAGGCTGACTTCTCCAACGGAGAATACCTGGTTTCGGCATCTACTAACGACTTGCTCGTGTAGAAGACCGGGCGTTCTTCCTTGTCCATCCGCTTCACGAGAACTGAGCTGACAGCTGTAGCCGCGATGGCGACGTATAGGTATAGCTCATCTCCGGGAATCGGGGCTGCTAGCGTCGGCGGAGTGGTGAGGAATGCTTTGAGTTCCTCAAAAGCCTTAGAACACTCTTCCGTCCATGAGAACTTGGCCGCCGCCTTCAGAATGGCAAAGAATGGCGCCTGCCTCTCGGCGGACTTCGGGATGAATCTGTTCATTGCCGCTAACCGCCCGTCAACGTTTTGACATCTCTGACCGTCTTGGGGGGTGGTGTCTGCATGATAGCTTCTATCTTTTTGGGGTTCGCCTCGATTCCCCGCCTGGTGATTATGAATCCCAAAAACTTCCCTGAGGAGGGCCGAAGACGCACTTCTTCGGATTCAAGCGAAGTTGGAACGCCTTCAAGGTGTCGAAGGTTTTCCGGAGGTCTCCCAGGTGGTCATCACCCGCCTTGGTCTTAACCAGCAGGTCATCTACGTATGCTTTTCATGTGATGACCCAGCTGATCTTGAAAAACTCTGTCAATCATCCTCTGGTACGTCGCTCCGGCGTTCTTTAGGCCAAACGGCATCACATTGTAGCAGTAATTGCCGAAGGGCGTCGAGAATGACGTTTTTTCTTGGTCCGCCTTTGCCAGAGGGATCTGGTGGTATCCCGAGAACATGTCTAAGAAAGACAACGTCTCATGGTTTGCTGTGGCGTCCACCAGTTGGTCGATATTGGGCAGCGGATATGGGTCCTTGGGACAGGCGTCGTTGAGGTTGGTAAAATCTATGCACATCCGCCAGCTTCCATCCGCCTTGCCCACCATTACTACATTCAACAGCCACGTCGGGTACTGGACTTCCCTGATGAAACCTGCCTCCAGCAGTTTCGTGATTTCCTCTTGCACCGCTTGTTTTCTTGTCCAATTTACCGTCCGCTTCTTTTGTGACACGGGGCGGGCGTCTGCTCTCACAGCTAGGTGGTGCTGCATGATCGCGGGGTCCAGCCCAGGCATATCCTGGGGTTTCCACGCGAACAAGTCAGCATACTCTCTCAGCAGTGCCACTGTGCGATCTCGGTCTGGGAAAGGCATATGAGCGGACAGCCGTATCACTCTCTCAGGATCGCCAGGATACAGTGGGACTTCCGTATCCGCCTCCGCGGATTCTGGGCGGACATACGCGTCGTCTCTAGTATCTACTGAGAAACATGCCTCTTCTTTCTTGAGAGCCACCCTATAGCATTTTCGTGCCAATGGAGTGTCTCCCCATGCTACTCCGATCCCTCTTGCAGTAGGGAACTTCATGACTTGATGGACTGTGGAGGAAACTGCCTCGAAAGCGGCCAAACTGGGCCGCCCCATTATCATGTTATACGCCGAATTGCAATTGGTGACGTAAAATTTTATGTGCTTTGTTTCCTGGTGATCGTCGTCCCCCAATGTGATGGGTAAGGTGATCACGCCCAGTACAGGCACGTCATTTCCCGCGAAGCCAGTCAGCATGATCTTAGAACGCTTGAGTAGGGCGGGGTCTAATCCCATCCTGCTGAAAGCATCGGCTGAGAGTATATCCGCCGAACTGCCCTCGTCCACTAGCACCCGCTCTACCAGAGTGTCTTCAACGATGACACGGATCACCATCGCTTGGGTGCTGGGACTTCCCCCGCGCAAATCTGCCGATGTGAACGTCAATGGCGGCTCTCCATCCGACTGTCTGACCATGGAACATTCACCAACGACCCTTCTGTTCTGGGGCGTATCCTCCTCTCCTCCCAAAATCATGCTGCATGTTTTCTTGTATCTGGGCTTTCCGCCCTCCTTTTGGGTATCCGGACTTTCCTCCTTATCCGTTATTCTGTCAAAGACACTCGCCTTTCTGGGGGCGTGTGTCTATCCGCCTTCGGAGGGATGTCTCTGGCCTTTCCTTTTCTCTTCGCCTTGGCGATTCTGAGCGTTCCCGCTCTTTTCTCCTTCGGTTACTTATGATGAATTCCTTGAGGTCACCATTCCTTATGGCTCGCTCAATCTCACTGCGGAGTTCCCGGCAGTCCTCCGTGTCGTGCCCCTTCTGCCCATGAAACTCGCAATACTCATTTGGGTTCCCTCTTTTCACTGCCGCTTTGGGTAACGGGGCCGGCCACCGCAATCCTCCTTTCTTTTCTTGGAGGACGTACATGAGCCTTCGCCTTGATTCCGACAGGGGGGTGTACCCTTCTTCGATCTTCCCTCTCCTGAGGGCGGTTGTCTCTTCTGTCGTCAGGGCGTTTCTCTTTTCGCCCTTGGTATCCTTTGTCCCTGTTCTGATCGCTTGAGCGCCCGTACCCGCCCTGTATCATGGCGACATTCTCTTCCACTTCAGCACACTGGAGGATACATGTCTCCAACTCGGTGTGGGTTTTTGGCTTTCTCCGGACCAAGTCCTTCACCAGCTCGGTGCTAAGCGTGGTGGTTTGGATATGGTGGAGCACAATGTCCAGTGCGAGGTTGGGCACCGCCGCGACCGCCTTGGCCCACTTCTCGTAGTACTGCCGAAGAGTCTCTGACCGGTTCTGTTTCAAGTTCCAGAAAGCGGACAAGTTGCGCCCCGCCTCCTTTTGGTTTGAGAACTTGTGGAGAAAGAGTTGGCAGAAATCTTCCCAATTCTTTATGATTCCTTCTGCCAAACCTCCATACCAGGTTAGTGAGCTCCAGTTAACGTTCCAGGGAACGTACGGCAGTAGGTGGCGTCCGGGGCCGTGAACATCTACATGGCAATGGTGAATGTTAACAGATGTTGGTCGGGATCCCCAGTTCCGTCGTACGCTTTGATTGCTGGTGGCACGAATCCTTGTGGGGGAGGAATGTTGAGGAGACTCTTGTCCAGAGGCTGCCTCATGGCGAGTTGCCTTGGGCCTGACTGGTGGCGAGGGAGGAACAGTCGGTACATTTCGTCCGAGTCCGCCATGCCGGTTGCCAGTCCGCCGGATGAGCCCTCGGTGTGATTTCCGGGGGTCGCCTTGGCCACCAGGAACTTTATCATCACTGCCATTTCAGCGTTCTGTTTTTGTAGATCGGCTACCTGCGCCGCTAGGTCCCCCGCAGCGGGAACGATCGCCACTCTATCTTCCAACGGAGGGGGATGTGGGATTCCCCCTCGTTCAATCCGAGTCCCAGGGGGCGGATTGGACGAAGTGTGTCTATGTACGGGCGAGGGTCTCGGGGGACACCGCCGATATTACTTGTTTAGCCGGGGTGACGAGTGTTCCCGCGGGGGTACCACTCGTGGGATTTTCCTCCAAATTTTGCATGATGTTTGTCTTTCGGGAATAAGACGTTTTAGCTACCCCTATCTGGCGCGCCAATTGATCCGCCCAGTTGGACCGGTGGATCAATACTGTGGTTCTTTGGAGGCTTAGGTAATGTATCCGTCCTCGGAGTGTCTCGGCGGATGGTACCTTGCAGGGCGGACGTGCAAGGGGTTAATATATGTAGGGTGGTAAGTATGTAGATAATGTAGGGAGAATGGGTTACAGAGAAGTACCGGGCGAGTGCCCTTTGGTGTGGGCGGAACCGATAGCCTTTAGCGTACAGCGCGGAAGCTTGTAGTATCAGGCGTATGGTCCCGGGTTTTTGTCGTGTCCTCTTCTGAATGGGGGACCCTGTTACTTATAGGTCCCATTGGTATGGCAGGGTCCACGTGTCTTGCTCTGAGTGGGCCGCAAGGAGTCACCGTCAACAGTAATGGCGGTGGTCTCCTGTAGATGTGTCAGGTGACCCTTTAGTTAAGGCGGTCAGAGGACCGCCCCGGGAGTGAAGATCCGCCCTGGCCAGGTGGGAGGGCGGATTTACCTTAGGGGCCCATCAGCTAATATTCTCCTAGATGGTAGTAAACTGTCTGAAATATCCACCCAAACACGTTTGGCCTAGAAATTTGGAGAAAATATAGATATTTAAGCCATAAAATCGTAATTTTCAGTTTTCAGCAATTTTGGTGATGGTTAGCCTATGAAAAATTAGAAAAATACTCAAAATGGCTAATATTCTCCTGGATGGTAGTAACTTCCTGAAATATCTACCCAACCACGTCCGTCCTCAAAATTTGGAGAAAATCTAGGCATTTAAGCCATAATATCGTAATTTTCAAGTTTTTGCCATTTCATTGATGGTTAGCCTATTAATTAATGGAAAAAATTTTAAATGAGTAATATTCTCCTAGATGGTAGTAAACTTTCTGAAATAACTACCCAACCAAGTTTGGAATCGAAATTTGGATAAAATCTAAGTATTTAAACTATAAACCGCAATTTTCAATTTTCGGCCATTTCAGTGATGGTTAGCCTATGAAAAATTGGAAAAAGTTCAAAATGTCTAAATATTCACCTGGATGGTAGTAAACTGTCTGAAATATATTCCCAACCATGTTTGGCCACAAAATTTGGAGAAAATCTAGGCATTTAAGCCATAATACCGCAACTTTCGATTATTGGTCATTTCCGTGATGGTTAGCCTATGAAAAATTGGAACATTTTCAAAATGGATAATATTCTCATTGATGGTATCAAACTGTATGAAATATCTGCCCAACCACATCTGGCCTCAAAATTCGGAGAATACCTAGGCATTTAAACCATAATATCGTAATTTTTGGATTTTGATCATTTCGGTGATGGTTAGCCTATGAAAAATTAGAAAAAAAAACTTAAAATGGATAATATTCTCCTGGATGGTAGTAAAATATCTGCCCAACCATTTGGCCTCGAAATTTGGAGAAAATCTAGGCATTTAAGCCATAATATCCCAATTTTTTATTTTTGGTAATTTTGGTGATGGTTAGCCTATGAAAAATTAGAAAAAAATCAAAATGGCTAATATTCTACTGGATGGTAGTAAACTGTCTGAAGTATCTGCCCAACCACGTTTGGCCTTGAAATTTTGAGAAAATCTAGGCATTTAAGCCATAGTAAAGTAATTTTTGGTTTTTTGGTAATTCCGGTTATGGTTAGCCTATGAAAAACTCAAAATGACAAATATTTTCCTATATGGGAATAAACCGTCTAAAATATCTTCCCAACCACGTTTGACCTCAAAATTTGGAGAAAATCTAGGATTTAAGCCATAATATCGTAATTTTCAGTTTTTTTGCCATTCGGTTATAGTTAGTCTATGAAAAATTGGAAAAATTTCAAAATGGCTAATATTTTCCTAGATGGTAGTAAAATGTCTAAAATATCTACCCAACTACGTTTAGCCTCAAAATTTGGAGAAAATCTAGGCATTTAAGCCACAATACCACAATTTTCAATTTTTGGCCATTTTGATGATAGTTAGCCTATGAAAAATTGGGAAAAACAAAAAATGGTTAATATTCTCGTAGATGGTAGTAAAATATCTTCCCAACCACGTTTGGCCTAAAAGTTTCAAGAAAATCTAGACATTTAAGCCATAATACCGCCATTTTTTAGTTTCTTGCTATTTTGGTGATGGTTAGCCTATGAAAAATTGGAAAAACCTCAAATGACTAATATTCTCCTGGATGGTAGTAAAATGTCTGAAATATCTGCTCAACCAGTTTTGGCCTCAAAATTTAGAGAAAATCTAAGCATTTAATACATAATACAGCAATTTTCAGTTTTTCCCTATTTTATTGATGGTTAGCCTATGAAAATTGGGAAAAACAAAAAATGGCTTCGTAGTAAAATGTCTAAAATATTTTCCCAACCACGTTTGGCCTAAAAGTTTGGAGAAAATCTAGACATTTAAACCATAATACCGCCAATTTCAGTTTTTTTCCATTTGATTGATGGTTAGCGTATGAAAAATTGGAAAAAACTCAAAATGGCTAATATTCTCCTGGATGGTAATAAAATGTTTGAAATATATGCATAACCATGTTCAGCCACGAAATTTGGCGAAAATCTAGGCATTTAGGCCATAATACCACCAATCTCAGTTTTTTACTATTTTGGTGATGGTTAGCCCATGAAAAATTTGAAAAAACTCAAAATGGCTAATATTTTCCGTGATAGTAGTAAACAATCTGAAATATCTGCCCAATCACGTTTGGCCTCGAAATTTGGAGAAAATCTAGGCTTTTAAGCCATAATACCGCAATTTTCATTTTTGGCCATTTCGGTGATGGTTAGCCTATGAAAAATTGGAAAAACTAAAAATGGATAATATTCTCCCAGATGGTAGTAAAATGTCTGAAATATCTGTCCAAACACATTTGGCCACAAAATTTGGAGAAAATCTTGCCATTTAAGCCATAATACCTCAATTTTCAGTTTCTGGCTATTTCAAGGATGGTTAGCCTATGAAAAATTGAAAAAAAAAACTCAAAATGGATAATATTATCATGGATGGTAGTAAATTGCCTGAAATATCTGCCCAACCATGTTTGGCCTCAAAATTTGGAGAAAATCTAGGCATTTAATTCATAATACCGCAATGTTCAGTTTTTGGCCATTTGAGTGATGGTTAGCCTATGAAAAATTGGAAAAAACTGAAAATGATTAATATTCTCCTGGATGGTAGTAAAATGTCTGTAATATATGCCTAACCATGTTCGCCTCGAAATTTGGAGAAAATCTAGGCATTTAAGCCATAATATCGCAATTTTCAGTTTTTTGCCATTCGATGATGGTTCGCCTATAAAAAATTGGGGGAAAAATCAAAATGGCTAATATTCTCATGGATGGTAATAAACTGTCTGAAATATCTGCCCTACCACGTTTGATTTTAAAATTTTGAGAAAATCTAGACATTTAAGCCATAATACCGTAATTCTCAAATTTTTGCTATTTCGTTGATGGTTACATATGAAAAATTAAAAAAAAAACTCAAAATAGATAATATTCTCCTGGATGGTAGTAAACTATCTGAAATATCTGCCCAACCACATTTAACCTCAAAATTTGGAGAAAATCTAGGCATTTAAGCCATAATACCTCAATTTGCAGTAAAATCTAGGCATTTGAGTGATAGTTAGCCTCAAAATTTAACAACGTTTAACCTCAAAATTTGGAGAAAATCTAGGTATTTAAGCCATAATACCACTATTATTTATTTTTGGTCATTTTAGTGATGGTTAACCTATGAAAAACTGGAAAAGGCTCACAATGGCTAATATTCTCATGGATGGTAGTAAACTGTCTGAAATATTATCCCAACCACGTTTGGCCTCAGAAGTTCGAGAAAATCTAGACATTTAAGCAATAATACCGCGATTTTTTATTTTTGGTCATTTCGGTGATGCTAACCTATGAAAAATTGGGAAAAGCTTAAAATGGCTAATATTCTCATCGATGGTAGTAAAATGTCTGAAATATCTTTCGAACAATGTTTTGCCTCGAAATTTGGTGAAAATCTAGGTATTTAAACCATAATACAACAATTTTCGGATTTGGGTCATTTCAGTGATGTTAGCCTATGAAAAATGGGAAAAACTCAAATGGCTTATATTCTCCTGGATGGTAGTAAACTGTCTGAAATATCTTCCCAACAACGTTTGGACTCGAAATTTGAAGAAAATCTAAGTATATTAGCCATAATACCATAATTTTTTGTTTTTGTCATTTCGGTGATGGTTAGCCTATGAAAAATTGAAAAATGCTCAAAATGGCTAATATTATCCTGGATGGTAGTAAACTGTCTGAAATATCTTCCCAACCACGTTTGGCCTCAAAAGTTCAAGAAAATCTAGATATTTAAGCCATATATTTGTCAAAAAATGCTGTAGATTTGTCGCAAAAGCGAGATTTGTCAAAAAAATGCACCATATTTGTCTTAAAAATGCGCTAGATTTGTTCCAAAATGCGGTAGATTTGTCCAAAATGCACTAATTGTCCGAGAAATACACAAGATTTGTCCCAAAAATGCGCTAGATTTGTCCCAAAATGACTTAGGTTTTCCAAAAAGATATGCTAAATTTGTCACAAAATGCGCTAGATTTTTCAAAAAATGCACTAGATTTGTCACAAAATGCACTAGATTTGTTAAAAATACACTAGATTTGTCCAAAAATGCGCTAGATTTGTACCAAAATGAACTAGATTTGTCCCAAAATGCACTAGATTAGTCAAAAAATGCCTAGATTTGTCCCAAAATGCAGTAAATTTGTCCCAAAAATGCTCTAGATTTGTCCCAAAATGTGCTAGATTTGTCCCAAAATGTGATAGATTTGTCCCAAAATGCTCAAGATTTACCCTATAATGACCTAAAATGCGCTAAATTTATCACAAAATGTGCTAGATTTGTCCCAAAATGAGCTAGATTTGTTAAAAAATAAGCTAGATTTGTCCCAAAACGCATCAGATTAGTAAAAAAATGAGCTAGATTTGTCCCAAAATGCACTAGATTTGTCCAAAAAATGCGCTAGATTGTGCCAAAATGCACTAGATTTATCCAAAAATGTGATAGATTTGTCCCTAAATGACCTAGATATGTCAAAAAGATATGCTAAATTTATCCCAAAATGCGCTAGATTTTCTACAAATATGCTAAATTTGTCCCAAAATACACTAGATTAATAAAAAAATGCGCTAGATTTGTCCCAAAATATGCCAGATTGTCTAAAATATGCGATAAATTTGTCCCAAAATGGAGATTGCCAAAAATACTCTAGATTTGTCAAAAAATGAGCTAAATTTGTCCTAAAATGCGCTAGATTTGTCCAAGAAATGAGCTAGATTTATCCCAAAAATACGGTAGAATTGTACCAAAATGGGCTAGATTTATCCCAAAATGCACTAGATTAGTCATAAAATGCGCTAGATTTATCCCAAAATATACCAGATTTGTCCAAAAAATGCGCTAGATTTGTCCCAAAATGAGCTAGATTTGTCAAAATTATGGCTAGATTTGTCAAAATTGTGGCTAGATTTGTCAAAATTCTGGACTAGATTTGTCAAAAAGTGGACTAGATTTGTCAAAATTATGGACTAGATTTGTCAATATTGTGGACTAGATTTATCAAAATTATGGACTAGATTTGTCAAAATTGTGGACTGGATTTGTCAAATTCTGGACTAGATTTGTCAAAATTGTTGCTAGATTTGTCAAAATTCTAGACTAGATTTGTCAAAATTGTTGCTAGATTTGTCAAAATTCTAGACTAGATTGTCAAAAAATGGACTAGATTTGTAAAAATTATGGACTAGAATTGTCAAAATTGTGGACTAAATTTTTCAAAATAATGGATTACATTTGTCAAAATTGTTGACTAGATTTGTCAAAATTATGGACTAGATTTCTCAAATTGTGAACTAGATTTGTCAAAATTGTAGACTAGATTTGTCAAAATTATGGACTAGATTTGTCAAAATTGTGGTTTACATTTGTAAAAAGTCTGGATTAGATTTGTCAAATTCTGGACTAGATTTGTCTAAATTATGGACTAGATTTGTCTAAATTATGGACTAGATTTGTCAAAATTATGGACTAGATTTGTAAAAAGTATGGACTAGATTCGTCAAAATTGTGGACTATATTTGTCAAATTTGGACTAGATTTGTCAAATTTTGGACTAGATTTGTCAAATTCTGGACTAGATTTGTCAAAATTGTTGAATAGATTTGTAAAAATTGTGGACTATATTTGTAAAAATTATGGATTAGATTTGTCAAAATTGTGGACTAGATTTGTCAAATTTATGGACTAGATTTGTCAAAATTGTGGACTAGATTTGTCAAATAATGGACTAGATTTTACAAAATTGTGGACTAGATTTTTCAAAATTATGGACTAGATTTGTCAAAATTGTGAATTAGATTTGTCAAAATTATGGTCTAGATTTTTCAAAATTATGGACTAGATTTGTCAAATTTTGGACTAGATTTGTGAAAATTCTCGACTAGATTTGTCAAAATTATGGAATGGAATTGTCAAAATTATGGACTAGATTTGTCAAAATAATGGACTAGATTTGTCAAAATTGTGGACTAGATTTTTCAAAATTATGGACTAGATTTGTCAAAATTGTGGATTAGATTTGTCAAAATTATGGACTAAATTTTTCAAAATTATGTAATAGATTATTCAAATTCTAGACTATTTGTTAAAATTATGGACTAGATTTGTCAAAATTATATATTAGAATTGACAAATTCTGGACTAGATTTGTCAAAATTGTGGACAAGATTTGTCAAAAATTTAGACTAGATTTGTCAAAATTGTGGACTAGATTTGTCAAATTATGTACTAGATTTTTCAAAATAATGGATTACATTTGTCAAAATTGTTGACTAGATTTATCAAAATTATGGACTAGATTTCTCAAATTGTGAACTAGATTTGTCAAAATTGTGGACTAGATTTGCCAAAAATATGGACTAGATTTGTCAAAATTGTGGTCTACGTTTGTAAGGACTAGATTTGTCAAATTCTGGACTAGATTTGTCTAAATTATGGACTAGATTTGTCAAAATTGTGGACTAGATTCGTCAAAATTTTGGACTAGATTCGTCAAAATTTGGACTAGATTTGTCAAATTTTGGACTAGATTTGTCAAAATTGTTGACTAGATTTGACAAAATTCTGGACTAGATTTGTCAAAATTCTTGACTAAAATTGTCAAAATTCTGGACTAGATTTGTCAAAGCTATAATATCACTATTTTTAGTTTTTTTGTCATTTCGTGATGGTTAGCCTATGACAATTTGGAAAATGCTCAAAATGGATAATATTATCCTAGATGGTAGTAAACTGTCTGAAATATCTTACTAACAACATTTGGCCTTAAAATTTAGAGAAAAATAGGTATTTAGCCAAATACCGCAATTTTTGTTTTTATCATCTTTGTGATGTTAGCCATGAAAAATTGGAAAATTCAAATGTTAAATATTTACCTGGAGTAGTAACTGTCGAAATATCTACCACCACGTTGGCTCGAAATTTGGAGAAATCTAGGCATTAACCATAATACGCAATTTTCGATTTGCATTTCATGATTGTTAGCCTATGAAAATTGAAAAAGTCAAATGGCTAAAATATTTCTGGACGGTAGTAAACTGTCTGAAATATCTACCAACCACGTTGAAAAATTGGAAAAGCTCAAAAAATAGTATTTAACCAAAATACCGCAATTTTTGTTTTTATCATTTGTGATATTAGCTATGAAAAATTGGAAAAAGTTCAAAATGTCTAAATATTTACCTGGATGGTAGTAAACTGTCTGAATATCTACCCAACCACGTTTGGCCTCGAAATTTGGAGAAAATCTAGGCATTTAGCCATAATACCGCAATTTTCGATTTGGTCATTCAGTGATTGTAAGCCTATGAAAAATTGAAAAAAGCTCAAATGGCTATATATTTCTGGACGGTAGTAAACTGTCTGAAATATCTACCCAACCACGTATGAAAAATTGGAAAAAGCTCAAATGGCTAATAATATTTTTGTGACAAATCTAACCCAAAATTTGTGACAAATCTAACACTAAAATTTTGGTACAAATCTAACCCAAAATTTTTTGATAAATCTAACCCAAAATTTTGTGACAAATCTAACTAAAAAAATTGTGTTACAAATTGTAACACCCAAAAATTGTGACAAATCTAACCCAAAAATTGTGACAAATCTAACCCAAAAAATTGTGACAAAATCTAACCCAAAAAATTGTGACAAATCTAACCCAAAAAATTGTGACAAATCTAACCCAAAAATTGTGACAAATCTAACCCAAAATTTGTGACAAATCTAACCCAAAAATTGTACACAAATTGTACAATCTAACCAAAAATTGTGACAAATCTAACCCTAAATTGCAAATCTAACAAAAATTGTGACAAATCTAACCCAAAAAATTGTGACAAATCTAACCCAAAAAATTGACAAATCTAACCAAAAATTTGTGACAAATCTAACCCAAAAATTTGTGACAAATCTAACCCAAAATTTGGTACAAATCTAACCAAAAATTTGTGACAAATCTAACCCAAAATTTGTGACAAATCTAACCAAAAAAATTGTGACAATTCTAATCCAAAAAATTGTGACAAATCTAACCCATAAAATTGTGACAAATCTAACCAAAAAATTGTGACAAATCTAACCCAAAAAAATTGTGACAAATCTAACCCATAATTTTGTGACAAATCTAACTCAAAAATTTGTGACAAATCTAACCCAAAAATTTGTGACAAATCTAACCAAAAAATTTGGTACAAAATTTAACCAAAAATTTTGTGACAAATCTAACCCAAAATTTTGTGACAAATCTAACCAAAAAATTGAGACAAATCTAACCCAAAATTTTGTGACAAATCTAACCCAAAATTTTGTGACAAATCTAACCCAAAAATTTTGTACAAATCTAACCAACAATTTTGTGACAAATCTAACCCAAAATTTTGTGACAAATCTAACCCAAAATTTTGTGACAAATCTAACTCAAAAAATTGAGACAAATCTAACCCAAAATTTTGTGACAAATCTAACTCAAAAAATTGTGACAAATCTAACCCAAAAAATTGTGACAAATCTAACCCAAAAAATTGTGACAAATCTAACTCAAAAAATTGTGACAAATCTAACTCAAAAATTGTGACAAATCTAACCAAAAAAATTGTGACAAATCTAACCCAAAATTTGTGACAAATCTAACCCAAAATTGTGACAAATCTAACCCAAAAAAATTGTGACAAATCTAACCCAAAAATTGTGACAAATCTAATTTACTCAACCAAATTTTTGTGACAAATGTAACCCAAAATTTGTGACAAATCTAACCAAAAAATTTGTGACAAATCTAACCCAAAAATTTGTGACAAATCTAACCAAAATTTTGGACAAATCTAACCAAAAATTTGTGACAAATCTAACCTAAAATTTGTGACAAATCTAACCATTCAACAAATTTTGTGACAATCTAACCATTATTTTTGACAAATCTACGCACTTTGGCCAAATCTAGCGCATTTTTGGGCCAAATCTAGCTATTTTGGGACAAATCTAGCGCACTTTGGGCATATCTAGCGCATTTTTGGCAAATCTCGCATTTTTGGGCCAAATCTAGCGCATTTTTGGGCATAGCAAATCTAGGCAATTTTTGTACAAATCTAGGCATTTGTGGGCAAATCTAGCGCAATTTGGGCCAAATCTAACCATTTTTGGGACAAATCTAGCATTTTGGGCCAAATCTAGCGCATTTTTGGCAAATCTAGCGCCTTTGGGCAAATCGATTAGCAACATTTTATTAGGCCCAAATCTAGCCATTTTGGGCAAAATCTAGCGCATTTTTGGACAAATTAAGCGCATTTGGGCAAATCTAGGCAATTTTGGACAAATCTAGCCATTTTGTGACAAATCTAGGATTTGGGAAATCTACATTTTGGACCAAATCTAGCTTCAATATTTTGGGCCAAATCTAGCGCATTTTGTGACAAATTATCGCCATTTGGGCAAATCTATCCATTTTGGGACAAATCTAGCAAATTTGAGGCAAATCTAGCACATTTTTGGGCAAATCTAGCCATTTTTGGACAAATTAGCCATTTTTGTGTGCAAATCTAGCACTTTGGACAAATCTAGCGCATTTTGTGGAAAATCTCATTTTTGACAAATCTAGCGCATTTTGGAAATTAGCCTTTGGGCCAAATCTAGCGCATTTTTGGCCAATCTAGCGACATTTTGGCCAAATCTAGCGCATTTTGGACAAATCTAGCGCATTTTTGGACAAATACTAGCATGCATTTTGGGCCAAATCTAGCGCATTTTTGCCAAATCTATGCATTTTTGGCCAAATCTAGGGCATTTTGGCAAATCTAGCGCATTTTTTGGCCAAATCTAGCGCACTTTGGGACAAATCTAGCACTTTGAGGCCAAATCTAGCCATTTTTGTGCCAAATCTAGCGATTTTTGGACAAATCTAGCGCATTTTGGGCCAAATCTAGCGCATTTTGGACAAATCTAGCACATTTTGGGACAAATCTACGCATTTTGGGACAAATCTAGCGCATTTTGGCAAATCTAGCGCATTTTTGGGCCAAATCTAGCGCATTGGCATTGCATTTGGCCAAATCTACGCATTTGGACAAATTAGCACATTTGGGCCAAATCTACACATTTTTGGGCCAAATCTAGCGCATTTTGGACAAATCTAGCGCATTTTTGGGTAAATCTAGCACATTTGAAAATCTAGCGCACTTTGTGGACAAATCAAGCGCATTTTTGGGCAAATCTAGCGCATTTTGGGACTAATCTATCGCACTTTGGGCCAAATTAGCCATTTTTTGGGCCATATCTAGCGCATTTTGACAAATCTAGCGCATTTTGTGCCAAATCTAGCGCATTTTTGACAAATATAGCGCATTTTGGGACCAAATCTAGGCATTTTTGGGCCAAATCTAGCGCATTTTTGGACAAATCTAGGCATTTTTAGGCCAAATCTAGCGCATTTTGGACCAAATCTAGCGCATTTTTGGGCCAAATCTAGGCACTTTGGGCCAAATCTAGCGCACTTTGGGCCAAATCTAGCGCATTTTGTGCCAAATCTAGCGTTTTTGGGCCAAATCTAGCGCTTTTGGGCCAAATCTAGCGCATTTTATGGGCCAAATCTAGCATTTTGGGACAATCTACGCACTTTGGGCCAAATCTAGCGCATTTTTGGGCAAATCTAGCTTTGGGCATATCTGCACTTTTGGTCAAATTAGCGCATTTTGGCAAATCTAGTCATTTTGGGCCAAATTAGCGCATTTTTTGGCCAAATCTAGCGCATTTTGGGACAAATCTAGCGCACTTTGGACAAATCTAGCGCATTTTTGGGCCAAATCTAGCGCATTTTGGACAAATTAGCGCACTTTGGGCAAATCTAGCGCATTTTTGGGCCAAATCTAGCGCCTTTAGGCCAAGATCTAGCGCATTTTTTGGGCCAAATCTACCATTTGTGCCAAATCTAGCGAATTTTTGTGGACAAATCTAGCGCATTTTTGGGCCAAATCTAGCGCTCAATCTATCGCATTTTTGGCCAAATCTGGCATTGAAAATCTAGCGCATTTTGGACAAATCTAGCGCAATTGGGACAAATCTAGCGCATTTTTGGGATCTAGCAAATCTAGCGCATTTTTGTGCCAAATCTAGCGCATTTTGGACAAACTAGCCATTTGGGCCAAATCTAGCGCATTTTTGGGCCAAATCTAGCGCATTTTGAGCAAATCTAGCGCATTTTAGGCCAAATCTAGCGCGTTTTTGGACCAAATCTAGCGCCTTTGTGCAAGTCTAGCGAATTTTTAGGCCAAATCTAGCGCATTTTGGGACAAATCTAGCGCACTTTGTGTCAAATCTAGCGTATTTTTGGGCCAAATCTAACGCACTTTGGGCCTACTCTAGCACATTTTTTGGGCCAAATCTAGGCATTTTGGGATAAATCTAGCGCACTTTGGGCCAAATCTAGCTCATTTTTGGGCTAAATCTAGCGCATTTTTTGGGCCAAATCTAGCGCATTTGGCAAATCTTATTGCGCATTTTGGGCCAAATCTAGCGCATTTTTTGGGCACATTAGGCATTTTGGAGCCAAATCTAGCGCATTTTTGGGCCAAATTTAGCGCATTTTGGGACAAATCTAGCGCACTTTGGGCCAAATCTAGCGCATTTTTGGCCAAATATAGCGCATTTCGGGCCAAAAATTTTTGGGTCAAATCTAGCACATTTTTGCGCCAAATTTAGCCCATTTTGGGAAAAATCTAACCCAAATATTTTGGAAAAATCTAACCAAAATTCGTGACAATCTAACACAAAAATTTTGGGACAAATCTAATCTAAAACTTTTGATAAATGTAACACAAAATTGGGACAGCCAATACATTATCCATTTGCTGCGGATTGTAATCTCTAATAAAAATATAGCTCGTGAGCAATCTAACCAAATTTTTTGGACAAATCTAACCCAAATTTTGTAGGACAAATCTAACCTAAAATTTTGTGACAAATCTACCAAAATTTTGGGAAAAATATATCCCAAAATTTTGGGACAAAAACCCAAAATTTGGAGAAAATTTAGGCATTTAAGCCATAATAACACAATTTTTTATTTTGGCCATTTGAGTGATGGTTAACCTATAAAAATTTTGAAAAAACTTAAAATGACTAATATTCTCCTGGATGGTTGTAAACTGTCTAAAATATCTGTCCAACCACATTTGGCCTCAAAATTTGGAGAAAATCTACGCATTTAAGCCATAATACCGCAGGTTTTGATTTCTGGTCATTTCGGTGATGGTTAGCCTATGATCAATTGGAAAAAACTCAAAATAGCTAATATTCTCCTGGATCGTAGTAAGATGTCGGAAATATCCGCCCAATCACGTTTGACCTAGAAATTTGAGAAAATCTAGGCTTTTAAGCCATAATAACGTTGTTTTTCAGTTTTTGGATATTTCGGTGATACCTATGAAAATTTTGAAAAAATTAAAATGGCTAAAATTCTCTTGGATGGTAGTAAACTATCTGAAATATCTACACTAGCATGTTTGGCCTCGAAATTTGCAGAAAATTTAGACATTTAAGCCATAACACTGTAATGTTCGAATTTTGGTCATTTCGGTGATAGTTAGCCTCTAAAAATTTGGAAAAGGCTCAAAATGGCTAATATTCCACTGGATGGTAGTAAACTGTCTGAAGTATCTTCCAAAACACGTTTGGCCTCGAAATTTTGAGAAAATCTAGACATTTAATCCATAATACCACAAATTTTGGTTTTTGGTCATTTCGGTGATGGTTAGCCTATGAAAAATAGGAAAAACTTAAAATGGATAATATTCTCCTGGATGGTAGTATACTGTCTGAAATATCTATCCAACCACGATTGTCCTCGAAATTTTGAGAAAATCTAGGCATTTAAACCATAATACCGCAATGTTCGGATTTTGGTCATTTCGGTGATGGTTAGCCTATAAAAATTTGGAAAACCCTCAAAATGGCTAATATTCTCCAGGATGGTAGTAAGCTGTCTGAAATATCTTCCCAACCACGTTTGGCCTCAAAATTTTGAGAAAATCTAGGCATTTAAGCCATCATACCGCAATTTTCAGTTTTTGGTTATTTCAACGATGGTTAGCCTATGAAAAATAGGAAAAAAAAACTCAAAATGACTAATATTCACTTGGATGGTAGTAAAATGTTTGAAATATCTACCCAATCACGTTTGGCCTCGAAATTTGGAGAAAATCTAAGCATTTAATACATAATACCACAATTTTTGTATTTTTTTCATTTTAGTGATGATTAGCCTATAAAAAGGCTTAAAATGGTTAATATTCTCCTAGATGGTAGTTAACTGTCTGAAATATTTTCCAAACCACGTTTGACTTCGAAGTTTGAGAAAATCTAGGCATTTAACCCATAATACCGTAAATTGCGATTTTTTGTCATTTCGGTGATGGTTAGCTTATGAAAAATAGGAAAAAACTCGAAATAGCTAATATTACCCTGGATGGTAGTAAACTGTCTGAAATATCTATCCAACCACGTTTAGCCTCGAAATTTGGAGAAAATCTAGGCATTTAAGCCATAATACCGCAATTCTCGATTTTTTGTCATTTCGATGATGGTTAGCCTATGAAAAATTGGAAAAACTCAAAATATCTAATATTCATGCTGGATGGTAGTATGCTGCTTGAAACATCTGCCCAATCACGTTTAGCCCCGAAATTTTGAGAAAATTTAGGTATTTAAGCCATAATACCACAAATTTTGGTTTTTGATCATTTCGGTGATGGTTAGGCTATGAAAAATAGGAAAAAACTCAAAATGGCTAATATTCACCTGGATGGTAGTAGAATGACTGAAATATATGCCTAACCATGTTCGGCCTCGAAATTTGGAGAAAATCTAGTTATTTGAGCCATAATACCATAATTTTTTAATGTTTGGCTATTTCTGTGATGGTTAGTCTATGAAAAATTGGAAAAAATTCAAAATATCTAATATTCTCCTGGATGATAGTAAAATGTCTAAAATATCTGACCAATCCCGTTTGGCCTAGAAATTTTGAGAAAATCTAGGCATTTAAGCAATAATACCGCAATGTTCAGATTTTGGTCATTTTGGTGATGGTTAGCCTATGAAAAATTGAGAAAACCCCAAATGGCTAATATTCTCCTAGATGGTAGTAAACTGTTTGAAATATCTATCAAACCACGTTTGGCCTAGAAATTTTGATAAAATCTAGGCATTTTAGCCATAATACCGCAATTTTTCAGATTTTGGCCATTTCGGTTTAACGCCTATGAAAAATTGGAAAAAAACTCAAAATATCTAATATTCTCCTAGATGGTAGTAAATTGTCTGAAATATCGGCCCAACCATTTTTTCCTCGAAATTTGGAGAAAACCTAGTTATTTAAACCATAATATCACAATTTTTGGTTTTTGGTAATTTGAGTGATGGTTAGCCTATAAAAAATTGGAAAAAAAAACTTAAAATGGCTAATATTCTCCTGGATTGTAGTAAACTGTCTAAAATATCTACCCAACCACATTTGCCCTCAAAATTTGGAGAAAATCTACTCATTTAAGCCATAATACCGCAAGTTTTGATTTTTGGTCATTTCGGTGATGGTTAGCCTATGAAAAATTGGAAAAAACTCAAAATAGCTAATATTCTCCTGGATGGTAGTAAGATGTCTAAAATATCTGCCCAATCATGTTTGACCTAGAAATTTTGAGAAAATCTAGGCATTTAAGCCATAATAACGTTGTTTTTCAGTTTTCGGCTATTTCGGTGATACCTATAAAAAATTTGAAAAAACTAAAAATGGCTAAAATTTTCCTGGATGGTAGTAAACTATCTGAAATATCTACCCAAACATGTTTTGGCCTCGAAATTTGGAGAAAATTTAGAAATTTAACCCATAACACCGCAATGTTCGGATTTTGGTCATTTCTGTAGGTTAGCCTCTAAAAATTTGGAAAAGGCTCAAAATGGCTAATATTCCACTGGATGGTAATAAAATGTCTGAAGTATCTTCCAAACCACGTTTGGCCTCGAAATTTTGAGAAAATCTAGGTATTTTAGCCATAATACCGTAATTTTTGGTTTTTGGTCATTTCAGTGATGGTTAACCTATGAAAAATTGGAAAAAAAAAAACTCAAAATGACTAATATTCTACTAGGTGGTAGTAAAATGTCTGAAATATCTTACCAAACACGTTTGACCTCGAAATTTGGAGAAAATCTTTGCATTTAAGCCATAATAGTGAATTTTCGGATTTTGGTCATTTCGGTGATGGTTAGCCTATGAAAATTTGGAAAAAGCTCAAAATGGTTAATATTCTCCTGGATGGTAATAAACTATCTGAAATATCTTCCCAACCAGGTTTGACCTCAAAATTTGGAGAAAATCTAGACATTTATGCCATAAAACAACAATTTTCAGTTTTCGTCTATTTCGGTGATGGTTAGCCTATGAAAAAATTGAAAAAGCTCAAAATATCTAATATTCTCCTGGATGGTAGTAAATTGTCTGAAATATCTACCCAACCATGTTTGGCATCTAAATTTGGAGAAAATCTATCCATTTAAGCCATAATACCACAATTTTTTGTTTTTGGTCATTTCGGTGATGGTTAGCCTATGAAAAATTGGAAAAAGCTCAAAATGGCTAATATTCTCCTGGATGGTAGTAAACTGTCTGAAATATCTACCCAACCATGTTTGGCCTCTAAATTTGGAGAAAATCTATGCATTTAACCCATAATACCAAAATTTTTGTATTTTGGTCATTTCAGTGATGTTTAGCCTATGAAAAATAGGGAAAAGCTCAAAATGGCTAATATTCTCCTGGATGATAGTAAATTGTCTGAAATATCTACCCAACCACGTTTGGCCTCGAAATTTGAAGAAAATCTAGACATTTAACCACAATACCGCAATTTTTGATTTTTGGTCATTTCAGTGATGGTTAGCAATGAAAAATTGGGAAAAACTCAAAATGACTAATATTCTATTGGATGGTAGTAAAATGTATAAAATATTTGTCCAACCACGTTTGGACTCGAAATTTTGAAAAAATCTGGGCAATGAAACCATAAAACCGCAATTTTCAGTTTTCGGCCATTTTGGTGATGGTTAGTTTATGAAAAATTTGAAAAAAAACTCAAAATGGCTGATATTCTCCTAGATCGTAGTAAACTATCTGAAATATCTACCCAACCACGTTTGGACTCGAAATTTGGAGAAAATCTAGGCATTTACGTCATAATACCGCAATGTTCGGATTTTGGTCATTTCAGTGATGGTTAGCCTATGAAAATTGGAAAAAGCTCAAAATGACTAATATTCTCCTGATGGTAGTAAACAGTCTAAAATGTCTTTCCAACCACGTTTGACCTTGAAATTTGGAGAAAATATAGGCATTTAAGCCATATTACCGCAATTTTCAATTTTGGTCATTTCGGTGATGGTTAGCCTATAAA
Organism: Linum lewisii; assembly: GCA_034768395.1. NCBI lineage: Eukaryota > Viridiplantae > Streptophyta > Magnoliopsida > Malpighiales > Linaceae > Linum > Linum lewisii. Next base: position 64,108,191 of record CM068301.1, on the reverse strand, counting down.
AAAATTAAAAAAATCATATGGCCAATATTCTCTTGGTTGATAGTAAATTGTTTAAAAATATTTTCCCAACCACGTTTGGCTTCATAATTTGGGGAAAATCTAGGCATTTAAGCCATAATACCACAATTTTCGGTTTTTGGTCATGTCGGTGATGGTTAGCCTATGAAAAATAGGAAAAAGCTCAAAATGGCTAATATTCTCCTGGATGATAGTAAATTGTCTGAAATATCTACCCAACCACGTTTGGCCTCGAAATTTGAAGAAAATCTAGGCATTTAAGCCATAATACTGTTATTTTCAATTTTTTGTCATTTCGGTAATAGTTAGCCTATGAAAAATTGGAAATAACTCAAAATGACTAATATTCTCCTGGATGGAAGTAAAATTTTTGAAATATCTGCCCAACCACGTACGGCCTCAAAATTTGGAGAAAATCTAGTTATTTAAGCCATAATTCCGCAATTTTCTGTTTTTAGTCATTTCGGTTATGGTTAGCTATGAAAAAATAGAAAAAAAAACTCAAAATGGATAATATTCTCTTGGATGGTAGTAAACTTTCTGAAATATCTGCCCGTGATGGGAATGGAAATTCATCTATGTACAGGGAAACACTATAATCAAGTGTCTTTCTTTCTTAGAACAAGTGATTCGTAGTACTATTTTAATTTTAGTTCGGCTTTTTTGAAAGGGGGGAAAGTCATGATCATACCTTTTCTCTTAGCATATTTTTGAGCTTTCCATCTTCATCTTCCATTGGTTGATCAAGCTTCTGATCCAAATCTCACATACTGCCTTTGTTGTTGGTTGGCCAAATTCGGTTAATCGTCGGTTAACCACATTTTAATCGTTGACCGCCTTGCTAAAAATGATTAACCTCCTCTTGATAGACCGATTAATCGGTTAACCATTTGAAGAACTTATTGATTGTATGGTTGTAACTTAGCTTGAGCTTGATGTAAGGGTTAATATGGTCATTTTACAACCTACCAATTACATCTTTACACAATTTCTCTTACCAAACTACTCATCTTTCCTCTAATCCTCATTCTACTAATTCTAAATCCCCTAATCTCAAACGATTAATGATATCATGTGTATTTTACTCTATTAACATGTGTATATGAACCTGATTCGAATTTGATGCTAACATAGAAGAAGTAGATATCTAGAGTTCCATCATCAAGTACACAACCACTAGTCGATAGCATTTTTTTTATGTCTCATGGAGACATCGACTTTGATACGATGCAAAATTTCTCCACATAGATATTGTTACTTATGTTAGGAGAAATAGAAACGAGGTTTCGCATATACTAACTAGATAGTATCTTTTTTACCGTTATTTTTTTGTAGATGTTGTTTCTCCCAACTGGTTGGAGGATGTACTAAGCTGTATTTGGCTATTTGTTGCATTGATGTTATTGATTGATTTGACTAAAGTTTTTTTTAGGAATTATTATTTTTAGAATAATCTTCATAATAGAAGAAACTTGATGTGACATTGATCTTCACTGGTTGCATCGTAATTATATGAGAGTTTGCCTGAGCAAACTTTTATTATTAATTATTGGCCTACCATTGTACATCATAAACTATTGGCTTATTACGAGTCTATACTTAACCTTTTCGTAATTTCAATTATGTCACGACCTTCTGGACCCATTTACCAAAATGTCATGCCGTCAGTTTTTGGTGAAATTTGGGACACCTGGCATAACTCCGTCTGATGAGTAAGCTGAATGCTGACATGGCATGATTTATGGCGCCACATCATCTGTCACGGAAATTGAGTTTTTTTTTTAATTTCCATTTTTCTTCAAATTCTTACGTTGGCTCCAATCCTTTCAATCTTCAGACTCTCTCTCCGATATCTCGTAGTCGGTGGAAGCAGGAATCTCGTCGGGGGAAGGCCTTTCAGCTGTAGAGCCTCGAGATATTTAGACGGCTCACCGATCCCTCGCATTCTCAGCCTCTTCTCAGTCTCGACGTAATATGAAACGTTATGGAAAGAAATTGGCCGAGTCGTAAAAGCACTTCCTCTGTTTGGCTGAAGCTCATCGTTCTCTCACTTTCTCTATAAATCCGATTATCCGAACCCAAGATGAAGACCCCTCGACATCGAAATCTCATGGTTGGGGCTCAACGGAAAAGTCACGATCTTGTGGCGGAGGAGGTGGAGAAAGCTCGGGAGGCGATTCTACATCGTCTTCTCCGACGTACATCGTCTTCTCTGGCCCACACAAGCAAATCTGGGACGGATTCTCCTTTGATTGCTTCCATGGAGATGCAGGGATCGATAATTGGAGTAGAGGCTTCCATTCGTATGCCTCGAGTGGTGGTGGTACAAAATAATTATCCTCCCAGGTTTTCATAAACCCTAGATCTACAATCGCTAAATCTATAATCGCTTCCATGGGGATTTTGATCCAGACGATTTCCTTGATGTACATCTTCCCATCGTCACTAAGCTTCATAAACCCTAGATCTACAATCCTAATCGAGCGAAAAACCGCGGAGGTCATCGGACTCTGCTTGAGCTTTCTGTTCCTCTGCCGCAAGTGGTCGGTGGGAGAGCTTTTTCCAGAAAAGTTTTAGAAAGTGATTCACAAAAGAAATACTGCAGATATGTTTGATTGGAATGCAGTTGATGCATATGGAATGAAGGTTTTATCAGTTTTGTTAATTTGGTAATCTTTGTTGTTTGATGGAGGAAGTGAGGAGTTACAGGGGAGAAGAAGGTGAAGGTGGAGAAGGGAAGGAGATGATGAGGGTTGTTGGGGTTATAATTATTTTTTATATTATTCAATTAAATTGTATTTTTATAATTTTTTATTTAAAAAATATTCCACATCAGATGACATGTATTCATTTTGAATGCCACCAAGAATATTTTGCCAGCTCATACAAACGATTTTGGACGGAAGTTAACGGCATGCCATTTTCGTAAATGGGTTCAGAAGGTCGTGACATAATTGAAATTACGAAAAGGTTAAATATAGACTCGTAATAAGCCAATAGTTTATGTTGTACAATGGTATTAGGCCTTAATTATTTGCAATCCAAATATTCAATCTAATTATATTTTGGCGCGAAAAAATGGTCATTTTTTACGTGTAGTAAATGATTTTAACGGTTTTTAGGGTTTATGACATTTTAACTTGATTATACTAGGATGCAGATTTACACGTTTCACGAGATAAAACCTTTTATGATGTACAATGGTATTAGGCCTTAATTATTTGCAATCCAAATATTCAATCTAATTATATTTGGCGCGAAAAAATGGTCATTTTTTACGTGTAGTAAATGATTTAACGGTTTTTAGGGTTTATGACATTTTAACTTGATTATACTAGGATGCAGATTTACACGTTTCACGAGATAAAACCTTTGGAAGAAACGAAAGATCTTCATACTCGCCTCCTCCCACAAAGGAATTTCTCGATCTAGGTAGATGTCGATATCCAGACATCTCAGCGACGGAACATCCAAGGCTAGAATCCGAAGTGGGCATACGAATACTCCTTCAATAGTGTCCTTACAAGTAAATGATTCGAGTTATGGGGCGCAAATTATCTCGAGTTTCTGCACCTTGGGGTTGACCAAGGCGAGATGAACCAGTTCATCGCCCAAATTGCAGTCAATAACATGAACATCAAGTTTCTAGTAAATAAAGTTTCAACAGTACAACATTAATACATTCAAATGATTATTGTTTCATTGAATTTTATTGATGATAATGCTGAGAAATTATAGCAAAGATGAACGCAAGAAGATCTAGGAGGATGAGCTGATCAAGTCACTCTTGTAGACTGTCACCGGTCCAGATCTGTCCTCGCCGACTCTAGTACCTGCACACGTACACGATGCATAGTTACGATACAAGAACAAAACACTAAGATCACGTGAAAACTGAGAAAGACAAATAATGTTGATTAAAACAGAAAAATCTTATACCAATTCTCGACAGAGAAAGGAATCAAACCCCTATTCAAAAGGTTACCAAATTCTTTGATACTATGTGAAGACTGTTAGGTCTCGATAACTCGAGTTATTGGGAGAAAGTTCTAAATGACCATGATCGAAATAATTGGCAATAGATATGATGAAGACATTGTTGAATGAAATGATGGATTAGGCATCCAACCCATGAGAATGACCAACAAAACTAAGCAAGAAACAAACAACAATGAAATAAAACCCCTAAAGACACACAACAACAAAAGGCGAAAAGAAGGTATAAGTATAACGTACCCAATCGAGCGACGACACGTTCAAAGAGAGCACTTCCTCGAATGAAATCGTCGAAGAAGTAACTGACCAGAGCGTTGAAAACCCTACGGCTCGATATGAGGCCACCACTGTCATGGAATTCCAGAAATTGAACGTTCTTGAATGGAGAGTCTTCTCGTTCTAGTAGACCAGGAACCATCGTAAGCGCCTGTAGCACATACAGTTTTAAGACACATGATAATAATTAATGACCTTCATAATAGAAGAAACTCGTCGTGACATTGATCTTTACTGGTTGCATCGTAATTATATCAGAATAATATTAATACCATGTTTGCTAGAGTTTGAATGAGCACCTGTTTATTATTACTTATTTACAATCTAGATATTCTATCTAACTATATTTTGGCGCGAAGAAACGGTCATTTTTATGTGTCACAGATGATTTTAACGATTTTTAGGGTTTGCGAAATTTTACCTTGATTGTACCAGGATGCAGTTTTACACGTTTCACGAGATTAAACCTTTTCATGAAACCAAAGATCTTTAGATTCGCCTCCTTCAAGTCCTCCAGCAGAGAAATTTCTCGATCCAAGCAGATGTCGATATTCAGACATTCCAAAGATGGAACATCCAAGCCCAAAATATGAAGTGGGTGTACGGACACTCCTTTAATGGTGTCCTTACAAGTAAAGGATTCGAGTTGGGGCGCAACAATATTAATTCTATGCACCTTGAAGTTGACCAAGGCAAGATGAACCAATTTATCCCCCAAAATCTTGAAAGGGTAATCAGACCAAAACTCGCACTCGATCACCTCCAGACTACTCAAATTCGGGATCCACCCAAACGGGGCGTATCCTCTCATCTTATTCAAGGTCCTCGGAGCCCGTCTCAGGATGCAGCGGTACAGGCGAAGTGTCCTGAGCGCCGAGAAATTCGCCCCCCACGGCTTGTAAATATCGCCGCGGAAAGAGAGGTCGAGATTCTCAACCGAATCACAAAGTTTGGTCAGACTGGGTGGAGTCGGTTTGACCATGCGGTCCAACCCGACCGCAAGCCGAAATGTCCGAACCCGGTTTGCCACCCCGTGGGCAAAGATCCTACCCAAGAGATCGAACATTCCCATGAAGAGCTCACCGTCGATGGACACGGAGAGGAAGTCGAAATCGGAGGCAAACTCCCGGTTGTGAAACGATAAGACATTTTCGACAAACTGATTGAAGTTGTTCCATTCGCCGCCGAGAGGAGGTGGGATGTGGAAATCGAGCTTGGTGAGGGCTGATTTCCAAACTGTTCGCCAGCGGCGGGACAGGATGGAGGTTCGTGCGGCTGATTTGAGATCAAGATCAGCCGCTATGAGGATGCGGCGGAGGAGTTCGTCAGGGAGGGTGCTGAGTCTGTCAGTAGTTCGGACGGACGGCGATGGCATTTCTCTGTCCATTTTTTTGGTCTTTCTCTCTCTTGATATTATGTCGTGGCTTTGGGTTGCCTGAATTTATGGATTTTGTCTGTAACGTCTCTGAGAAAAAGACATTTAATTTATGGATTTTGTTTTGAAAAATAAATCCTTAGGTAGGAAACGGTTGGCGAGCTGACTATTTTGTAATCTAGTGAAATGATTTTCTTTGTCATACAAAATATTAATTCCTTCTTTGGTAAAATTTTAATTAATTCATTCATAAAAAAAAATTAATTAATTCCCAAAGAAGGGTGAAATTTTGCCAAACTCATTCATTAGTCGCCGATGTATCTGGCAATTTGGGTATATATATTTTTTGGAATTTGTATATATTTCTTTGTTTTTTTAATATGATTACTTTATGAATGTTTTCAAAATCGTATTAGATTATACGTCGTATTGAGAATTCTCAAACCCGTTTTGATAATCTTAATCCGATAAATGCTACAACATCAAGAGTACTATATTGTACTATAAATGTTCACAACATCACATCTTAATCCGATGATTATTGTTTTAGTTGAAACTGTTTTGTTTGATTATAAAAAAGATGACCTCCATAAGAGCTAGGATGAGGAGATGATCAAGTCACTCTTGTAGGCTACCACTGGTCCAAATCTTCCCTCGTCGACTCTGGTACCTACACATGTACACGATGCATAGTTACGATACAAGAACAAACACTAAGATCACGTGAAAACGGAGGAAAGACAAACAATGTTCGTTAAAACAGAAAAAAATCTCGACATAAAAAGAAATCAAATCTTTATTTCAAAGGATAACTAAAGAATCACCAAGTCTACATGCTAAGCTACTATACCACCATCACAATAATGTCTACTTTCGATATTAATTTCTAGTCATCCCGGAAATTTTAAGGCTGGTAAAATCTTAAGATCCAGAAATTTTGAGGCCCTGAGACGTGTTGGCACATGGTATAATTGGTATCCCTACTTATCCTAATTAATATTATTTCATAAGCTTCTTTATGAAGCATTCTGGATTCTTCATCACTTGTATTGTATGATGTTTGTTCATATATATATAGTGAGGATTCTGGTATTCCTAACTTCACTAACGTTTTGAGAGATAAATGAGGTTCCAACGTGTTATTTTGTAGAGAATAAGAAGACTCATCTTATAAAATGATGAATAAGAAGGTTTAATTTGGGCAAAAAATTAGACCTTAAACATAGATTTTGTACCCTAAATCCTAAACTCGGAAACCCAGAAAGCATACGTGAGACTCTAAACACAAACTTTAACTTTTAGACCCTAAAATTCTAAATTTTCGACTCTAAACCCTAAATTATAAAATGTGGAACCTAACGTACCCAATCAAGCGACGACACGTTCGAAGAGGACAGTTCCTCGAATGCAATCGTCGAGAGAGTTGAAAATCCTACGGCTCGATATGAGGCCACCACTGTCGTGGAACTCTAGATTGTGAACGTTCTTGAATGGAGAGTTTTCCAGTTTTAGTAGACTGGGAAACATCATAAGTGCTTGTACCACATACCATTTTAAGAAGCATGGTAATTAATAATCTTTGTAATAGAAGAAACTCGATGAGACATTGTTATTTACTAGTTGTATCGTAATTATATCGGAGTAATATTAATACTGTGTTTGCTAGAGTTTTATTTTACTTATTTGCAATCTAAATATTCTATCTAATTATCTTTTGGCGCGAAAAAAATGGTCATTTTTACGTGTCGTAAATGATTTTTAACGGTTTTTAGGGTTTGCACATTTTACCTTGATTATACCAGGATGCAGTTTTACACGTTTCACGAGACGAAACCTATGGACAAAATGAAAAACCTTCCAACTCACCTCCTACTCCTCCTCCCACACGGCACTACAAAAAAATTGACCTTTAGCTACTGCAAAATTACAACGGCATGAAAATGCAGTAGCAAATAGTTAGTATTTGCTACGGCAATCACTATTTCATGTAGTAATTTGCAGTAGCAAATACTATTTGTCACACCACTATTTGCTACACCTAGCATCCCGTAGCAAATAGTGGTGTGGCAAATAGTATTTGCTACTGCAAATTACTACATGAAATAGTGATTGCCGTAGCAAATACTACCTATTTGCTACTGCATTTTCATGCTGTTGTAATTTTGCAGTAGCTAAAGGTCCAATTTTTTGTAGTGCGGGAACTTCTCGATCCAGATAGATGTCGATATATCCAGACGTCATTGCCCGAAGGACCAGCTAGAATACTAATGGATAACACTCCCCAGTTTGCACTAACACCCGGTTGACCAAGTTAGCTGAATAGTGAGTCGGGACTTAGAGTGACCATGGTAGAGATAGTACATACTGGTTATCCGGAGAATGATCGGTAATGACTGAACGACTTAAACTAGATTGGTCAATTCGGGTCACCTGATGTGATGTCTGCATGTAAAGTGAAGGCTTGGGTCAAGGTGAGAGAGTTCATATGCTGATAAATAAGCCAAGACGCAGCCAAGATGTGAACAACAACATAGTTTTAGTTAAAATTACCTAATCTTGATACTACAGTTGACTGATTTAATCTGGATTAAACTTATATGGACCTGAGATCCTTATAAGGTCAATACAGATTGGGCTGGATCTCTATGGTATCATTGGCCAAGTTACACCCTAGATACCAATTCTCGACAGAACAGCAAACAATGTTGGTTAAATAGAAAAATCTAGAACAATTCTCGACAGTAGGAAGGAATCAAACCCCTATTCAAAGAAGGTATAGTATAACGTACACCAATCGAGCGATGAAAAGTTTCAATTAGAGCTATTCCTCGAATGAATCATCGTAGAAGTGACTGATCAGTGTATGTAAACCCTACATTCGATGAGGGCCACCATGTCTGGGATTAGCACGAAGTTATTTGAATGGAGAGTCTTGTTCTAGTGACTGGTGGAACCATCGTAAGCGCCTGTCCCAATCAGTTTTAGACGACCGATGTAATAATATGACCGTTCATAATAGAGAATCGTGAAATTTATCCTTACTGGTTGCATCGTAACTTATATCAGGTATATAAACATGTTTGCTTAGAGTTTGAGATGAGCAACTGTTTATTATTACTTAGTTGCAATCCAGATATTCTATCTTAACTTATTTTGGCGCGAGTCATCTTTTACGCTGAAAGATGTTTTAACGGTTTTTCGGTTTGCGATTTACCTGATGTACCAGATGCAGCTTTACCGTTTCACGAGAATGAGAAACGTTTCACGGAAACAAGATCTTTGATTCGCCTCCTCGTCCAGCAAGAAATTTCTCGTTCCAGCAGATGTTCAATATCAGACATTCAGGACGGAACATCCAGGCCAATAGGATTCATGAGTGGGCGTAAAACATCCGTTAAGGGTGTCTTATAATAAAGGATTCGAGTGGGGCCAATCAATTTCGATTTATGACGTTGGACAGTTGGTGTCCATGGTAAAGATGAACCAATTTATCACCGGAAATCTTGACTGGGAAAATACACCTAAACTCGCACTCGATCACCTCCAGACTACTCAAATTCGGGATCCACCCAAATAGGTCGTATCGTCCTGTCTCATTCAGGGTCCCCGGAGCCGGTATCAGGTTGCACTGGTACAGGCGGAGCGTCCTTAGCGCCGAGAAATTCGCTCCCCACGGCTTGTAAATATCGCCGCGGAAAGAGAGGTCGAGATTCTCAACCAAATCGCACAGTTCGGTCAGATTGGGCAGATCCGGTATGACTGCACGATCCAACCCGGCCGCGCGGTCCAACCCCACCGCGAGCCTCAGTGTTCGGACCCGGTTCGCCAACCCGTGGGCAAAGATCCGACCTAAGAGATCGGACATTTCTGAGAGGATAGTGCCATCGGTGGACACAGAGAGGACTTCGATGTCGGAGGAGTACTCACGATTGTGAAATGTCATGACATTTCGAATGAACCGAACAAAAATGTTCCATTCGTCGCTGGCGGGAGGTGGGATGTGAAAATTGAGCTTGGGGAGGGATGATTTCCAAACTGTTCGCCATCGGCGGGAGAGGATGGAGGTTTGGGCAATTGATTTGAGATCAAGATCAGCCGCAATGAGGATACGTCGGATAATTTCGTCGGGGAGGGCACTCAGTCTATCGATGGTTCGGACGGCCAACGACTGCATTCCTCTGTCCATTTTTTTCTTTTTCTCTCTTTCTCTCTCTTTTTCTCTCTTTCTCTCTTGCTTTTATGTCGTGAGTTTGAGTTGGGTGAATTTAAAGATATTATCTGTAACGTCTCTGGGAAAGAAATTTAATTTAGGGATTTTGTTTTGAAGTTTGAATTCTCAGATAGGAAACTGTTGGCGACTGAATATTTTGGAATCTAGTGAAGTGGTTTTCTTTGTTAAATACTGGCGGCGTGAGGGGTTTTTCATTGACCAAACCAGATTAACCAAATCAATCTCAACCCTTCATTTAATCCTAATAATCTAATTAAATCTTTAGCATTAATTACATAATTAATTATTAGATAATTATTAGAAAAAATAGTTATCCCACCAAATATGAATGAATAGTCACCAAAATCATTTTTAATTTATTTTCATTAATTTAGTTACCAAAATTATTTTAATTAATCTTTATAAATTAATTAATTTCTAGAGAACAATAATTGCCATATTTTTTTGTTGTAATAGTGCAATCAATTTGTCCTAGTGCAGACATACATTTCCTAGTACATGCATATTTGTCGCCTCCATACTGTCCTAGTACAAGCAATTCGAGTCTAATTTATTTTTGCTGCTTGCACTACCTGTCCTCAGTGCACATTACATAGATCTGAATTTCTTTTTTCACTATAACATCTTAAGAAATAAAAAAAATAACTAGAAAAAACGAACTCATCATTAATTATTTTGACGATAATACATGTACAAAAACACCAATCACATATGCAATATCTATTTTCATTGCACTAGTATAATACAAATATACAATGTCAATTTTTTTATGAATAATGTGGTTTCATTGCATCAAAAGTAACATGAAGTTTTGCACAAGTCTCAAAACTGAAGGAATCTAAATGAGTTTCGGTTCATCTTCTCCCTCAAATGAGATGTCTGAAATTGGGATACGAGATCCACACAAACAGGTCGTATCGTCTCGCGAGGGACAGTCTCAGGACGCACCGGTACATGTATTGGAGCGTCCTGAGCGCCGAGAAATTTGCTTTCCACGACTTTTAAATATCGCCGCGGAGACAGAGCTCGAGACATTCATACATTCAATCCTCTATTTTCCCCAATCATTCATAAATTCTAACCAATCATTTGAACTTTTAATGTCCCTAATTTCAGTTAATAACATGAACAAAGATTCGAATATCAAGTTTTAACAGTACAACATTAATTCATTCAAATTATTGATGATACAAAGGATGAACGCCAGAAGAGCTAGGAGGATGAGATGATCAAGCTAAGTCACTCTTGTAGACTACCAACGGTCCAGATCTGTCCTCGGCGACTCTATTACCTACGCATATACACGATCCATAGTTACGTACAAGAACAAACACTACGATCAATTGGTAGTTATCGGGATTTGAAACTTTGACATTTTGTTGGTCAAAGACTCTGATACCATGTCAAGAACTGTAAGATCCCAATAACTGAATTACTGAGAGAAGATTCTAAATGAATTATATACATTATTCACTAACACATGTCTAGATAAATGTGAAAACTAGGTATAAAAATATAATAATGTCTTGATAAATGTGCAAAACAACAACAATGAAATAAAACCCTAAAGATACACAACAACAAAAGGCGAAAAGAAGGTATAAGTATATAACGTACCCAATCGAGCGACGACACGTTTAAAGAGAGCAGTTCCTTGAATGCAATCGTCGAAGAAGTAATTGACCAGAGCATTGAAAACCTTATGGCTCGATATGGTGCTACCACTATCATGGAATTCCAGACATTGAACGTTCTTGAATGGCGAGTCTTCTCGTTCTAGTAGGTTTGGAATCCGCGTAAGCGCCTGTACCACATGCCGTTTTAAGACGCATTATAGTAATTAATAATCTCCGTAATAGAAGAAACTCAACAAGACATTGATCTTTACTTGTTGCATTGTAATTATATCGAAGTGATAGTAATACTATGTTTGCTAGAGTTTGTATAAAAAAAAAAGTATTAGTATTTAGTAGTCATGTGAATAATCTATCTAATTATATTTTGGCGCGAAAAAACGGTAATTTTTACGCGTCGTAAATGATATTAACGATTTTTAGAGTTTTCAACATTTTACCTTGATTGTACCAGGATGCAGCTTTACATGTTTCACAAGATGAAACCTTTGGATGAAAAGAAAGATCTTCATACTCGCCTCCTTCGCCTTCTCCCACGGTAGAATTTCTTGATCCAGGTAGATGTCGATATCCAAACATTTTAGTGACGGAACATCCAAGTCTGAAATCCGAAGTGGGCATCCGAACACTCCTTCAATGGTGTCCTTCCAAGTAAAGGATTCAAGCTGAGGCGCAAAGATCTCGAGTTTCATCACCTTGCAGTTGACCAAGGTGAGATGAACCAGTTTATCACCCCAAATCTTGACCGGGTAAATAGACCTAAACTCGCACTCGATCACCTCCAGACTACTCAAATTCGGGATGCACCCAAACGGGTTGTATTGTCTCGTCTCATTCAGGTTCCTCGGAGCCGGCCTCAGGATGCACCGGTACAGGCGGAGCGTCCTGAGCGCCGAGAAATTTGCTCCCCACGGCTTGTAAATATCTCCACGGAAAGAGAGGTCAAGATTCTCAACCGAATCACAGAGTTCGGTCAGACTGGGTGGAGCCGGTAGGACCATGCGGTCCAACTCAACCGCAAGCCGGAATGTCCGAACCCGGTTTGCCACCCCGTGGGCGAAGATCCTACCCAAGAGATTGAACATTCCCATGAAGAGCTTGCCATCGGTGGACACGGAGAGGAAGTCGAAATCGGAGGCAAACTCCCGGTTGTGAAACGACATCACATTTTCCACGAACTGGTTGAAACTCTTCCATTCGTCGCCGATGGGAGATGGGATGTGGAAATCGAGCTTGGTGAGGGACGATTTCCAAACTATTCGCCAGCGGCGGGAGAGGATGGAGGTTCGGACGGCTGATTTGAGGTCAAGATCAGCGGCAATGAGGATGCGACGGAGGAGTTCGTCAGGGAGGGCGCTGAGTCTGTCAACGGTTCGGACGGTCGGCGATGACATTTCTCTGTCCATTTTTTTGTTTTTCTCTCTCTTGCTTCTATGTCGTGACTTTGGGTTGCCTTAATTCAGGGATTTGTTTGTAACGTCTCTGAGAAAAAAACACTTAATTTAAGGATTTTGTTTTTAAAAAAATGAATTCTCAGGTAGGAAACTGTTGGCGGGCTCGTTATTTTGGAATCTAGTGAAATGAGTTTCTTTGTCATACAAAACATTAATTCCTTCTTTGGTGAAATTTTAATTAATTCCCAAAGAATGGTGAAATTTTGGCAAACTCATTCATTAGTGGCAAATGTATCTAGTGATTTGGGTATATATTATTTTGGAATTTGTATATATTTTTGTGTTTTTTTTTAATATGGTTACTTTATGAATGTTTTGATTAATGTTTTCAAGATCGTATTGATCATACGTCGTATTGAGAATTCTCAAACTCGATGGTTATTGTTTCAGTTGAAACTATTTTGTTTGAAAGATGAACTCCATAAGAGCTAGTAGATGATCAAGTCACTCTTGTAGACTATCACTGGTCGATCTGCCCACATCGACTCTAGTACCTACACACGTACACTATGCGTAGTTACGTTACAAGAAAAAACACTAAGATCATGTGAAAACAGAGAAAGACAAACAATGTTGGTTAAAAAAAAATCTAGACATAAAAAGAAATCAAATCTCTATTTCAAAGGGTTACTAAAGAACCACCAAGTCTACATGCTAAGCTCTACTATACCACCATCACAATTATGTCTACTTTCGATATTAATTTCTAGTTATCCCGAAAATTTTGAGGCTGCTAGAATCTTAAGACCCATAAATTTTGAGGCCCTGGGACGTGTTGGCACATGGTAGTGGTACATCCCTGCCTATCTTCGATATGTTTTTGAAAGCTTCTTTACGAAGCAGTACTCCAGATTCTTCATCACTCGTATTGTGTGATGTATGTTCATATATGTATGGTGAGCACTCTGGTATTCCTAACTTTACTAACGTTTTGAGAGATACATGAGGTTCCAATGTGTTATTTTGTAGAGAATAAGGAGACTCATCTTATAAAATGATAGATAAGAGTGTTTAATTTGGGTAAAAAATTAGACCTTAAACATAGATACTATACCCTAAATCCTAAACCCGAAAACCCAAAAAGCATATGTGAAACTCGAAACTCTAAACTTTAACTTCTAGACCCTAAAATTCTAAATTTTCGACTCTAACCCCTAAATTGTAAACTATGGATCCTAATGTACCCAATCAAGAGACGACATGTTCGAAGAGGACAATTACTCGAATGCAATCGTCGAGAGAGTTGAAAATCCTACGGCTCGATATGAGGTCACAACTGTCATGGAACTCTAGATTGTGAACGTTCTTGAATGGAGAGTTTTCCAGTTTTAGTAGATCGGGAACCATCGTAAGTGCATGTACCACATACCATTTTAAGACACATGGTAATTAATAATCTTTGTAATAGAAGAAACTCGACGAGACATTGATCTTTACTGGTTGCATCGTAATTATATCAGAGTGATATTAATACCATGCTTGCTATAGTTTGTATGAGCAAATGTTTATTATTACTTATTTGCAATCCAAATATTCTATCTAATTATCCTTTGGCGCGAAATATCTGTCATTTTTACGTGTCGTAAATGATTTTAACAGTTTTTAGGGTTTACAACATTTTACCTTGATTGTACCAGGATGCAGCTTTACACGTTTCACGAGATAAAACCTATGGACAAAGCGAAAAACCTTCAAACTCACATCCTCCTCCTCCCACACAGAAATTTCTCGATCCAAATAGATGTCGATATCCAACGACAGGACATCCAAGCACAGAATCCGAAGTGGGCATACAAACACTCCTTCAATGGTGTCCTTACAAGTAAATAATTCGAGTTGGGGCGCAAAGATCTTGAGTTTCTCCACCTTGAAGTTGACCAAGGGGAGATGAACCAGTACTTTATCGCCCGAAATCTTGACGGGGTGAATGAACCAGAAATCGCACTCGATCACCTCCAACCTAGTTAGATTCGAGATCCATCCGAACGGGGGAAACAGTTTCAGGACGCACCAGTGCAGGCGGAGCGTCCTGAGTGCCTAGAAGTCCGCTTTCCGCGGCTTGTAAATATCGCCATTAATTAATTCATTCAATTGATTAAAACAAAAACAAAGTTTTACATCATTAGTTCATTCAAATGATTAACAGTTCCATTGAATTTAATTATTTGATTATCAACAGAAAAGATGAGCGCTAGAAGAGCTAGGAGGATGAGCTGATCAAGTCACTCTAAGTCACTCTTGTAGACTATCAACGATCCAGATCTGTCCTCGTCGACTCTAGTACCTGCACGCATACACGATATGATGAAGACATTGTTCAGTGAAATGATGGATAAGGCATCAAACCAAGGAAAACAATAACAACAATGAAATAAAAGCCTAGAGACACACAACAACAGAAGGCGAAACGGGGTATAGTATAACGTACCTAATCGAGCAATGACACGTTTAAAGAGATCAGTTCCTCGAATGCAATCATCGAAGAAGTAAGTGATCAGAGCATTGAAAACCCTACGTCTTGATATGAGGCTACCACTGTCATGGAATTCCAGACATTGAATGTTCTTAAATGGCGAGTCTTCCAGTTCTAGTAGGCCGGGAACCATCGTAAGCGCCTGTACCACGTGCCATTTTAAGACACATTACAGTAATTAATAACCTTCATAATAGAATAAACTCGATGTGACATTGATCTTTACTGGTTGTATCGTAATTATATCAGAGTAATATTAATACCATGTTTGCTAGATTTTGAATGAGCAAGGGTTTATTATTACCTATTTGCAATCCAATTATTCTATCTAATTAGATTTTGGCGCGAAAAAATTGTCATTTTTACGTGTCGTAAATGATTTTAACGGTTTTTAGGGTTTGCGACATTTTACCTTGATTGTACCAGGATGCAGCTTTACACGTTTCACAAGATGAAATCTTTCGAAGAAATGAAAGATCCTCATACTCGCATCCTTCGGCTCCTCCTGGAATAGAATTTCTCGATCTAGGTAGCAGATGTCGACATCTAGACATCTTAGAGACGGAACATCCAAGCCCAGAATCCGAAGTGGCCATACGAACACTCCTTCAATGGTGTCCTTACAAGTAAAGTATTCGAGTTGGGGCGCAACAATCTCGAGTTTCTGCACTATGATGTTGACCAAGGTGAGATGAACCAGCTTATTGCCTGAAACCTTGACCGGGTAAATAGACCTAAAATTGCACTCGATCACCTCCAGACTACTCAAATTCGGGATCCACCCAAACGGGTCGTATTGTCTCGTCTCTTTCAGGTTCCTCGGAGCCGGTATCAGGATGCACCGGTACAGGTGGAGCGTCCTGAGTGCCGAGAAATTTGCTCCCCACGGCTTGTAAATATCACCGCAGAAAGAGAGGTTGAGATTCTCAACCGAATCACAAAGTTCGGTCAGACTGGGCGGAGTCGGTTTGACCATGCGGTCCAACCCGACCGCAAGTCGGAGTGTCCGAACCCGGTTTGCCACCCCGTGGGCGAAGATCCGAGCCAAGAGATCGAGCATTCCCATGAAGAGCTTGCCATCGGTGGACACGGAGAGGACATCGAAATCAGAGGTATACTCGCGGTTGTGAAATGATGTGATGTTTTCGACAAACTGGTTGTAATTGTTCCATTCGTCGCTGGCGGGAGATGGGATGTGGAACTCAAGCTTTGTGAGCGATGATTTCCAAACTGTTCTCCAGCGGCGGGAGAGGATGGAGGTTCGGGCGGCAGCTTTGATGTCAAGATCAGCGACGATGAGGATGCGGCGGAGGAGTTCGTCAGGGAGGGCGCTGAGTCTGTCGGTGGTTCGGATGGCCGGCGACGACATTTCTCAGTCCATTTTTTTCTCTTTCTCTCTTGCTTTTATGTCGTGACTTTGGGTTGCCTTAATTTCGGGATTTTTTCTGTAACGTCTCTGAGAAAAAAAAACATTTAATTTGGAGATTTAACACATTTAATTTGGAGATTTTGTTTTAAAGATTGAATCCTCAGGTAGGAAATTGATGGCGACTGGCTATTTTGGAATCTAGTGAATTGATTTTCTTGTTTAGGTGGCGATAGGGGTTTTTTTCTTGCAGGTCATACAAAACATTAATATTCCAAAAGAAGGGCGAAACTTTTATTTAATTACCAATTCTGCCACCTCATCCTACGAATGTAGTGAGTTGGGTTTTATTTTTTTTGGAATTTTTATATATTTCTTTGTTGTTTTAATATGGTTACTTTATGATTAATGTTTTCAAAATCGTCGTATTGATAAGTCTAATGGTATATACTTCAATCGTTGAAATCGTCATAAATTACAGTGAATCCAACATGTTGACCCGATCTGAAACTGTTCAAATATTTAAGGTTGAGTTTGCTTTTGTGGGACCCGAAACCAAGATGACCCGAACCCGATAGTGTCTGGTTGAAGGACACTCCGTTAATTTTCAAATATTGCAACTTGTGATCCGAATAACCGATTGAAAGAACCCACAACTCTTAGCGACTCGGAACCCGGCCCATAGAGCCTACTTTAATCAACTTTCAGTGTGATTAACCTTAATCCTAGTCCGATGATTATTGTTTCAGTGAAAAATTGTTTGATGATGTTGAGAGATGATTTCAAAGATGAACGACAAAACAACGTACAAGAAAAAGTTGTCAATAACAGTTAGATCTCAATAACTCGAGTTGTTAGGAGAGGAATGAATCATATATTGTCCACTAACACAACCCCTCAAACAAATGGCTTTCGTTTCGTTTTGTCCAAATTTTCATCTCGTGAAACGTGTAAAGCTGCATTCAAGTACAACTAAGGTAAAATGTTGCAAACCCTAAAAATCTTTAAAATAATTTACTATAATAAATCTCTAGAAAACATGATATTAATTAGACTCTGATATAATTACGGTGCAATCAGTGAAGATTAATGTCACGTCGAGTTTTTTATTTTATTAAGAAGATTATTAATTACTGTCATGTACGTGTCTTAAAATGGTTTGTGGTACAGGCGCTTACGATGGTTCTCGGGCCTACTAGAACTGGAAGACTCTCCATTTAAGAACATTCAATGCCTGGAATTGCACAACAATAGTAGCCTCATATCGAGTCGTAGGGTTTTCAATCCTTTGATCAGTTACTTCTTTGAAACGTGTCATCGCTCGATTGGGTATATACGTTATACTTGTACCTTCTTTCGCCTTTTGTCGTTGTGTCTATTTAGGGTTTTATTTCATTGTTGTTTATGTTCATCGTTGTCTTTGGTTGGATGCCTTATAATCCATCATTTCATTGAATAATTTCTTCAAAAAAGATAAGAGAAAATTATGGCATAGTGTAGAATTTATTTTAACAAATGATTATGTGGATTAAGATCTATACTTTATAAGGTTTGGAGTACAAAAATTAAGTTCTAGGGTTTATAATTTGTAGTTTAGGGTCGAAAATTTAGGATTTTAGGGTATAGAGGTTACGTACAATTTAGAGTTTAGGGTATGACGTATGACCTTTGGGGTTCCGGGTTTAGGATTTAGGATGTTAAATGTCTAATTTCCCCTGAACTCTCTTATTCATCATTTTATAGGCACATTTTATAATGGTCTCCCGATAGATGGTCTCAGGACGCTCTGGTCCTGAGCGCAAAAAAAACTCCCTTTCCACGGCTTGTAAAAATTGCCGCGGAAAGAGATCTCGAGACATGCCAGAACTTTAATCATACATTCAATCCCAAATTGCAGAAGATCTAATCATTTGAACAAATGAACTAAACTCCCAAATTGCAGTCAATAACATGAACATCAAATTTCCAGTAATTGCATACTGGAGAAAAAACAACAACAACAAAGTTTGAACAGTACAACTTTAATTCATTCAAATGATTATTGTTCCATTGAATCGATTTGATGATCGACAGAAAAGATGAACACCAGAAGATCTAGGACGATGAGATGATCAAGCTAAGTCACTCTTGTAGACTATCTTTGGTTTGGATCTGTTCTCGTCGACTCTAGTACCTGCACACATACACAATCCATAGTTACGATACAAGAACAAACACTAAGATCTGATACCAATTTCTCGACAGAAAAATCTGAATTCGCCAGTACTGTATGAGGCTATCGTATCTCACTAACATTTTGAGGTTATAATGTGTTATTCTGTAGAGAATAAGATGACACGCTCTGTAATATGATGAATAAGAGGGTCGGTTCGGGCAAAAAATTAGACCTTAAACATAGATCCTACCGTCAAAATCATAAACCCGAGCATATACGTCAGACCCTGAACTCTAAACTTTAACATCTTGACCGAAAAGACTTAATTTTTTTTACCCTAAACCCTAAATTATAAACTATGGAACCTAACTCTCGTACCCCCAAACCTTAAAGTGCAGTGCTAAATGATAGTGGTGTACCGTACCCCACTCTCCTAACAACTCGATCGAGTTATTGGGATCGATGCAACGGTTCTTGACAGGTTATTGGGATCGAGTTACTATACACACACCATCAAATTGGAATCATTCTGTGATTGACCTTAATCAATTTTCCAGTACACAAATACTGCATCAAGAGTACTACTTTCTGTGATAATCCGATGATTGTGAGAGATGATATCGAAGATGAACGACAAAACAACGTACAAGAACAAACTGTTAAAAACCGTTCAATCCTAATAACTCGAGATCTTAAGTTGACAAATGTGTAGAGTAGGCATGAATAGAGGGATGTGACAGAAATACCTAAACCTATCCTCGATTTGGTACAAATGCCCGCGACAAATTCTAATACTCGTGAGTATGAGTTTGATGATACTGGTTCCTAAAATCGAAATAATTGTCGATGGATTATGGCATCGAACCCAAGACAATGACCAACAAAATTGTGCAAGAAACAACAATGAAATAAAACCCTAAAGACACACAACAATCAAAAGGCAAAAAGAAGGTATAAGTATATAACGTACCCAATTGAGCGACGACACGATTCAAAGAGAGCAGCTCCTCGAATGCAATCATCGAAGAAGTAACTGACTAGATTGTTGAAAACCGTAGGATTCGATATGGGGCTATCACTGTCATGGAATTCCACACATTGAATGTTCTCAAATGGCAAGTGATCTCTGGGTACTAGGCTTGGAATCATCGTAAGCACCTATACCATGTGCCGTTTTAACAAACATTATAGTAATTAATAATCTTCGTAATAGAATAAACTCGATGTGACATTGATCTTTACTGGTTGCATCGTAATTATATCAGAGTAAGATTAATATACCATGTTTGATAGAGTTTGTATGAGCAAGTGTTTATTATTACTTATTTGCAATCCAATTATATTTTGGTGCGAAAAAATGGTCATTTTTATGTGTCGTAAATGATCTTAACGGTTTTTAGGGTTCGCGACATTTTACCTTGATTGTACCGGGACGCAGCTTTACATGTTTCACAAGATGAAACATTTCGAGGAAACGAAACATCTTCATACACACATCCTCCTCTTTCTCCCACGGCGGAATTTCTCGCTTGATGTAGATGTCGACATCTAGACATTTCAACGACGCCGGAACATCCAAGGCCAAAATCTTAAGTGGGTGTGCCAACACTCCTTCAATCTTGCCCTTAAAAGTAAAGGATTCGAGTTGGGGCGCAAAGACCCCGAAGATCCCCACCTTGAAGTCGACCAAGGTGAGATGAACCAGTTTATCGCCCGAAATCTTGACCGGGTGAATTGACCTAAACTTGCACTCGATCAACTCCAGACTAGTCAAATTCGGGATCCACCTAAACGGGTCGCATCGTCCCGGGTCATTCACAAGAACCGGTATCATGACGCACCGGTACAGGCGGAGCGTCTTGAGCGCCGAGAAATTCGCCTGCCACGGCTTGTAAAAATCACCGCGGCAAGAGAGCTCGAGATTCTCAACCGAATCGAAAAGATCGGTCAGACCAGGCGGAGCAGTATCGATCAATCGGTTCCGCCCGACCGCGAGCCGGAGCGTCCTGGCCCGGTTCGCCAACCCGTGGGCGAAGATCCGACCCAAGAGATTGAACATTCCCGCGAGGAACTTGTGGTCAGTGGACACGGAGAGGACTTCAAGGTCATCGGCGTACTCACGGTTGTGAAACGCCATGACGTTTTCGACGAATGGAACAAAAATGTTCCATTCGTCGCTGGCTGGAGATGGGATGTGGAAGTCGAGCTTCCTGAGCGACGACTTCCAGACCGATAGCCAGCGGCGGGAGAGAATGGAGGTTTGAGGGGAGGCTTTGAGTTTCAGATCGGCCGCGATCAGGATCCGTCAGAGGATTTCGTCCGGAAGTGAGCTGAGTCTATCGGTGGCTCGGACTGCCAGCGGCGAAATTCTTCTGTCCATTTTTTTCTGCTTTCTCTCTCTTGCGTTTTTCGTGACTTTGAGTTGCGTGAATTTAGGGATTTTGTCTGTAGAGGTTGTGGGGAAAATGAAGGCTGAAAATGAGACTTAAATACGAGGTTTGAATCCTCAGCCTCGGGTAGTAAGCTGTTGGCAATTTTTTCAGTGACCAAATCACAATTTGGTCACTAAACAAATCAACCACAACCAATCATTTAATATTAAATATTCACATAATCATTTAATTATTTGGACAATTAATGTATTAATTATGTTGCCTTAATTATGTAATCCGGCTGTTATGGCAATTAATTATTATAGATTTTTTTTAATTTTTACCTTTTTCTTTTTGTTTCCCTAACAAGAATCCTAATTTGAATATAATATCAAATAAGAATCATAGTTTTGTTTCTCAGCGGCAGTTATTAATCATAATATCAAATCAGAATCATAATTTTGTTTCAATATAATATAAAATAAGAATCCTAATAGGCTTGGCAATATCCGGGCCGGGCTCGGGTTTAATGTTTCCGAAACCCGCCACAGCAGGTAGCGGTTCCCGGGCGGCCCGAATCCGTGACAATAAACGGGGTGGAAATTTTTACCAGGCCCGGATCTAGCCGGTTTCCGGGCTTGCGGGTTGGGTAGGGGTCTGTCATTTAAAATCTGGGCTGGATATTGTTTTGGCATTGGGCTGGTGTTTACATGCTTGGTGGTGAATTAAAAGCTAAAAATTCAAACTTTGAGTCTGCAAATACTAAAATAAGAAACCAAAATCCCATAACGTAAACAAATATTCATCGAATTCCAATCGACATGTGTTCATCACGTAAACTTAAAAATCCGAATAGTAAATATTAAAGGCTACAACAATTGTTCTTGTAGAAGTAGCTAATCAAAATTCAAACTTCAAAGATAAGATCCATGAAACCATGCTCTTGAGTCTTCACAACCTACACAATGAAAATTCACAGTTTAGATTATGATGCTTAGATAAAAAAATTAAATTCATAATTTGGTCAACTGTGCTTTACCTACGAAATCCCTTATTCATCAAAATTGTATATTGTCTTGTCTTCATTCAACACTGCATTTTCTGTGTTAGAAAAAACATAAAGATGTTATATATATGCAAAGAAAGGAACATGGGGAATTGTACAAAAACCCATCACAAACTTCAAACCTACAGTAGGCTAAGGCAACAGTAGATTACAAACACATAGAAACCTAAGTTAGGTGAATTACAAACATACAGTACTAAATTTGCAGAAGCATAATGAAGACAAGCAAATAGCAGAAGCAGAGTTTGTTCACTTGCTGGGTTCTAAGCATTGAACTAAGCAGAGTTAATACAAATAGCAGAAGCAGAACTAAGCATTGAAGCAGCAGAAGTAGAAGTTCTAAAAAACAGCAGAATTAAGGACACAGCAGAAGCAATACTAAGCAAACAGCAGAAGCAGAAACTAAGCAAAAATACAGTAAAAAAACAACAGAAGCAGAACATAGTTAGGTAGGTGAATTAACATGAAGGTGTTTACCTTCAAAGTCTTCAATAGCGGCATCCTCCATGGTGAGTGTAGTGAAAATACCTTCTAATTGTTCCATTTTTGTTGTTTTATCTACGAAAACAAAGCAAAAAAATCAACAAGTAGTCAAGTACAAACAATTTCGACAGAAATTAAATAACATAAACACAAAGTAAAAAGAATTAGTGAATTACCTTTCTTCATGTCATCCTTGATCCAACTTCGAGTGCACATCATTGTCTCTACCAAAGAAAAGTGTAGTCTGCTACGATGAGGATCCAACAATCTCCCACCAGAACTAAATGCGAACTCAGATGCAACAGATGTTATTGGAATAGCTAACAAATCCCTAGCCATCTCTTGCAAAGTAGGGTATTTTGCACCATTAAGTCTCCACCACATCAGCACATCGAAGTCTACACTTGTTCGAGGAATGAGTGCCTCAGCTAAGTAGTGATCAAGCTCAGTTGTTACTGAGGTAGTTTTTGACTTCTTCCTCTGCCTCACGTATAACTCAAAGTCAAGATCCACAGTAGAGCTAGTAGGAACATTGACATCATGTTTTGCAGAACTGGTACTTGATTTTTCCTCCGTCTTTCTTTGGTACTCAAGCACCAAATCACATACAACATTCTTCACTCTCTCACCCACAATATCAACATTTGTACTCCCAAACTTATCAGCATAATACTCGATTACATGAAGCTTATATCGCGGATCCAAACAACAGATACAGCCAACACTAAATGAATATCATCCAATATTTTGCAAACTTCAACCACATCTTGTTAGCCATGTCACAAATGAGAGGGTTAGGATCATACAACCATTCCATTAGAGCCATTCTAATGTCACAGACCTTCGGGAAAAAGATATTAGCCGTCGGATAATTCGTACCAGAAAACATATCAATTATAGTGTTGAATATCCTAAGCTTCTCACAAACAACATATGCAAATTCCCAATCATTGCTACTAGGCAATGTAGTGTACTGATGGTCACGTATTTTCAAACGGCAGAAAACATCCTTATATGGGATGGCAACAGAAAGCATTTCATATGTAGAATTCCACCTAGTAGAACAATCCATAACCAAGGCCTTCTCAAAAGTAATTTTCAATTGTCTAGCAGTATCTTTAAATTTCTCAACTCTTCTAGGTGTGCAAGTCCAATATAGAACACTAGCCCTAATTTTCTCAATTCCATCTCTAATGACATCCAAACCATCCTTGACTATCAGATTAATGATATGAGCAGAACACCTCATGTGAAGCAATGATCCATCCTTAATCAAATCAGACAACACTAACTTTCTCTTCACAAACTCAATCAAGGAATCATTAGTAGTGCAGTTGTCAAGAGTGATTGTGGACAACTTACTATCAATGTTCCATTCAATAACTATCAATGTTCCATTCAATAAGACACTCAGATAGTCGTGCTGCCAGTCTCTCTCCAGTATGAGGGGCAGGTACATAAAGAAACCTGCGAAAACAAAGACAAAACAAAGGCAGAACATGAATATTGATTCAATATATTGACAAACCAACAAAACAAAATAACTATAATTGTATAGTGATTACCTCATCAAATAACTTCTAAGATTCCACGCATTGTCAATGTAATGGGCAGTTACAGCCATGTAACCCCTTTTCTGGTTGGTTGCCGTCCACATGTCAGTTGTTATAGCTATTCGACTTTTGGTTCCTTCCATCTCCTTCATTATTCGACTTCTCTCAGCCCGATACATACAATAGATTTCTTTCCTCATAGTATTCCTTGTTGGAACCTTAAACAAAGGTTGTAAAGAGCAACAAAACCGTTTGAAATATAGATGGTCAACCATAGCAAGAGGGTACTCATGCATGATAATCATGATGCCAAGTTCCTTCTTAGAAGCCTCACTACTAAACTGACCCACTGTCAAATCTGGTTGAATCTTACCAATGAAATTCGGACCCAAAATTTTTTGTCTACCATCATGAATCTTCTTCTGAATGCACCCATCCCTGTGATTCCAAAGATGTGTAGTACCATTGTTCGAATGTCCACAGAGCAGCTTTCGGCAGTAGATGCATTTAGCTTTTAATTCACCATTCACTTGAAGCCTTTGAAAGTGTGGCCACACATCTGATTTCAACTTTCTACCACTCGATTGGACTTGTTGTATCTCGCCTTGAGGATGACCTTGACCATCAGCAACAACGGTCTCAGCACCTATTAAGATAGCTTCCGTGGAAGGTTGTTGAGCTGGAGGAGTAGCAGCGTTAGGTGGTGTCTGTGTTTGGGTAGGAGTTGCAGGAACATTGTTCTGGGAATTATTTGGATTCTCCATCTACAAAACATTCACATACACTACTATCATTAATATATTCATCAATCATCAGTGCATTATTCGATAAAGGGGAAGCAAGGATTAGCACGAAATCTAGAAGGTTACTATGAAGCAGAATAGTAGAATCAAAGAACCAACACTACTAATTGAACAATCTAAAATTCAAACTTCAATCAACAATGGAACAATCTAGATTGAATCAAAGCATAAACCAAAATTCAATCAACAAAGGAATAATCTACAAGCTGACAAACTTCAGCAGAAGTAGAAAACACGGTGATGTTTTAAACATCAAACAATCAAATATGAAGTAATAAAACCTAACTAGATGATTGAACAGTGAGTTATATGGATTCAAGAAGAAACCCTTGACTGGTATGGATTCACGAAACAAAGCAATGGTAGGTGACGAAGATTAAATACGTAACGAAGATTGTGAGACGGTGGGACTCCAAAGTCAACAACAAGAACTATTTCGTAGTCGACTTCAAAGTGCCTGCAAGACGAAAAAACAAACAGAATACGAAGATATGAGAAGGTGAACTGGGGAAGAAGAACTGGAGAATGAATCAGTATATATAAATGGTACAGTATTAGGCACTCACGAGTCACAACTTCCGCGATATACAGCTTGCCGATGCAGGTTGCAGCAGAGAATATGAACCTTGACTTGAGGGCTTGATAGAGCCTTGAGGACTGATTGTGTCGCTTTTAACATCTTCAATCCGAGTTTGTAGAGCAGAAATCTCGGAATCAATTTCCCTCACGAACACGGCCTTACCATCGAGATTATAGGGATTACAGAAGATTGTGCGGGGGATGGAAATTTGGGGGTTTGGCCGTTTGGGGGTATCGAGATTATAGGGCTCTGATAAGGATTATAATCCTAATCAGTATCCGGGTCGGTATCCATGTGCTCATCTCTATCTGGAACTACAGACTGGCTCGACGGAAGCATAAATGAGGATAACTCCTCAATATCTAGATGCTCATCTTCAGCTTCAATCAAGAGATGGATAAGCTCCACATCTTCATCTACCACCATTGTCAAAGATTCTTCATCAGATACCTCTAGCTCACAACAGTCATGGGCTAGGTTATCATTTTCTTCTTTGACCAGCTCTCGAGAATCTTCTTCCATCAGTTGATACTGTTGCTCAATCTCGACGTTCACAACATTAGGAGCTCGTAGGGTCGAGAGGATCTTATTCAACATAAAATCTGTATAAGACTCCTGTTGTTGGTACTGGTGCGAATGTAGATATTCCTCTTCGTAATCTCGGTAGTAGTGTGTAGCTTGTGGCTCTGGCCAAGAAGGCAAGGGTGGTGGTTCCTCATTCCAGATTGGCAAAGGTGGCTGCTCTGATATATTCCATCCTTGTTGATATTCGTCGAATGGTACTCCATTATTGCACCATCCTTGGTATTGCCCATAAAACCTGTTATCCTGCATCTCAAAACTCAAGAGCACTACCCAGGTAAATCATGGAAAAAGATGGAGAGAAAAGAGATGATAAGAAAAATGAATGAAAAGCTTAAACGCACAATGCCTTTCCTAGAAAAAAAAAAGTTCCCCGGCAACGGCGCCAAAAACTTGATGCGCAAATTAATGCACACTAGTTTTACTCACTAGATTGCTCTAGCGAGATCGTTATTTCCCAAGGGTCTCTTCTTTCTCTATTACTCAACGGTTGTGGAATAAGCAATTCGGGTTTTCGTTTTGGGTTTTGAATTGGTTTATGAAATGAATTAATCTAAGAAAGCAATTAAATCAAACAAAGCAAGTAAAGCAGATTGAGGTTTTGCAGATAGACTAAGGCGGTTGCTTAGACTCGAATCCACGCTAGTTCGGTTAAGATGGATGAACTATGCAATCTCAGTTTCAACAGACTAGATGACTCGACACTTCCTTTGGTAATCTCTACTCCATGGTCAGGACGCAGAGAAACTACCCTATCAAACCTACAAGTTCCTATGGTCAAGATAACTCGCAAATTGTCAAGAATGCACGAAGAACGATGAAATGCCACAAATTCATGCAAAGAGATTAGGTTCTTCCAATCCTATGGTCAAGATATTGGGGAACCTAACGACCTCCTAAACTCTAGAATGAAATGCGTTCATGGTCAGATCCGCAAATCAAAGATAAACTCAGAAACTAACAATTGATCAAGTTGTCAGGATCAAAACGTTTAAATTAGGGTTTAGGAGAAATCGCATCTAAGTCTGAATAAACATCGATTAACATAAACGGGTTAGAAACCCTAAATCATCCATACAAAATCCTAGCTAACGCTTCATCTAATCTAAACAACCCTAAGAGAGTTTAGCTCGACATAGAAATAGAAGAACTCAGAGATACAATGAAAAAGAAAACTGAAGAAGAAGACATCTTACTTCAAGTAAACCTAATCTTGAAGAATCAATGAAACTCTCCTATTCTGATTGAAGCTTTGGCCTCCTGCTCTCTCCTTCCTCCTGGCCAAAGCCAACTGCTCCTCTTACTGTTTCCCGTACACTCCTCTCTGTCTATTGGAATCAATTCCCCCCTCCTTTTCTTTCTTCTCTTTTTCCCTTCTTATTCCCGCTGCTTGATGACAATTGGGTGGGCTTATGATTGGCCCAATGATGACAATTCCACCCATTTAATGATGATGATGATGATGATGATGATAGGGCTTATGATTGGCGTTTGTGGGAATTGAAGATCAATTAATTAATCAAACCCATTTAATTCAATGGGCAAATGAAATCACTTGGCATCTAGAGCACTTTTGGAGTTGATGATTCAAAGTGTGCTTTTAATTGTATCGTATTGTCTCCACTTTGATTTTCAATATCGTATACATCCTGAAATGCATAAAAACACGCAACACGACGTAATATAGTCCAATGGGCATATGAGAGAAATTGAACAAATAATTATCAAATATCTCATTCAATCATGTCAAAAACATCACGAAAATGTCGTCTAATGAGGGACTGAATACACCAATATTTGAGTGTATCAACAGAGATAATGTGTTCTACAACATTCATCTATAATGTATGCTAGAAATTACAAATAGCTAGAGAGATACAATGTAATTTTAATATATTGTGCTTTGTAAAGATACCATAGTGCGAGATTGATGTTAAATTGGAAATTGGTAACGACATTATAATCAACATAATCAACATGCCAAAATTGCATCATATTCATCACAATTCTCCGCTCCAAAATTGCATCATATTCATCACAATTCTCCGCTTCAAAATTGCATCATGTTCATCACAACCTACAAGCGACACATCTGACAATCCTAAAACATCCTGCTACCCAAATCCTGCACAAGCAACAAACAACATAATCTTGCACACGCAACACATACTACAATCAAAGCTAAACCATTATCCTAGTACAATTAACAAAACCCACAACCAACATAATACATATACTGCAATCCAAAGCAAAAAGACAGTTGATTGTCCTAATACAGGTATATAATAGGACTAATAGGTTGTCCTAGTACAATTATATAATAGGTTGTCCTAGTGCAATTATATAATAGGTTGTCCTAGTGCAATTCTCTTTTCATAAACCTATGTTAGCTGAGGTAGTGCATGTATATTACAACAGATCCTGCAACCCTAGTTAGTTGTCTTATTACAATCCATCGTAGTTAACTGTCCTAGTACAAGCATGAATTGTAAAAACACACAACCATCCTAGTTAAATGTCCTAGTACAAGCAATAGATCATGCAATTCAAACCAAAACTATCCTGCAACAGATCTCCAATCCAAACCAAAAGGCATAGTACTTCAATCCAAATCAAAACCATAATCCTAATAAACGCACCATAGGTTTGCAATCCAAACCAAAACTATCCTCCCGCCAAACTCTCAATTTCGGATTAAAACCTATATACAAAAAAGATAAGCTTACCTCGAATTCATCAGGGAGGAGAACGACGGCAAGGCAGATTCAGAAAATGATTTATTCTCCAAGGTTGAACTGTCCGAGTGCAAGGATTTTGGCGACATAACACCCCTCGGACTTGTTGGACCAGAAAATTGAAGTGGAAGACGTTGGAGAGGGGTACGACGACTCATAAGTCACTAGAGAGGGGAACGACGACGCAGAAGTCGTCGGAGAGGAGAACGACGGCTTGTAGGAGTCCCGAAAGTGTCGGTTGGGCTGAGAGATGAATCAGAAGACATCAGAGAGGGAACGACGACTCAGAAGTCGTCAGGGAGGAGGAATGGCGGCGCATAAGTAGTCGGGGAGGGGAACGGCGGAGTGGTGGAGACAGGAAGTGTTTTTTGTCGGCTGTGGTGGGGATAGGTTAATTAGGATTAGGGTTTCTCTTTCCTCTTTTATTTTTATGGTTAAATATATAAATTGAATCATATCCATCCATTAAGATCCAATGGCCCTTATTCATTTGGTTTACTAGACCAAAGGAAGGGTTTGATTCCCCAATATGATCCGTAAACTGTTGGCGGTTGGCGGTTGCCTATTTTGGATTTTAGTGAAATGTTTTTCTTCTGTAGGTTTGTGGCGGAGAGGATTAATGATAGGCTTTTGGGCTAACTAGGATTGAAATTTTGGGCCAGGTTTAACAAGTCAATGGCCCAGCCCAACATAGTTGTATTGAAGTTTGATAAATGTGTAATTAGTAATTAGTAATAACATTTAATAATACCCTTAAAATATTATAAATACCATATTTATAAGAAACATAATCTTTAATTTTTATCTTAATTGCGAGATCGTAAGTTTGATCTTTATGAACGAAAATAAAGCACACGGGTTGACTATACCATGACCGACCACCATCGATGAAGAAGAATCTTTCTAACTCGGTACAAGTTAACAGGACCACAAACATCTCAAATACGTCGAGTTTGTAAATGACATAGCACTCCTGATGAAATGGGTTTGAATTCTTTTTACATTCACATTTCCGTAATGGATCCTATTAAATATTAAAATGATCATTTCAATTATAGATGAAATCTTATAAGAACACGAGAGGATTAATATCAGTTATAATATACTTTAATTTTAATATTATAATTTATTTTTGAAAGGCAAAAGTAAGTTATAAAATATTAAAAAGTAAAATGTATATCGAGTTGATAACAAATTTTAACAACTCGAGTTATTGGGATGCAACAATTCAATATATGATATTAAATATTTTAAAGACCGAGCTTCAAATCCCAATCCGTGCACATGATTTACCTAAATTGTGCGAATCTCGGCTCTCTTGAGATCAGTTTGATGGAGGCATGTAAATAAATATTATAAAAAACAATCTGAACCCTCTCCCAAGTACCATCAACTCGAGCTATTGGGATGCAAGAGTTTACGACATGATATTAAATCTTTTAAAGACTGAGGACTCTGCTTCAAATCCCAGTAGCCCCAATTCGTGCACATGAATAATTACCAAAGTTGTGCAAATCTCAACTCTTTTTAGAGCATCCGTTTAAGGAAGACATGTTAATCTTGGTTAGGCCCGTGAAATCAAAACAGTAGATAGAATCAATCAATCAAAGCAATCAAAATTAGGATTTAAGAAGAACGCATCAAATTGTCTGAATAAACCTCAATAACAATCAAAGGGTTAAAATTTAAGACCATCATCATCCAAATACAAAAGCTAACTAGAATTTCATCTCATCTAAACGACGCAAAGAGTTTAACTCGACATAGCCAATAGATTACAATCAAGAACATAATTGAACATAGTTTCTCTTCCTTAATTATTCAAAGTACAAAAAATTACTGCAAAAAGGTTCTTTGTCGCGAAAGCATCAAAATGTCATGTCTTTTCACAACCGACATGCCACCGACCTCGAAGTCCTCTCTGTGTCCACCGACGGCAATCTCCACCCGGAAATGTTCGATCTCTTGGGCCGGATCTTCGCCCACGGGTTGACGAACCGGGTCCGGACGGTCCGAATTGTGACATTGGCCCAGATCTATCCTTGTCGGTATCGGTACCAGATCTTCCCAATGTCGCAATTCGGACCGTCCGGACCCGTTTCGTCAACCCCTGGGCGAAGATTCGGCCCAAGAGATCAAACATTTCCGGGTGGAGATTGTCGTCGGTGGACACACGGAGGACTTCGAGGTCGGTGGCATGTCGGTTGTGAAACGACATGACATTTTCGACGAACTGAACGAAACTGTTCCATTCGTCGTCGTCAGACTGCGGGATGTTGAAGTCGAGCTTGGTGAGGGATGTTTCCAAAACGGATCGCCAACGGCGAGAGAGGACGGAGGTTTGGGCGGCAGATTTGAGGTCGAGATCGTCAGCGATGAGAATGCTGTGAAGGAGAGGGCGTTGAGTCAGTCAGAGGCTCGGCCGGCTGGCGGCGATATTCCTCTCCATTTTTTTTTTACTTTCTCTCTCTTTTTCTTTATTTCCTTCTTTTGTTGTTATGTCCTGAGTTGGGTATTTATCGATTTTGTTTGTAACGTCTTTGCGAAAAGAAATTTAATTTCGAGATTTTGTTTTCACAGAAATTTAATGTAGAGATTTTGTTTGAGATTTGAAACCTCGGATAGAAAACTGTTGGCGGCAGGCTGTTTTGGAATCTAATAAAATGATTTTCATTGGTAGGTGGCGATGAGAGAGGAATAATATGGGCTGATTTTCATTGGTAGGTGGCGATGAGAGAGGAATAATATGGGCTGATTTTCATTGGTAGGTGGCGATGAGAGAGGAATAATATGGGCTTTTGAGTTTACGAGAATCGAAAGTTTGGGCTTGTTTACGAGGATGCGAAACTGGTGACTGCCTTGGATTCAAACGTTTTTTGTGGTCATCTGGAGATGTGTTTATCAAAGAAATCTCACAGATGCTAGCAGAGACTCCATTAGGTCCGACTTTCAGCAACCAGAGCAGTAATCACAGATATCAAAGTCTTTCTAGAGGCTTCTCCAGAGTTGAAACTACTAATAGTTCCTAGAGAGGCTAGTTCGGCAGCCCACTTTGAGGAGCCCCATGCCCTATGATGCCCCCAAGCCAGAGCTCAGCCAAGCGAGAGCTTGATAAACCTCTCGGTTCGGGTGCACTTATAACTTTCTGGTGGCCTCCAGTAATAAATGATTAAATAGGAAAAGGGGTGAGATATTATTTTAATTAAGCTATTTTCATTCAATTATTTAAAATATGTTACAAGTTGTCGCCAACCCCACTAAAAAATTCTTAGCAGTCCCTCATCGATAACTCTTCCTCCGTCGCCGGATAACTCATCCAGCTGACGCCGCCGGTCGTCACCGGATAACTCTTCCCATCCGCCGCCGCTCCATTGCTCAGAGCTCTCAACCCCAAAGGGTCTTCATTGTCAGAGCCCGGATCATGCCATATCGCACTCGAGCCATGCCAACCACCCTTTTCGGTACCGCGCTGAGCTCTTGTTTCTTTGGTTATCTAAGCAAACCAGTGCTTCTAAGCTCTGCCTCTAATGGCGGCTTCCAACCCTAAGATATGACAGCATAACCAAGTCAGAATCACCAGTTCTTGCAATATACATTCGCAAATGGTTGAATATCAAATGTTGTATAAAGCAAAAAGGCTCGAGCTTTTGGTGAAAAAAGATGCAATATTGCAAGCAAGAAGGATCACAAGCATTTCCCAGCTACCAATTTGGAGTCGTAACTAACAATGGTCAAAATCAAATCAGCTATAATGAATGAATTAAGTCGATTGAACATAGATGGGCAGTTCGAAGCAAGAATTGAAGGTGTCACACTTCAAGAATCAATGGCGGTCTCAAAACCATCAAGTGATCACTAACAGAGATAATGAAAGCAAGATTGTGAACTGAAGAAACAATGGTGGTCACTGAAGAACTAACTATTATGAATTCTATCTGGTTCAATACATAGAGCTTAGTAATGGAGCCAATTGATTGTTCAACCCAATTCACTTACTAATCTACTAATACGATTCAACGAATTAGATCCAAATTCAATTCATACAGCTAAGTAATGGCCGAATTGTTCAAAACCATGAAGCGATCACTAACAAAGATAATGAAAGCTTATACAGTAGTTAACAAGATCTCACCTTCTTCTGGAGAATCCGCCATCTCTACGGCTCTGCTCGGCCAGCACAGCTCTCTGCCTCTCCTTCTCGAGCTTCTCCCTCTTCAATCTCTCCTCTCGCAACTCCTCAACCGTCTTCTTCTTCTTCTCCACGCTCTTCCTCCCTTCCTCGTGACCTCTTCTCCAATCTTGACCGTCGTCTTTTCCAACCTTGTCAGACTTCTTCTCGAGGTACCACGGCGTCTTGACTCCTTTCCCGGCGAGTCCATACCCTAACCTGAACTTCTCATCCTCCGCCGTCACAACCCTAACCTCCTCCTCCTTCTTCGGCCTTTTCCTCTTCCGATCCTTCTCCCCGCCTCCTTCCTTCTCATTCTTCCCTCCCTCCGCCGCTGACTTCATGAATATCGGATCGAAGATCTTGATCCCTTCGAAGAGGTTGATGTGTCTTCCGTCGTCCTTGCGCTCCTCCGATTCCGAAGACGACTTCGCAACTTGCTCTTGCTTCGGCTCCGACGCCGGAGCCTTCGACTCCGACTCCTCCGCAACCGGGGGTTTGATGATCGGAGCCAATCCGCGAGCGGATCGGAGCTGTTCGAGGCGGAACTCGGTGTCCCTCTTCCTCGACTGTTCGCGCTTCAGCTGCTCCTCTTTCGCGGCGGCTTCTTCGTCCTTCCGGACTTTCGCCTTGTTGTCCTCCCTGTAAACGTTCCATCGCTTCTGCGGGAGGATGTTCAGACCTCCGTGGCCTCCCATGGATCAATCAATTTTGGAAACGATGATGATCTAGATTCTAGGGTTTGTGGAAATTTATTTTCGCGGGGAATTGAACGAATTTGGGGATTTTTTTTTCTTTCCGCCATTAACGTATATAACATTAAGAAAAGTATATGGGCTTTTTACTTGATGGGCCTTATTAGTCTTCCCCAAGCCCACAACTAATTGCGTAATCGATTTTAACCACCCTGTGAATCTGATTTGACTCGAAAACGGGTGGATTCAACTCGAGTCGATCGGATTGGATCAAAGTGATTTCGAATGGGTTCGGGTTGAATCGTCACGAATCGGAATCATGTATTAGGATGTAACTTGGCTAGGAAGTTAGAACATTATGATTGTACATTTCGAGTCCTAGCAACATATTTCGTTAATACAATTCGATGAGAACCGAGAATCGAAATGAACCGGCTTTTCGAGTTGCAAGACCAGGTCACGAGTTGTGATTTAGCTCCCTTAGAAGATGAAGTCACTTAGCTGAACATACTTGCCCTTGTGTGCAGTTCTAGACAGTATATAAGCTTTGTCTTCTACATCTGCATTTGTGCAGTTCATTCTATGCCTGGAAAACGAAACAATCGTTAAACGAAGCATATGAAGAAGAAGAAGAACGTTGCAGATATGTCGATACGGCTATTTACCATTCGAAGTGATCTTCGCAGCAAACGGAACCCGAGATGACTGACATACCAGCTGCTTTCCTGCAGTTGTTAGAACTCAAATTAGCACTGACCGGAGTTATATATGAAGATCAAGTTCAGTAAGGATCGAGTTTTACGTACCAGCTTGCAGTGTACATATCGTAGTACTTGTCGAACGCTTTGTCGAAGCAGTAGTGGCAAGTCAAGAGATCCTTCATCTTCGTCACCTTGCATGTTGATTTACAGCATTTCACCTGCGTCCATGTTCTTAAGTCAAGAAAACCCGTGTTCGAAGATTTACTATATCAGTATATTCATATGGCTAACCGGGTTTATTACAGAATTGTGATTCGTTAGAAACAGAAACATGGGACTAGAAAGCTTCCTAGTTAACAATGTAGGTTAATAAACTCCACGGTCAAGAAACCCAGTAGGGTGTTGAGATCGGACTTACTAATCGTTTAAGTTTATGAGAGTAATATTGCTGATGAGATGGATGCATCCTTATATGCTCATCCAAATGTCCTGCACTGAAGATCGGATTGGCATTAAGCGAAGAAAAAAGGGCACATAATAAAGAACTAAGTTTGATATAGCGCTTACTTGTCACAGAAGACAGCATTGCAATCCAGACAAGTAGCTAAGCTTAAAGAGCTACGACACGAGCGCAGTTTGCTCCTGATAAGTTACGGCCGATCTGATGGCATCTGCAGATACGCAGACAGGATCAGCACTTATTTATAAACTGACTTAAATGCATTCGTGCAGTAAGCTTTCATCAATGCATCGATACCTTCTGTAAAGGTCATGGAGATCTCTGGGTATTGAATTTGATCCCCTAGCTAAAACCTGATTAGTGAAACAAAGCCAAATAATTTCATCTTCATTTTTCAGTAATCACATCAAGATGCCAAATTTTTTCTTAATCGAAAGCAGGAAGCAGAGCCCACCTGGTCATTTGATGCCGCCAAGCAGTCTTCCGCAAGGTGTCCAGGTTTCTGACATTTCCAGCTACAAAGTTGGCCACAAGAACATCGAATGATAATCAAAAGCAGAAACTTCTATAAAAACGTATAGGAAGATAGAAGGTGTTTATTTTTCGTAGTGAAACGGACACATTTCATCACCCAGAGCTAATAAAACATACTGTTTATGTTTCCAAAACCAATTTCGAAAATCAGTGTAAGAACAAAAAGCATACCATTCATAGGTACAGAGATTTGATCTCTGTTTGGACCAACAATTCTGTTCATAGTCCCAAGTTCTCTCTCCAACAGGCATCACCGGGGCACCTCGGCGGCTAGATTGAGACACATCTTGATTGCTGTTGCTTTCTGCTTCCTGAAACAAGATCCATCATATTAGTGGAAATACCGAAATACCTCAAATATCTTCAAACTTCACTGTAGATGAACTATTGCAAAGCACCTTAGCACGTTGAACTCTCTGCAGAAGCTCAGCCTTGCATTCCAGACTGCATATATCATCATCCGTCTATACAGAAAAAGACATGGAAACATCAAATGTATCACCTTGAATAACCCTACCGGGATATGCACAGATCATAAAGGGACAACCATTTACCTCGTTGCAAATATACTCGCCATATCTACCGCATACCACACAGAACGGTTCTCCAGCAAGGGGAAAGCGCTGTTCATCTCTCGTCTTGATTTGCTCCACTTCATCTGTTACACCTATACAGGGAAAACATAGCGAATGTACTCATTTCAGTTGCCAGTATGCCAAGTAACTGAAAATGGAATCAATCGAGAAACCAACAAACAAACGGTTCAAAACAAGTCACAAACCAGTGAGTGAAGTATCCTCCTTGTCCGATTCCGAAGAATTACTTTCGTCACCTGATCATTCATGAACACAGAAATAATGTCAAAGAACAATGCAGTAAGACATATACACCACTGATCTGAATGAAGCTGAAGCCAAAACCAAATCCAGAAATATCATTCACGGCTTCAACTAGGGTGCTTACTTCCATATGCCGCCAAGTTTAACACCGATTGAGTACTCCCCTGAGCCACAAACCACCAACCATGAACAAACTATCATGTAAAACAAAGTTCATACAGTCCTTGTTCAGCTAATTCAGAGTTAGACAATCCAGAATTCCAGATTACCAGAACATCGGCACTGAGTGGTTCATAAGGCCGAGACAAGCTCGCTTCGTTCCTGTGATTGAGACAGATCAAAAGCAATAAGTATAAGCTTCGTATAAGAACAAGTGAACAATCAAATTTCGCAAGTGTAGAAACAGTGCCTTAATTTATGGACGTAATCCTGATGAGACATCGGCCGATCATCCTCTTCAACTTCACGTTGCAACTTTTTTGCCCGAGGAGATTTCTCCGTCCGAATCCGCTTTCGCCGGCTCTCCTTTCCTTCGACATTGCGCGGCTCGTCGTCGTTCACGGGAACATTTCCGGTTGCGATGTTATAAGCTAAAGATAAAAACACATCTCAATCGAAAATTGTTCCTGGATTCAATTCTTGCTATGCTCTCCGAGCTATCCTAACAAGGAACTTGCAAAACGATTGAAGAGGCAATCGTACCTTTGAGATTCTCAAGTACTGAAGAGACGCTCAGATCCTTTTTGTAAGAAATTGAAGAGTTCTTGTAGAAATTCGACCTCGTCGTCATCACTAGCCAGCTTCAGATGTCCAGGAGTTTCCGGCTAGTGTACGACGAGCAGACGGCGGTTAAGCGTTCGCCGGAAAGTAACGAGAGCAGACGGCGACTTGTTGATCTTCTATTCTATGGCAGAGCAACAAACGGCGTGTCGTTTTATGATTGTGAAAATGGCTTTTCTAATTTATTTTAAAAAATTCCTCATTTTCAATGATTCCGATTTCCGACCAGTTCGAAATTCGGTCTGATTCTTAGGGCATTGCTCAAATCTACCATACTGAGATATTCACATATCTTAAAGGATTAATGATTAAGATCGACAATTTAAACCATTATATATTTATTCTAACTCGGATTGATCGGTTATGTACAAAAATGTACAGATACAATATCGTTATTGTGACGTATCTTGAAATATGTTCTGAAACCATAAACAAATTTAAACCAACCAATTGAGCTCATATTAAAAAAAATTTGTTTAAATACGAACGGACCGGTCATGCAATTTACTAGAATTGGGAGTCCGTTAATTTGGTCGTTACCAGATCAAAATCGATTAACCAATCCCAAAACATTTTACCATTAACCTACTAGAAAAAAATTGATCCAAAGTCGACCAAAATTCAGTTAACATCAAATTAACGGTGACCAATAACCACTCTATTTAACAAAAAAATTTACGAAATTGTTCAATTTTGCCAAAATCTGACCGATTTAACCATCGTTTAACCGACTATAACCAGTTTAATCATTTTTTTACCAACTCTGACCAATATAAAAAAAATGCTTAACCACCTCCAACCGACCGATTAATTGGTTAATCAGTGGTTAATCAATTTGACTGATAAATCAACTGTGATCCAATCCAAATATCAACTATCCGAACTCAAACAAAATCAAACCAACCCTAAAATCAGTCAACGAGTCAACAATTACAGAAAGCTTTGAAATGATAAAAGAAATAGAACACACTTGAATCAGTCAAAGTCACAAACTTGAATTTTCCTGTGTATAAAGACATTCAGTAGGAAGCTCAATAATTGACCCTTTACATTCATCAATGGCGGCTTGCAGTGCACAAGGAATCCTGAACGACACCAACTACACATCACCACTACCATGGATAGGCCTCTACGTAGCATCAGCATCAACAGCCTGCGCGATCGCCATGGCATCAGACCTAATCCACGCCTGTCGAAACCGCAACTTCTGGTTCCCAACCAAGCTCTTCTCCATCAACGCCACTTCCTTAACCGTCACAACGGTAGCAGTCAAGCTCTCGGTCGATCTCAACACCCCCATGCCCAGCCGAGTCGACCAGCTCTCCAAGCTCAGCAGCGGGGTGCTGGTCTGCGTGGCGATTGCAAACTCCATGCCGTCTCTGGGTACTGTGAAGAACAAGGAAATCATGATGAACATGATCGCTTTCGCGATACTTGTCGTCACTGTTTTCGTCAATGTTGCGGTACAGTTGGGGACTGGAGTGATCTACGTCTGCCGGAGGGAGCATGTCGTGGTTGTGATGCTTATGGTGGTGATGCTCATGATCTTGGTCGGGTCTGGTTTGGCTGTGGCGAAGATGAAGACCGAGTTAGAGGTTAAGTACAGGAAGAGATATGAGATAGCTTTGAGAGAAGGGACTACAAAGGATATGAGTATGAGAACACCTGAGGAGCTGAAGGATGATCTGAGGAAGTTCTGGATGATGGCGCATACCAGTGACCCTCAATTCGTAATGGGGCGTTCTGTAACGTGTACTGCATCGGGTGCTCTGTGTCTACTTGGGGTCGTGGTTCTTGCAGAAGCCATGATAAGGTCGTTTCTTACGTCGCATTTCTGTGTAGGGGATTCTGACTACAAGTGGTCGACCGGATTAGTCCTTCTTTCGCAGACTGTTGCCGTTGTGGTTGGTACTGTTGCCCCAGCTATCAGGTGGATTCGCTTTCCCGGCGGTGTAGGAAGACATTTCAAAGTGGAGAAGTACTGGATTCAGTGCCTGGTGGAGATCAAAGAGTGCCCACCATTCCTGCTCATCAAAAGACGGCATCTTCGGAGACTTGCACATCGGGTGAACCGCAGAATGATGGACCTGTGTATCAGAGCACAGATTGCAATCGTAACGGGATGCAAATTGATCCAATTTGTTTCCATCATCTGTATTAGCAGAACGTTGAAGAAGTTGTTATCAAGTAATGATAGCATTTCAGAACGGAACAAAATTGACCTAAGCCGGTTTGTCCTGCATCTCGAAGGCGAGGAGGATCTCGTTGAAGTGACTATGAGGAAGAGCTGCAATGCTACAGATCACTGGATGCAAAGGGGGGCTAACAGACGGCCGAAACATCTCACTGACCTGTTGAGGAAGGCCACTTTTGATGAAGGATTCAAGGGTGTACGAGAATTCGACTGTAACCAAGTTCCTAGCCTGGAAAGTGAAGAGCCTCCACAATGCTGGTCTCTTCCTATAGTTACTTTGACAGCGATTGCAGTTGCACTCCCGGATGTCGAAATTCGCTCAGTTAAACACCTGTTGCACAGTGTCCATGAGGGACTCATGTATGTGAAACTCATCGAAGACAACGAGGAAGATAGGAAACAATATCTTACTACTAAAGCAAGAAGAGCTGCATACCGTGTGTGGTCAAGTGTCGACATTTACCACAAATGGTTCGACCTAGATCTTCTTCACACAAAGGGCACGACAGAAATACTTCAAGACCTTGCTGAAGCTGGAAAGAATATGGTTGCAGACTGTAGGAAGAAGAACACACGTCCAACTTGGTGTCCAAAGGACTATCCTACCAAGTGGAACGCCAAGGGAATAGCAGCCAACTCCATGTACAGAATTAGCAGCACAATTCTGTTAAGTCGTTACAACGATGCCGATTCAGGGGAGAGACTATTCAGAGCAGTGGAGGTGATGTTTCTCCGACTTATTGGCAGCTTGTCTCACTAACTTGAGACCAGTCATATTCTGCAAGTGTCTGAAGAGCACAATCGAAGAGAGGAAAGCCAAAGTAAGGGAAGCAGTATACCTCCTTGGCGAGACAGAAGAGATAGTGAAGCTCCTTGATCAAAGCTCGATGTCCATCGTGTACCCGGATAAGATCACAAACATTGATGACTGGCTTTCACTGCAAATCCAAGAGATGCATGTGTAGACATCAGCTTATTCTGTCAAATGCTTCAGCTTACATCGTCTTCCAAGTAACTGAAAGTGACATCAATTAAGAAACTAGCAATCTATGTTCATACTGTTCATCAAAATGTATCAAACTATAGGGATTAGTAACCATTTTGATCTGTTTCAATAACTAGCAACCATAATGAACAAGATTATAATGAAATCCATCCTCTTTCACATAGCACAAACAACAGGTGAAATTGCTACTGTAAAATGCTAAGAATAGAGCTGGAATGATACAATTGATCGCCTCTACTGCAACAAAATACAGAAACCAAACGAAGAGTTCCGTTAATTTAATCCAGAACAGGAATTCAAAAAATATGAAGGAAAACAAAAACAAATTCAATCAATCCTCAACGTCTGGCTTCTTCGGCTTCCTGTAAGACTCCTCGATGTGTTTAGCGAAGACCTTCCCTGTGTCGACCAGCTTCTTTACGTTAGGGACGTTGTAGTTCTGAGCAACGTAGATTCCGAAGAACGTACCGGCGATGAGTGAGAATCCGCTCTTGAAGATCCCCATCGGGTCTCAGTTCAGACCTCCGACGACGATCTTTCGGAAGACAGAACTCCTTCAGCGCTGCGAGTCCGCAGATAGATTTCAGCGATTGTTGGTTTAGATCGGAGACGAAAACTAGGGTTTCGATTGAGCAGCCGGAGCTTTGAATTGACCTTTCTCTCCGATTTGCCGCGCAAGTAACAAAAGGGAAAAAAAAAAATTACAGGAAGTAATTGGTGTGGGGCCCTTTCTAGCTGCTGACTGTACAATGTACGGCGTCGTTTAGGCATTAGTCGTAATTGGGCCTGGATTGTAGAGCTCATGGGCCAGAAACAAGGTTCAGCGCCAACCCATGGGTTGAAGCTAGATGCGGTAGCATTCACTTTGAAGTTGTGAAGACGCTATCTGTACGGTGAGACATTTTGGATCTCCAAGAGGTATAACGACTTAAAAACAAGTTGTGGTGGTCAGACATGGTTAAAGGTCGCTGAGAGTGGTGGTCAGTCAGACCCGTGTTAGAGGAGAAAACAAGTTCCGACACTCAAAGAAGGGTCGGGAAACTAAGAGAGTGAAGTGGTTACCTGAAAGGCGGTGGAACTTGTTTGTGGTGAAGTGAAGCTTGTGGCACTGAAGCCGAGGAGATTTCTAAGTTTTATTCGGGTAAATGAGGGAAGTGAAATCGATTTGTTTAGTGTAGGTGGTTGGTTTTGTGGTTTGATTTTACTAAAAAACACAAACATAATCGATGACATGACATGTCTACGTGTCACAAATCAGCATAAAATCGGACCAAGTGACCACGCTGTAACAAAGTTAAAACATAAGGTACCAAATTCAACTG
This sequence comes from Linum lewisii, assembly GCA_034768395.1. NCBI lineage: Eukaryota > Viridiplantae > Streptophyta > Magnoliopsida > Malpighiales > Linaceae > Linum > Linum lewisii. The sequence goes on along the minus strand of CM068301.1, from coordinate 64,066,340 downwards.
AGTTCAAAGTTAAGTAACCGAGTTGACACTACAACCAAACTTAGATGACCGCAAAAGTATTTGACCCGTTTACAAATGTATAAAATTCTTAGAAGGAAAAAACACCCCAAAATTCACATGATGAACAATTTTGGCCCAAAGTTAATTATTATTAATCCCAGGCGCCAATGGCTTGATGCAGACTTGAACTCCATACTTGGGCTTGATGGTAAGAACAGTGACCGGCGCATGGCGGTAGGAAGGCGAAAGAGTGAAGCTAAACTTAGAAACCAGCATGGCTAATATGATCTTGGCCTCCATCATGGCAAAAGACTGGCCGATACAGTTGCGGGGCCCAGCTGCAAAAGGGAAGAAATGACGGCCAGGAGCATAGGTCCTGGAAACAAATCTGTCAGGGTTGAACTCGTCGGCATCTTTGCCCCAGAGTTCCTGGCTGTGGTGAATTGCAAGCACAGGAATCCAGATCGAGAGTCCCTTCGGAATGTTGAGATCCCCTAGCCTTATGTCCTCGAACGCCATCCTGGGCATCACGGTCGCTGGTGGGTATAGCCTCAGGGATTCATTGATCACCATGTTCAGCAAGTTGAGTTTAGGCAAGTGCTCGAGGGAAACCGGTTGTGAATTGCAGACTTCGTTGACCTGTGAACGGACCTTGTCTTGCCAAGAATGGTTCGAGGCTAGAAGCATAACTGTCCAAGTGAGCAAAAGCGCAGTCGTTTCATGTCCCGCGAAGAAGAATGTCTTGCACTCGTCCATTATCAACTGCAATCCATTCTTGCTCGGCTTGTCCTGCAGTTGATTCAGTAGTACTCCCAGGAGATCGTCCCCGTAAGAAGAGGTCCGTCCGATCTCTGCTCCATCTTTCCGGCTCTGTATTATCTCCATTAGCAGCCTGTCCACCTCCGTTTTCAGCTTCTTTATCTCCCTGTTGTATTTGCTCGGCACAAACCTGACGTAATGCCAACGTGCGTTAACCATGACACATGCAACACTGTCAAGAACCATTACATCCCAAATAACTCGAGTTATTGGGAAAGAGTTCTAAATGAATCTTATATTGTTTAATAACACGCATTATGCAAGATAAACTCTTATATTGGGGACTACCAGGATTTGACACCAAGACCTTTCAGTCATCAAAGTGTCAGATACCGAACCATGACATCCCAATAACTCGAAACACGACACGACACGACACGAACTAATAGGTAAACTGACCGGCTACCGGGGAAGTAGAAGTTCTTCGAAGCTTGAGCACATAGAGGTTGCAGAAGAGTCAAGAGATGAAAAATCTGCTTTCCTTTCTCGTAATTCGAATCAAACTCTGTTCTAGCAATTATGTCAGCTGTTAGCCTTGTCATGTATTCACCAATCTCCAGCTCACATTTGTTCGATTCCTTCATCTCAATCTCCATCGACTGTATCATCTTCTCCGTGCATTCCACCATATGCCCTGCATAGCTCTGCGATCAAATCATTCAAAAAACAGAGTCTGTAAGAAAAACAGAGTAAGAAAAAACAGAGCAACCCAAATTTCAACCATGAACGCATGAATCTGGAAAACAGATTAAGGGAAAACCCCCATTTGTAAGACCTTGAGCTTCTCTCCCATGAATGCAGGAGAAATGACGTGGCGCTGATGGTACCAGTTTTCTCCATTCGCCATTAACAGACCTTTGCCGATGAAATGCTTGGTGCCCTGTTGCTGCATCCATGATTTGCCGGTTTTAGTGCTGTATTTGGTCATTAATTCCTTGATCAATTCTGGTTCAGTCAGGCACATCCTCGGCTCTGTTCCATTCCAGAATATGAATCTCTTCCCTGTTTTTTTTTTTTTCGAAAATAATAAAAAATTACATATAAAGTAGTGAGAATCAAAAATTAAGAACTCGTTTTCCGTGCGTAAAATTTGAATACTGTCCGGATTGGACAATTTCATTGTAATTGAATTCAAGGGGAATTAAGCATTTTCGAAAAATTGAACTCTTTGTTTTCCGTAGAAATAACAAATGGAATTGAAATCCTTAATTACAAGAAATGACTGCATTAATTTCCTAGATTTTATTATTTTAACGGCAAATTGTCCAAAATTAAAATAATGTGACAGTTTAATTAAAAAAAAAAATTTAAATAATCCTGGATTGGGTTGAAATGTTTGGCCATAATATTCAAATCTTTACCTATTTAGAGGGATTTCAAAATATGGTTTTTAGTGGTTTTCAAAGTGGGTCGATTTTTAAATCCGTTCAATTCATGTACGTGCTTAATGACCGGAAAACAATAATTTGGTGAATTCCACACAATTTTATACAGTACACCTGATTTCATTAGCGCGGAAAACGAGGCATCAAACAAGGCAAACCAGAGAAGAGACTATAGAGGGTGCATAGTTTTTTTTTTCTAGCAAAAATTAAAACGAGAAGAGAGAGTGCATGAAACATCACCGTATTGTTGGGACCAGAGGACAAAATGAGGGAGGAGGCGGGGGACGATGTCGTGATGGAGGTGATCGCAGTCCCTGGCAGTGGACTGCAAGATTAACGATGACATGTCGGGAATATTACCGATCAGTGGTCGGGGTTTGGGCCCACGAATTCCTTGTCTTTCCATGAATAGCTTGATGCGCCTGGGGTTGAGATAGTAGCTTGTCAAGGTGTCGTAAACAATCTTAGCTGCGAATATCAACCCAACCCCAACCAGTACACTAATGATTGCGCCTAGCGCCGCCATGGAAACTTCTCTAAGAGAAGACGAGATAGACAGACAAATGACCGATGAAAGAGACTGTTGAGGTTCTTGGTTTGGAATGAGAAATTAAGGTAGATGTTGTGGACTAGAGACGAAGAACTTTTTATTTATATAAAGGCCAAATGGTTTGAGTGGGGAGGATGAATGAATATGCATTAAATGTCATTTTTAATGACTTGGATTTTTTTTGTTTTCTTTTTTCCTTTTTTATTTTGATTTTTTGGAATTTTTTTCTGTGTTCGATAATCTATGATCTACTCGACTATTTCAATCTTAACTCCTCATTTAAAATTAAATTCTAAATAATTTAATTGCATTAGAGAGAGTGCCGATAGCAAGAGGAATTGCTATTTCGGTTGGGGGTTGAAGGATCTTTGAAGGGTTGCATAAAGAGTTGAATTCTACCCGAGTGCTAGTGTTGGTCTTACTAGTCGAGAGAATGGGTGGTGTATAGGCTATATCGATGCTTAATTTGTAATCTCGCATGTCCCTTAATTCTTTCGATTGTATAGAGACCTCCAAAATTTATTTTCTATGTTTTGTTGTTGTTTGAGCTCCGGTGGCTAGAAAAGTTACCGGCGACGGTGAGACTTTTCGATTTTCTTATACTATTATGGTTTTGTAATAAGTGTAATAATATGAATAGATTTAGGACTCCATACTTGGGCTTGATGGTAAGAACCCGGTGGATGGCCGTTAGGAAGGTGAAAGAGTAAAGTTAAACTTAATAGCACTTTGATCCCTTCTACTTTGTTAACTTAAAAGATAACCCCTATACTATAAATTACTCACTTTACCCTCTCTTATTTCGACCATTTTGCCTTTTGGGTCCTTCCTTTTCAAGTTTTGTTTTCGTAACATTAAATCTGGACACATCTGCACTCGGCAGAGAGAGATATCAGAGGCTGAAGATGAATAGTTGGTCAAGGAAGTAAATTAGGGAGGTATCATGAAGACTATGATGAAATACGAAGAATTTTAAAATCACACATTTTGTTCGTCGATTTTATTCTATTTAACATTGGTGAACACTCCGGTGCCCCATTAAAAGTGGGGTACCGGTTACCCCACTAACATTTTGATAGATAAACATATTTTTAATATCTTCTTTTTTCGAGTATAAAAATCTACATGTCGTTAAAGGATAGATAGGGCGATTTTGAACGAAAAACTAATTTGGTAGAGATGATGATCTATCATATTGAGAAAAAATGCAGTTTGAGAAAAAAAGAAGTCTGAAGAACATTAAGTATAATCTTATACTATGATGACTACAAATTCCAACTAAGTTCAATTTAGACCTATTAAGATTAAATCTATTGATATAAACGATCAGTTCACTGAAAATACCACTCTAGATAACACAAACATCAATGGGGTAACCGGTACCCCCACTTTTAGTGGGGGCACCAAAGCGTTTACCTTAATTATATATATTTATATTCTTACTTAGAAAACACTTATTAAGCTAATACATGACTATTGGAGCTAACATGGTATGCCGAATGCAAATTAATTACCGTTACGAAGAAGAAAGTTGAAACGGAATGACCCAAACAGCATAGTGGTCAAAATAACAGGGTAAAAAGAGCAATTTATAGTATAAGAGGCTATCTGCTAAGTTGGCAAAGTAGAGTAGGCAAAATATGATCTTGACCTCCGTCACGGCAAAAGACTGACTGATACAGTTGTGGGGCCAACTGCAAAAGGGAAGAAACGACGGTAAGGAACATAGGTCTTGGAAACAAATCTCTCAGGGTTGAACTCATTGGCATCCTTTACCCCAAAGTTTCTGGCCATGGTGAATTGCGAGCACAGGAATCCAAACAGACAGTCCCTTTGGAATGTTAAGATCCCCTAGTCCTGGATGCCTTCTCTTATCTCTGAGATGCAAGAAATTTTTACTGGGAGTCGATGATTCAAGATAACATCATCATGGTTCATGAGACCTTGCATTAATTTCTTTTAAAGAAGCGGGGTCGAAAGCACGACATGATGATCAAGCTAGATATGCGCAAAGCTTATGACCTTATCGATTGAGATTGTCTGAATGTTCTTCTTCGCGCCTATGGCTTTGCGAATCAATGGTGTGATTGGATCAAAACGTGCATTCAGACCGTGAAGTCCTCTGTGATGTTAATCACTAAATATTCCTTAGCAAAGAGATGATTTAATAAGAAATAGCTAATCTAATCTAATTCACATGTTAGATTCTCTTGAACTATATTTCTTTAAAAGCATATCCGCTTGCCACATAATCATAAAAAAAAATCCAATTACCACGTCATCACGCCACGTAATCATTCCATAACCTCGCCAACTGTCAGCCGTTGGATCTTTTACCACTCACCAGATCATCCATTCAGCTTGAACCTTACAGTTTCACACTACCGTGGGAATGCACACACAGAATACAACCCTCAGCTAACATATTTACTTCAAAATTATCCACTTAGGATAATTATTCCCACAATTTCTCAACAGAGTTTCGATCAAAGAAGCCAACTTCTTCTTCTTCTTCTTCGTCATCTTCGTCCTCCTAACAAAGGTATGAGCATCTTGATGTTGTAACAAGTTGATGAATTTCTGCTGATTAGCTCACTAGGGTTATATCTTTATCTGGGTTCGTCGGGATTTAGCTCGAAGCTGCTTAAAGTTTGGTTATTTCGGTATAGGAGATGATCAATTGAATTGATTTCAATCGGTGTAGGTCTCTGTTTTTACTTTATGATTCTGGGTTTCGTTTTGGGTACTTTGTTGAGGATGAATTTGTTAGCTTGGTTTCGATTGGATTCGAGATTGCGAGTTTAGTTAACTCTTGGTTGGATGAATTGCAGGAAATTGATGGCTAAGAGCTCTTTCAAGCAAGAACATGACCATGGTAGGTTTTCAAAGTTAGGCTTGTTAGGGTTTCATTTCATATATGGAGGAGGTTTATGATTAAGTGTTTCTGTGGTTTCAGAGAAGAGAACAGCTGAGGCTGCTAGGATAAGAGAGAAGTACCCAGATAGGATTCCGGTGAGAACTCGAGATGTCGAATTCGGCTGTAGTTTCTGTTTTTGTTTGTGGGAATTACTACTTAATCTTCACATACTGGTTTTCAATCTGGTGTGTTACAATCAAGCATCAGAAATCGCCTTCATGGCTGAATCTAATCTCGAAAGTTTGTCTTGTTCGGTTTGTTGTAGCTGACTCTGTGCTTGTTTCTGTTGAAGGTCATCGTGGAGAAGGCGGAGAGAAGCGAAATACCGAACATAGATAAGAAGAAGTACGAAAATTTCGTTCTTTCTATTCAGTTTCGTTCTTGTTCTGCTGTAGCATTTCAGCTCTTGTTCTATATGGATCATTTTCCCTTAGGCTAGGGCTTGAGTTACCATATACGAGTTTTAAAGTCTTGATTCATCGAGTCACATGGGTCGTTGGTATATTTTGACGAGTTCTCATAGCTTGCTTGCGTAACGTTCTTGTCGATAAACTCATTGTCAGTTTGTCATCCTGTTGCTGAACCATGACGGGGCATATTAGCAACACCGGTAGAGATCATTGAGCTCTCGATATCGTGAAAAAGGTCGTTGATTTAACCTTGTTTATGTTGTTTGGGTTAGCAGGTACCTAGTCCCAGCTGACTTGACAGTGGGACAGTTTGTTTACGTAATCCGTAAACGTATCAAGTTGAGCGCCGAAAAGGCCATCTTCATATTCGTCGATAACGTCCTTCCACCAACCGGTAAGTGCCCCCGTGCCATTGCATTCAGAAATTCGTAACCTGCCATGGTTTTGGTGCTGATTCTTTGGCTGTGCTAATACAAATCAGGTGCTATAATGTCTGCAATATACGAAGAGAAGAAGGACGAAGACGGGTTTCTCTACGTTACTTACAGCGGCGAGAACACGTTCGGGGAGCATTGATCATCAATTGTTGCATATAATACATATATAGGTTCTAGTTTCTTTCTCTCTGCATATCTGAACTCAGTTCCATCGTTCTGTGTATTAAAATGTAGTGATATGTGGTTGAACCGTTAATATATCAACATAGTAGCGTACCGTTTTGATAAGTGGTTTAAGGTCTAAACGGTCATGTAGTGATATGTGATTGAACCGTTAATTTATCAACATAGTAGCGTACCGCTTTGACAAGTGATTTAAGGTCTAAACAGTCAGATTGTCTATGGTTTTTGAAAACAATACACATCCAATCTTACTATCATGCGACGAAACAGTTCAACATTCGAAATCAACGATAATTATGAAACAGATTACTATTTTGATGAATGGTTCGAGGTCGAAGGATCGAATCGAAAAACTTTTCGGGCCGGGTCGATTTCTCCAGGCCAATCAGGTTTCTTTTGCGGCCATAGGATCGTTATGATCTTCCCGATCTACAGTGTTGGAGTAATACAAGAGGTTCCAGAGACGCTTCCATGGTACGAAGTAAGATTGAAATGTGATAAAAAAAATTCACTAGTAATCGAGAAAAATGAGTACTTTATCGAATCATTCATACATAACTACTGGATTCGATCCTCTGATAAAATAGTACATCGCTTCTTCATCGTCTTCCTCCTCATTCTCGTCCCCGTCATAATCACGAACTTCCTCCTCACCCTCGTACTCATCTTCGTCCTCGTCCTCTTCTTCGTCCCAATTATGCAAAATCAGAGTCTCCAGCCTCGTAAATGGGGAGGGTTCTTCACTGAGAGAGTCGCTAATATATCTTAATGTCTGCATAAGATAAAAAAAACTATCAGACTAAAAAAATATGCGTAAACGTATTTCCTAGATTCAAGTTGTTAATAACGGTTAGCATTCCAATAATTCGAGTTGTTAGAAGAGAGTATTTTGAATAAATCGTACCATACGGGTAGGCGAACGCAGCATAAGAGACTTCACATTACCCAGCCTGGTGAAGAAGGTGATAATATGATTGGCATGCTCAATAAACTCATTAGCGTAACCAGTTTCGCCCTCGATCAAAATATCAGCATAATCAAGCGAAGGAAGATTCAGCTCTGTTAACTCGACGATTCGACAGTAGGTATGGAAAAAGAAAGACTTGAGATTCGGAGCGTTGATCACAATTTTGCTGCATAACTCGTTAAATGAGAACTCCAGAGTACGCAATCGGAACCCAGAAACCCTAAATATCTTCGATCGATCATCTTTTACGTTACTGCTGTACACACAATTCAACTTCAAATTCTCGAGACAAGGAAGTCCGGAGAAGAAATCAAAGTCGTCATCGTGTTCAGAAGTGAACACACGACAACTGCGCAGTTCCAAATCCTTTAACGTTTCGAAACAAGAGGACCGAAACCCGGTATCGATGATGAACCCGGTGAGACTCAAGAACTGGAGATTGCGATGCTGAGAGATTGTGGAAGCGAACAGGTCAGAGAAGAAGCAATTTGGTTTCTGGTAATAACAACAACGATTTTCTAAGTGGATTTCTAGATGTTGAACATCACGAGAAAAAGCGTACTTGACAACATCTACGATTATGTTGTACTCCACCAGATTTGATTCACGGTAAGCAATTACAGAGAGCTCGTGCAGATTAGTCGGAGAGCGGAGGGACAAAACCCCGTGGATGTACGTTTCAAAGCTCGAATGTGAAGGAAAACTGGAGCTCTTGAATAGGAGAGTGGAGCCTTGTATCCAAGTGCATTTCCACTGTTTGGATAGTGCCGAGGTTCGAACGAGGGATTTGTCGTCAAGAAACGAAAGTATGTGATGAACAATAGAGTCTGGGAGATTAGACAGCATATCAGTAGAATTCATAATGATTCTGTTGTTCTCCATGACTATATAGTATGATGAGATGAAAAGGTTAGTAGATTAATTTATATGTGTAGAGGAACACTTCTGATTTCTCATAATCATAATTGAAATGTAACGCCAGAATGATTTATAAATTTAATGTTTAGATTTTCTTCCAATTTGGGTTCTCGTGCCTATCCAAATTTCGGAATATGAACCTGACGTACGTGTTTTGTTTGCTGACGTAACAACAAGACGTCAATGAAGTAACCATTTATATAAGTAACACGTCAGCTGGGCGGCCCACATGCAATGCTGTGTTAGGAACTTTCGGTTTCGGAGTACAAAGAAGGACTCGAATCCATAAAAATGTCTAATCAATTGAAGCAACAACTCAATTCGACAAGGTCAACAGGGCTACGAAACGAAAATCAACCAGAAACCCTAAGTATTCAGTATGTAAAGCAACAAAATGAATGATTAGCACACCTAAGTGAACTGTTCAATAATGACTACATAGCTTACTGGTCTAATGGAGAACTTGTGTTGAAATTCGGAGATGATCAAAGGTAGCTTATTGACAACTTATCGAACATAGACAGTGCATGAACCGGTAATTATTCTTCGTCGAACTACTATGGAATCTGTTGATATTCAAACCTAATGCAGACAATGTGCAAACAACATAAACAAGTCATTCATTCTGCAGACATATGAAGGAAAGTGTCAACCACAATGCAAAGCTTGCCAAGAGGGGTAAGAGTCGATATGCATACCTAAGCACAGACGAGGGGGAAATACTAACCCATTCGCATACCCTTAATGCGACAAAAGATAACAGCAAAATTGTCAACCACCATCTTCGGGGAGCTACGGGACTTTGATTCTTCAGTAGCAGATTCTTCTCAAAGTACACTTGCAGCTTTAGGGACTTTCTTAGACTCGAAAGACTTCAACCTTGTAAACAATGACTGATTTTGCTTCACAAATGTACAGAGTTCCTCTAGCAGCTGCAACGGACCAGGACTTGGTCAGAACACACAAGAAAGAATCAGTTCTAATATGAAAACATGAAGGGAACAAGTCAAAAATATACCTGATCATCATCGCAACGAATCACCAGTGATTTTGCATTATGTAAAACTTGAAACAAGTTAACCAAAGAGTACTCCATCTTTTCCTTGCAATACATTCTAAAGTTACGTACTAAACCTTCAAGCACCAAAATATCAGCATGAACAAGGGAGGGAATGCTTGAATTGGAGAATCCTTGGTAGTCCTCAACACAGTGCCTTACAGAGAACAAAAGACCGAGGAACTCAAGTCTTGGTGCTACTATTTCAGTACTTGTATATATACCATCCAACTTCAAGCTACGCAATTGCGGGCCAATGATCTTATAAACCCTTGCATGGAACAAGTAACAATCAGATATGACCAAATTCATCAAACAGGGTAAGTTTGAGATCAGATCAACGACCCCTTGTTGATCATTCGAGAGTGCACACCATTCCAGATTCAAAGTGGTAAGCTTTTGGAAACTTGAAGATCCAAATCCACTGGGGAAGTGGACATCTCTTAATTCTAGAGTTTCCACCTTGAACTTTGTTCTTGAGTCAATCGAATCTGAAAGTGCGCAATGTCGATTAAGAGAAATGACCAAATGTTGAGTACCATGAGAGGAGGCATAGCTCATGACCTTGCCAAACATGGTCTTATATCTCGGCTTCCACCAGGCTAATATATCGACGAAGCTGATCTTGCAGACCTGAAGTTGATAACGGTGGTCCAAAACCATGTTCACAAACTTGATGAAGATCTGAGTATCTCGGAAGGAATCTCTACGAAAATTGAGTACAGGGGCATGCTTCCACACGCATCTCCACACTCGTGACAATACAGAGGTCTGAACGACATATTTGATGTCGAGAAACGAAAAGATGTGGTGAAGGATGACGTCCGGAAGATTGCTTAACCTATCAACAGAAGCTGCTTCTTCATCTTCTTCTTCACGAGCTCTTTTCACACCTTTCCCCAACTGACAGACACAACAGTTACTCATAACTTGCCTACGAAGAGAGAAAACGACGGATTACTACCAAAACGTAATTTAAACGAAAGAATTTTAGATGTATCTTATTTCATCGTAACAAAGTCTGGGAGACGTATCTTATTCAAAACAGATTGTGAAGTAGAAATGCATACTAAGACCAAAGATTTCATCAGAACAGAGGCTTGGATATGAAAGCTTATGCATCAACTAACAAGTCTTTCCGAATCCAAAAACTAAAGAAATTTCGTTTTACCTTTCTCAGAGGAAATGAAGCTCGTCTCAGAAACCCCGAGTTAGGTCAAAGTGAAGTAATCCACGATGATCTTTTCGGCGATCTCGTTTGATGATGAACGGTATCACAGTGAGCTAGTCGGAAGGTGAAAGTGCTGAACTCCGGAAATCAGTAGCGTTCGCCGGACTGTGAAGGAGCTCTCGTTTCAGTTCTCACCAGCCAGCACGAGCACCGCAGAAATGAAACCTCAAGGTGGAGTAATAAATGATGAGCTTACCGGCGAGCACATTCGATTATGATTCATGACACAGTTACGGCGGTGAAATTGCTGAGCTCCGGTCGCATTCGTAGGAGAGTGATTTGTGAATGAGACTCCTTCTCAGTTCTCACCAACGATCAGGAGCACCGGTGAAATGAAGACGAAGAAGCATCGTTGAACAATGTGAGGGACTCTTCCGATGAACAATTGAATGGATTGAAAAATACCATAGAAAGAGATACTGTCGATGAAAGCTTCAACTCGCCGATTTAGGGTTCCTGGTGTTGAGGAATTTTTCAGCGGGAAAACGTTCTATTTCATCGTTAAATTAAAACAAAAAATAATTAATGAAGGAGATAAAATAAAATTGGGCTATTAGCCCATAACTCCGAATCCAAGGCCCAAAACGAATCAAAGATTAATACAGCCCATTTTAATTTAGTTTCCGCCAATACAAGCAGCGATTTTTCAAGTGGATTTCTATATGTTGAACATCACGAGAAAAAGCATACTTGACAACATCTACGAATATGTTGTAATCCACCTGATTTGATTGACGGTAATCAATTATAGAGAGCTCGCGCAGATTAGTTGGAGAGCGGAGGGACAAAACCCTGAGGATATACGTTGCGAAGCTCAAATGTGAACGAAAACGGGAGCTCTTGAATCGGAGAGTGGAGCCTTGTATCCAAGTGCATTTCCACTGTTTGGATAGTGCGGAGGTTCGAACGAGGGATTTGTCGTCAAGGAACGAAAGGATGTCATGAACAATAGATTCTGGGAGATTAGACAGCATATCAGTAGAATTCGTGATGATTTTTTGTTCTCCATAATTGTATAATATGATGTGATGAAAAGGTTAGTAGATTAATTTATATATGCAGAAGAACACTTCTGATTTCTCATAATCATAATTGAAATGTAAAGCCAGAAGGATTTATATGTGAACATATTTATTCACTTACGATATATATATATATATATCGTTCTGATAACATGGATAATATAAATTTAATGTTGAGATTTTCTTCCAATTTGGGTTCTCGTACCTATTTAAATTCCAGAATATAAACCTGACGTAGGTGTTTTGTTTGCTGACGTAACAACAAGACGTCAATGAAGTGACCATCTATATAAGTAGTACGTCAGCTAGGCGGCCCACATGCAATGTTGTGTTAGGAACTTTGGGTTTCATAGTACAAAGAAGAACTCAGATCAGGACATAATTTTGCTAAAAAAAACAGTATTTCCACCCTTTACGCTTTCAGTGTGAGAAAATCTTCCCAAGAATAAGACCGTCCACGCACTAGTTCCAAGACTTTTGAGACTATCTTAATAGTTAGAAGTATGAATGATACAATTATTAGTGTCTATTCTTTTGCACACATCATTATTTATAATACATGGGCTTTAAGCCCATGAGATTTCCCAGATTCCTTATTGGGCCAACTGTTTGGTAAACTTCTATTAACTGTATAATCAATGTCATTAATATTAATTCTTAATAACCGTATAATTAATTTGAAGCATCAAATTTAAGATGTCTAAGGAAAATGTCTTATCCATGTAGTTTTGACCCTTTCGTCGTCGAATTTTAGCTTCCAGGAATACTTGTGCAGTTGCTCATTCACAAGGTTGAGTTGGAGCAATCATTGTGGGATACGTGTCTCTGGCCTCGTTATCTCAGGACGAAGACGGGTTTCTCTACGTTACTTACAGCGGCGAGAACACGTTCGGGGAGCATTGATCATCAATTGTTGCATATAATACATCATATATAGGTTCTAGTTTCTTTCTCTCTGCATATCTGAACTCAGTTCCATCCTTCTGTGTATTAAAATGGTAGTGATATGTGGTTGAACCGTTAATATATCAACATAGTAACGTACCGTTTTGACAAGTGGTTTAAGGTCTAATCAGTCATATCATCCATATCAATACAATTTTTGAAAACAGTACACATCCAATCTTACAATCATAGTGACGAAACAGTTCAAGCATCTGAGAAATCAACGATAATGATGAAGCAGAGTATACTGTTTTAACAAGTGATTCAAGGTCTAACTGGTCAAATCATCCATACCAGTACGATTGTTTTTTCATCTGTTGATTGCCATTGCAACTTTGGGGAGTTTCTTAGACTTGAAGAGTCCAACCTTGTAAACAAAGCCTGGACCTGCAACATGTTGAGTACCATGAATGGAGGCATATCTCCTGACCTTGTCAAACATGGTCTCATATCTCGGCTTCCACGAGGCTGATCTATCGACGAAGCTGATCCCGTGGACCGGAAGTTTGTAACGGTGGTTCAAAACCATGTTCACAAACTTGATGAAGCTCTGAGTATTTCGGAAGGAAGCTCTACGAAAATGGAGTACAGGGGCATGCTTCCACATGCACCTCCAAGCTCGTGACAGAACAGAGGTCTGAACGACATATTTGATGTCGAGAAACGAAAAGATGCGGTGAAGGATGACGTCCGGAAGATTGCTTAACCTGTCAATACAAGCTTCTTCTTCTACAACACGAGCCCTTTTCGCACCTTCCCCCAGCTGACAGACACAACAGTTACTCATGACTTGCCTGCGAAGAGAGGAAACGAGCTGATTACTACCAAACTCAGTGATTCCTAAAACGTTAAGGATTCGAGATGGAAAAATCAAGCAGATGAAATGACTGAAACAATCGCGAAATCCAGTGTTTACCAGAAGTAGAACAATGTGAGGGACTCTTTCGATGAACAATGTGAGGGAACTTCAGCAGGAATATGTCTTGAACTTCAGCGGGAAATGTAAACGCCAGAAGGATTTATATGTAAACATATTTATCCACTTACGATATATATATCATTCTGATAATATGGATGATACAAATTTAATGTTGAGATTTTCTCCCAATTTAATGTTGAGATTTGACTAAATCTAATTGAAATTCCAGAATATGAACGTGACGTATGTGTTTTGTTTGCTGACGTAACAACAAGACGTCAATGAAGTAACCATTTATATTAGTAGCACGTCAGCTAAGCGGCCACGTGCAATGTTGTGTTAGGAACTTTGGGTTTCAGAGTACAAAGAAGAATTCAAATCAGGACAGAATTTTGCCTAAAAAAATAGTATTTCCACCCTTTACGTCTTGAGTGTGAGGAAATCTCCCCCAAGCATAAGATCGTCCACGCACTAGTTCCAAGACTTTTGAGACATAGAGACTATCTTCGTAGTTAGAAGTATGAATGATTATTTTGTTCTTATTGTATACAATGATTAGTGTTCAAGTGTCTATTCTTTTGCACACATCATTATTTATAATACATGGGCTTTAAGCCCATGAAATTTCCCAGATCCCTTATTGGGCCAACTGTTTGCTAAACTTTTTTTAATTGTAAAATCATTAATATTAATTCTTAACAACCGTATAATTGATTTGAAGCATCAAATTTAAGATGTCTAAGAAAAATGTCATATCCATGTAGTTTTGACCCTTTCGTCGTTTAATTTGAGCTTTCAGGAATACTTGTGCAGCTGCTCATTCACAAGGCTGAGTTGGAGCAATCATTGAGGAAGATGCGTCTCTGGTCTCGTCATCTATTTCTAAGAGGGAGTTACTACACTGCTCCGGGACACTATCATTGCTGATATTTGCTAGTGTCTTGACGCCAATGCCGAGATGATTTTGCATTTGGTTCCTCGACAAGTTAACAGTGCGGCCTATTATGACGAAATCATGGGTCATTTTCCGAATACTAAGACAGTTCACCCTCAACGTCACAAGATCTTAAGTGATACATATGACTCTCAATCATCTTTGGAAGATATATCTGTTTTTATCTCTTTTAATTGAGCGATAAAAATGAGTATGACCTATTATCAATCATTCCTAGTCCTACGTAAGTACGTAACTATTGGATTCGATCCTCTGGTAAGATAGTTCATCGCTTCGTCAACTACCATCTCCTCGTCTTCGTCCTCGTTCTCGTCCTCGTCCTCGTCCTCATCCCCGTCATTACCATCAACTTCCTCATTGTCTTCTTTGTCCTCGCCCTTGTCCATGTAGTTATAATCAACTTCCTCCTCGTCCCCGTTATTATCATCGTCTTCGCCCTCATTGTTATCATCGTCTTCACCCTCATTCACGTCAAAGGTCAGAGTCTCCAACCTCGTAAATGGGGAGGGTTCGCCCTCATTCACGTCAAAGGTCAGAGTCTCCAACCTCGTAAATGGGGAGGGTTCATTTTGTAGGGCCTCGCTAATAAATACCAGTGTCTGCGTTCAATCAAAAGCGGCCAAACTCAAAAACATATATGCAATTTCCTAGATTGAAAGCTGTCAAGAATCATTGCATCCCAATAACTCGAGTTGTTGGTAGAGAGTTCAAAAGTTGATTATAACAGATTACAAATTAGAGAATGGCGTACCTCGAGGGTAGTCGAATGCAGCACAAGAGACTTAACATTACCCAGCCCATTGAAGAAGCTGATGATATAGGGGGCAAACTCCATAAACTCTTCAGCATTATCAAAACTGTCTTCCTCAATCAATACTTCAGCATGATCAAGCGAAGAAAGATCGATCTCTGTGAACTCGACGAGTGTATAATCGTTATGAAAGATGAAAGACTTGAGATTCGGTGCGTTGATTGCAATTTTGCAGAACTTGTTGTACGAGATGTCCAGAGTACGCAATCGAAGCCCAGAAACACTAAATGTCTTCGTTGTAACATTTATGTCGTTGCTACGCAGCCACAAATTCTCAAGACACGGAAGTCCAGAGAAGAAATCGAAGACTTGATCATGTTTGGAGGTGGTGAACAAGCAACTGTGCAGCTCCAAATCCTTCAACATTTCGAAACCAAGGGATCGAAACCCTACATTGATGAAGATGAAGCCCAGACTCAAGGACTTGAGATTGCGATGCTGTGAGATTGTCGAGGCGAACAGATCTGTGAACGAGTAACCTGGTTGCACCTCGAAATGTAAGCACCCCTTTTGCAGATAGATTTCAAGATGTTGAACATCATGATCAAATGCATATTTGACAACATCTACAAATACGCTGTAATCTTTTGGCTTGAAAGCTTGGTAATCACTCAGATAGAGCTTGTGGAGATTACTCGGAGAGCGAAGGGAGAGAATCCTACGGATGTATGTTTCGTAGCTCGAATCTGAACGAGAAGAGGAGCTGTCGAATGGGAGAATGGATCCATGTATCCAAGTGTATTCCCACCGTTTGGATAGTGCCGAGGTTCGAACGACGGATTTGGGGTCCAAGAACGAAAGGATGTGATGAATAATTGAGTCGGGAAGATTGGATAACATATCAGTAGAACTCTCGATGGTTTTTTTGTTCTCCATGATTGTATAGTATGATGAGATGAAGAGGTTAGTAGGTATAATATATATATATGTAATTTGTAACGACGGAAGGATTCATATGTAAAGAAAATTGATTCACCAACGGTTACGTATCTCATTTTGATAAAGCGGATTATCTAAATTTAATGTTGAGATTCTCTTCCAATTTGAGTTTTCGTACTTATCTAAGTTTCAGAATATGAATCTGACGTAGGTGTTTTGTTCGCTGACGTAACAACTAATCGTTAATGAAGTAACCATTTATATAAGTAGCACACCAGCTAGGCAGCCCACAAGCAATGTCGTGTTAGGAACTGTGGGTCTCAGAGTACTAGCAACGAAAGAAGGAGAACTCGGACCAGGACGAAATCATGGATCATTTATAATCTGGATACTTGGGGAAGTACTAGATGATCCTCTAAGAAAGTAACTCACCACCTTGTACGGTATGTTGCTACACCACCAATGTCAATTTCTCCAATCTCCAGAAGGGAGACTGTTCTTCGTCCAGGAGCTCAGCATCCTCGGAGAGTACCTACACATGGCGGAAACAAGCTCGATTATGTAAGAACACATGTGCTACAAGTAGAGGTTAATCAAAGTATATATATACACACTATATACCTTCATGATGTTCCTCCCAATAGTCAAAGATTTCACATTACAACAACCTTCGAACATGATAACCAAATCCTCAATCGAAAATTCAGAATCAGAGAGATAGTAGCAGTCGATATCAAGATTAGCATAATCGAGAGACGGAAGGGCTAGCTCTGAAAACTCTAGGGATCTCCCTGCATCCAACAATTCAAAGGATTTGAGTTTAGGAGCAGATATCTCCATTTTGCCAAACTCAACATATAACAGTTTCAGGTCCTGCAACTGCGGCCCAGCAATCCTGAATCTCTGGTGCTCATCGTACATACCAATGGTCCTGTAGCTAGTATCAATCACCAAGTTCTTCAAACAGGGGAAATTAGAAATAAGGTCGAGTGGATCATCGTCGGACACAAACATACACGAGACCAATTCTAGCGTTGTCAGCATCAGAAATCGACAAGAAACCAGTCGATCATCAACTACGCACCAGTTAAGTAAAGAGTCTTGAGATTGAAGTCGGGGGTCGAGCCATAAGATTGCGGGAATTTAAACAAACCCACGTCTCCATGTTTCAGGTACAATACAACACTAAGTGCTGAGTCTCGTGGGAAACGGCATATTCCACGACTTTTGCAGCCAAAGGATCGTCGTCTTCCATTTGAGAATCATCTTCATAAATAGAGTTAACGTAGCTGATCTCACTGACATTAGTTGAACAGCAGAGTGACAGAACCTTGTCCACAAACGTACTGAAACTCTCATCGTTGTTCTGGAAGGCGCCCGAACACAGATTGAGAACTGAGACATGTTTCCAAGCACATCTCCACCGTGTTGATAACACAGAGGTCTGAACAGCACATTTGGTGTCCAGAAATGAAAGGATATGATGAATAATACAATCTGGAAGATAGCTTAACCTGTCAGTAATAGCATATTCTTCACAGGCGGGAAGTTTCCTAGCTTTCCCTAACCGGCCGCGACGATTGTTCTTCATAGAATCCTACCGCAGACACTAAAATTTCAGCTATGCAAACCCTAAATCGAGCAAAAACGTAAAGATTAGAATTAGAAATCTGTAGCAGTAATTCAGTAAAGCGAACTGAGAAGATGCAAAAGAGTTAGAAAAATACTTGCCATAATAGTCACTGAATCGGAATCGGAGAAACAAGAGAGAAGACTGTCAATCACCGGAGATTTGGCCGGAGAAAGCTACGGCATTCATGAAATAAATCAATTGCTGGTTCCTTAGCCGAATATGTATTATTATTCAGTAAATGAGTGGCCCACTATACATGGGCTTTGAGTGGCCCAATAGAGAAAATTCAAGCCCAACTGAATATCTTTCAAGCAAGATACTTTGATGGTGGAGCTATACTCCAAGCACGAGCTGGTTCTCGACCGTCTCATGGGTTTGAGGGCTTGTTGTATGGACTTGACCTTCTAAAGATAGGTCTGCGGTGGCAAGTCGGCTCGAGCTTTCTTCTTCACCCCTTATTGGTAAATTTGGTTTCTTCCATCTATCCGACATTCTCCAAGTTCCTCTCCCCTTGACGCCCTTACCTGACTCTTTGGTCTGACACTTACGATATATATATATATATCATTCTGAAAACATGGATAATATAAATTTAATGTTGAGATTCTCTTCCAATTTGGGTTCTCGTACCTATCTAAGTTTCAGAATATGAACCTGACGTAGATGTTTTGTCTGCTGACGTAACAATAAGTCGTTAATGAAGTAAGCATATATATAAGTAGAACGTCAGCTAGGCGGCTCACAAGCAATGTCGTGTTAGGAACTATGGATCTCGAAGTACCAACAACGAACAAAGAAGAACTCGAATCAGGACGGAATCGTAAACTCGAATATAACAATAATAATGTCACACTCCACCAAAACTAGTATTTTTCTAAAATAATTATATTATATATTTGAATTATTAATCAATAATAATGTCACACTCCATGTATAAATGATCAAAAGAATTTTTTACAATAATTTTAAATGATTAAAGAACGGGTTATTCTAAATAGTGGTTCGACCAGCCTTCCGAACCAGAATAACCCAACAAAGAAACCGATACAAAACAAAAAACCCAACCATAATCCCAACGTTTTCCCACCGTTGATCTTTCTCCAGCCCTCTACTCCTCAGAACATCATCCCCCGTCATCAAACAACCGCCGCCGCCGCTCGCCGGCGACCACCGGAAACAATCCTCCTTCAAACTCCAGTACTCGTTCGTCAGCAGAGAATCAAGCGGATACCTGTACAGCGACAGATAGTACATGAAAATCCAGTACTTCGGGATCCTCTCCTTGGGGATGAAGTATCCAGAGAAGAGGAAGAACGCTCCCAACACAGTACAGATCAGCGAATTCCCGGCGATGAAATTCGGCGAAACCGCGCTGAGGAACATGACCAAGGAGCTCGCCATCAGGACGATTAGCCAGACGGTGAAGGTGAAGAACGCGAAGGCGGCGGCCGATGGATTGAGTCCGACGAGCCAGTAGACCGGGACGGAGAAGAGGATCGCGACGGCGAGGAGGAACGGGAGGAAGACGATCGTGTTGGCGAGGATGTAGCTGGAGATTTTGTAGCTTCCTCTGGAAGCTTCCTTCATCAGGACTCGCCGCTCTTGGAGGTAGATCGGAAGTGCTTCGACTGTGGAGGAGAGGAGTAAGCTTAGACTGAACGCGAATAGACCTAATCGGTGAGCGATTCCTCCGTCGTCTTTTCTAACGTTGATGTAGACGCTGCCTAGTCCGAATCCTCCGACTAGAGCTTGCATCGTCCTCGCCGCGAAGAGCTGCTTCGTTCTGTAGATGATCTTCCATGATCTGGAGCAGAGGTTTGCGATTTCGTAGAAATCGCAAACTGATTTGGAGGAACTGGAGGTTGCGTCTTGCCAAGTTAATCGCGATTCGGCCGGAATTAGGGTTCGGGATTTCGCCGATTCTTCTTCGAGGAACTGTACGATTTCCATGGCGAACTCGATAGGGTTCAACTGGTAAGGAATCACGAACCCTAAATCCGCGATTGAATCCTCCAACAACTGCAAGCTGCCGTTATGAACAACCGATCCGTGAGATAAGATGAGGAAATTGGGGATGAGCTGGAGAATCCGGTAACTCGGCTGGTGAATCGAGATCACGATCGTCCTCTGCTTGAATCTAGCAATGGAAGAAAGCTGTTCAACAACCTGAAGCGCGGAGCTACTATCAAGACCAGAAGTCGGCTCATCGAGGACGAGAATCGGAGGGTCAGAGATCATGTCGACGCCGATCGAAACTCGCTTCTTCTCACCGCCGGAGATTCCCCGGACGGATTCGTCTCCGACGAATCCGTCCGCCACGTGGATAAGCCCAAGCTCAGTAAGCAACTCTTCAACTCTCTGTTGCTTCTCTTTCAAACTCAGCTCTCTGAGACAGAACTTAGCACTGTACATCAAAGTTTCCCTTACAGTAAGCAGAGGAAGCAAGTTATCTTCCTGAGGCACAAACCCACAAATCTTCCTCAACTGAGAAGGAGCAGAGATCCCTCTGCCATTAATCGAAACAACTCCGGGATCGAATTCAGAGTCCCTCACCCTACCGGCTACATACCGGAGAAGGGTGGATTTCCCTGTACCACTCGGACCAACAATGGCGAGAATCTCGGAGCTTCTGGCGTGGAACGAGACTGATTTCAGGATCTTGATCGGGTTGGGATCCTTCCGCCATGGAAGGATAGAGGAGGTTGCAGGAATGACGGTGAAGGTAAGGTTTGTGATGGTGAGATTGTAGTAGGAGGAGGAAGAAGAACTCTCCGGAGGAATGGAGAGGTAGAACGAGGTGGAGGAGGATCGATCGGGGGAATCGGAGGAGCAGAGGATTGCGGAGGAGTCGTCTTCTTCCTCGATGGTGATGCCGGGTGCGGGAGAGTTGAAGCAGGATGATGATGGCATTGTTGGAGATGGCAAGAAACCCAGAAAAATGGGGATTTCTTGAGGTTTTGAGGTTGGAAAGATTGGAAAAGCGTATGAATTTGTAACAGAGTGGAAAAAGGGTTTCTTTAGTAGGTGGGAAGTCTGGAAGAGAGCAGCTGAAGTTTGGTTATCTGAGATTTGTTGACTTGCTGCTTAAGGTAAAGGTTCTGTGTTGGTTTTTTCTTATATTGCTTACTGACTATTGGTTTCTTCCTGACTTGGTTCTTTTACCATTAACACCAGCAGAGCGGTTTTCGAGAATATCGGGCCAAGGTTTCGATGCTCCAGCTACCGACTTTGTTGACGAATGTGATGGTAGTATGTATGGTCAGAAGGGTCATCGAATAGGCATGTCTCGTGTACACATGTGATGCGATGCTCAGGCATTAGATTCCCGAGTTGTTTTGACTCAATGCCGGACTGCAGTTAAGATGATATCGTCTGATCAGCAGAGTGCGGTTTTCGAGCTCCAGCTACCGACTTTGTCGACGAATGTGATGGTAGTATGTATGGTCAGAAGGGTCATCGAATAGGCATGTCTCATGTACACATGCGATGCGATGCTCAGGCATTAGATTCCCGAGTTGTTTTGACTTGATGCCGGACTGCAGTTAAGGTGATCTCGTCTGATCAGGAGCTCGTCGATGCTTTGCAATAGCAATGGTGGTATGAATGTAACCCTTTCAGTTGGTATTCGTTAAGCATACTGTTCTGCAACTCTTTACTGTTACATAGAAGTGACTTGAAGAAGACGCTACAGAAAATCATCCTTGCCCTAAATGATTGCTATACAAGCATCTACAATCATGAATAAACAAAAGCCAAACGATCAAAATAGACGAGAATACGTGTATATTTTATCTCGAGAGTTACAGAGAGCACATCGTCAAACCACGTAAGATCCGCGAAATCAAAACAGAAGAGAAGGCACAGAGCAGCATCAGTAGTGGAGATTAAGGGAAGCCATTGTGTAAGAAGACTTTAGATCACCAGGTCAAAAACACACCACTGTAAATGGATTCGAAGGGAACTCTTCTCAAAGATTGATTACTTGTTTTCCAAGGCAACCGAAAGAAATGAAACACCAACCTACTGCATATTCAGGACCAAAACACGATTGCCGAAAGAGGAGACGATCGCACGAGGTTGATAGCATTACCGGTGTCGTTGCTGAAAAAAGATTCCACTCTGGAAAGATTAGTCAACAAAGCAGAGATAGAGAAAACCAAACAAATCCGACCCGTGAAATGAAAGCCGGACAAAATTTGCTCTGCAATTCAAGTGATCAGTATATACGAGCTCAGAGATATCGACAATCACTAATAAGTATCGCTCATCGGTACATTATTGAACTCAGAGATGCATGGAGGAAGAACAGTATCATTAATGGAACCTTTAAGCAAAACAACTAATAAATATAATCTCATAAGACATCCTGTTAGCAGAAGAAGTGGAAGAGAAGAGGCAGATTCATACCTCATAAAGTCACGGTCAACTACATCCTACGAAAACGCTTCATGTTAGGATCTTCACCAGAAGATCCTTCGACAGCGTATTTGACAACTTTGAGAGATTCGTCAGAGATACAAACCAACGATTCCAGCTTAGTAAAGTTAAACGGTTTCTGCTCCAGAAACTTGCAGATTGCATCCAGTTCCTACACAACAGAAGATAAAAGAAGAGCTTAAACTGAATTTGCAGACAGCTATATTCATGCAAAAATCGTAAACTGTACCTCAATGGTATAGCAACGCAACATCACGGATCTTGCATTTTGCAAACCAGTGCACATGGAATCCAGACGTGACACCTGCATTTCCTCTGAGAGATTCACCTTCTTCAACTTAATCAAATTATTCTTCATCGAAACTTCACCATGATCGACGTAAGGAAGAGTAAAACTGGGTGTTCCCAGGAAGTAATCGTCAGTAACCCAACTCACGATACTGAAGAATTCGAGTTTCGGTGCAACTATTTCTATGCTGTAATCATGATAGCCATACAGGTTCATGTTAAGCAATTGTGGAGCATATACTTTGATTCCTGTCTGAGAGCAAGGAGCCATTTCGAAATTCACAAGACACGGAAAATTTACAGACAAATCAAGATGATCCTGCAGAAGCCGGCAACAGTCCATATCCAGAGTTGTTAGCATCTGAAAACAAGAAGACCCGACGTCGAAGCTGAGACCGGACAGTACCAGAGATTTCAGGCAGCAATTCGAGACAGAGCCAAACAACTCGGAGAACTTGACATATGGCTCAAGATTAATGTCAATATGCTGGACATTGTGGGTAAACGCATACTGAATCACCCTTTGACATAACTCTGGTTCATCTTCATCGTCGAAATTGAGATATCTAAACTTGTCGATATTAACTCGATAGCGACAAGACAGAACCTTGAAGGAACTAAGGAACAACAGGTAATTTTCACCAAAGGAATAGTCAGACAGATGAAGAGACGGGACATATTTCCATACACATCTCCACCGTCGGGATAACACAGAGGTTTGAACTGCTTCCACAGAGTCAACGAACGTAAGGATGTGGTAGAGAATGGAGTCGGAAGATTACTTAACCTGTCAATGGAGTTTTCTAACTTAAGGCTGCATTTCTTCTCCATAGCTCTCTACTGGACATAATCGAATCTCCGTGAACCCTAAAATGGATCAAAAGCCAAAAGGATTAGAAGCAGAGGATTTGTAGCAACAAAGGAATTGACAACCGTACAGAACGAGAGACGAACTTGCCGGAGCTCCGTCTCCCACCTGGAGACTGACGAACGGAACTGCGGATACCGCCGCCGTTGCAGATGAATCACTGACTGAAGGATGAACAACTGCAGAAAATTACCGCCATTTCTTACGCGATTGCAATTTTACGGATTTTTAGGGTTTTGAATACGCGGGAGTTCTTCGGATGGCAATTTTCTATATTTATTTAGGTCCAGCCCGTTAAGAAAAGCCCAGTAAAGAGATGGTTACAAAATGCTCCATATATAAATGGTTAATTACTTTTTTGGTCACCGTCGAGATAATAAATTTGATTCCGGCCCCGATTGTTTATAAATCGAGCTCAGCAATTTGATTGGGCAATTAACATTACAAGTCCCATACGTTTGACGGTTGCACAAAATCAATCCCATATCTTTAAAAATAAACCGATGAATCTCACACGTTTCAGATCGTACAAAATCAACCCACCCGTCAACTTTTTCGGCTGAATCGACTTGTCAGCATGTCAAGTCAGTAGAAAAAGGTACAATTGGGATGTCCCACTCAACTTTATTAACCCAGTCATGTATCAAACCTTACATAAACCAACTCATTTTGGGTATTTTATTTATTAGCCACTTATTAGTGAGCACTTTCAAATCGGATCGAATATTCACGCTCTTCTAAGTGCTTTTCTTTGTGTTCATATCGCTGGTCAGTCTCATCGCCCATCTTTCTTTCTGAACATTCGTCTACTGTAGGTTGGCCGCCTTTCGGAACCCAAAAAGAAAGTCGGGCGCTTGGGAAGCTATGCAAAACTGAAAAAGCCTAAGCCCCTGACGCTTGTTCAACTTCCGTTCCTTCAACTTACTCAACTATTCGAGAAAGGTCTGAATTGATACATGATCGATTGGGTTAACAGAGTTGAGTTGGACATTCCACATGTACACTTTTGCTGACTTGGCATGCCGACAAGGTGATTCAACCGGAAAATTTGACGGTGGGATGACTCTGTACGAATTTGAAACATATGGATTCATCAGTTTGTTTTTAAAGGTGTGGGAGAATTTTGTATAAACCCAAAACGAATTCGTACCCCAATTTGATTCTGAAAAAATAAATTTGATGATATGATTTTCAAAGATAATAAGTACTCAAATGAAAAACCTACCATTAACAGTAGAAACCAGAAGAGTAAATGCCAAGGCACTAAGCAGCAGCAGCAGCATAAATAATCATCGAGATCGCTTATAGGTCGCCCCCGGGCTTAGCAGATCCTTCAACTAGGTATTTGACAACTTTGGGAGGATCAATGGATACACAAACCAGAGACTCCAATCTGATAAAGAATTTCAGATTCAGCTCCAGGAACTTTCGAACAATCTTATACAACTACAGCCAACAGACAGAGCAAATCAGCAAACCAAAAACAGATAGATTAGATTAGATACTAAGTAAGCATCATACCTTCTTGGTAAGGCATCTCAGCACGACTGATTTCGCATTAACCAAACCTTGCAACAACATATTCAAATTAACCTTGTCGAAATCATCCCCTTCCACCAAAACTTGAGCACGATCAACATAACTAAGACTGAAGATGGGAACTCTCATGTCGTCGTAAGTCTTATTCGATACAGATTGTAAGATGAATGATTCTAGTCTCGGTGCAACCATACCAACCCAGGGAAGACCCATCAACTTAAGGTTGAGCAACTGGGGAGCAATTACAGTGTGTCTAAATGTATAATCATAGATGGAGTCACAGATCTCCAAATTCACCAGACACGGGAAATTCACTGATAGGTCCACAGAGAGGTGATTAATATCACGATGAAACTTGCAATTATCCAGCTTCAAACTAGTCACATTGGGAAAACACAAATGTGTGAAATTCAGATGCATTCGTCTTAACTCTAGAGTTTCCAGATTGCTACACGGGGTCGATCTCGATCCAAACACATGTTGAAAAGTGGTACTGGAGCTAAGACCAATGGCTAGATGTCGAGTATCATGTGAAATGGCATACTGGATGATGATCTTGCAATATGCTCGAACATGGCAACCCTTGTCCTCAAACCTAAACTTATCAAGTCTAACCTGAGAGTGGAGTGCGAAAACCTTATCAACATAGGTTAAGAAATTCGAGCGTACCGAAAATGAATCAGCGTCCAGATTGAGCATAGGGACGTGTTTCCACACATATCTCCACCCTCGAGATAACACAGAGGTTTGGACAGCCATTTTCGTGTCGAGAAAGAGTAGAATGTGGTAAAGAATGTCCTCAGGAAGATCGCATAACATGGTGGGTTTTGGTTTACTTCCTATGCAGCACCGGTTCATAGCTTTCTCTAAATGGCTGCAGCTTTTTTCCTCCATAGCTCTCTACTGAACATCATGAACAAACAGAACCAGAAAGATTAGAGACAGATAATAGGAATTAAAATAACCACTACACCACTATTCACGTTTCATTTACTTCTCTCTCCCTTGACCTATTCTGTAGCAAAAGTATATTCTAGTTTGTTACAGAATCAGTTTGTTAGCTCCATCTGTATATATCTTCATCTCTGAATAATGAAAATTCATTCCAATCATTCTATCAACAGAGAAACTGTTAGCAACGAAGGAAATAACAGAAAGTGTATCGATCAACTCGAGACAGTCCGATTTGATGACAATCGGCTCCTCTGAAAGTGACAAAGGGCTTATGGGAAGTTTTGAGTGGGACTGTGATTTCAGGGGTAGGGACAGAGTAAACGATGAGAAAGGGAAAAGGAAAAGACTTTACTTTTTTCCGGGAAAACAATACTCGTGCAGCTAAACAATACTCTAAAGGCACCGGACGCCATCTACACTATGATGACATAACGAGCAAAAAGGAAAGACTATAAAGGTCATGGACAACATTTTATATTTATCCACCAAAACAATTACAAAGGTTTTCGTAAACAAACCAGTAACTATAGAAGTGCATAGTATAATTCAACCTATGAATATATTTTGACACATCAAATGACATGTGATTCAACAAGTTAATCCATTATAAATCATAGTCTAACCGTAACTATATCAAAGTTGTTGAACTGGTCATACCATATATACCATTATAGTTCTATAACCAGTTCAATTCAAACCAAAAACATATAACTAGTTCGATTTCAACCAGAGAACATTAATGTTTCAGCTTGAAATCTAACTACATAACATCCGCATAATCAAACCAGAAGGCACAGAGCAGCAGCAGCAGTAGTAGAGAAAGCAATGGAGGACGGCAATGCATAGAAAGATGTCATTTTCACTGAAAATGGATTAGAAGGAAACTATTCACAAAGATTGATTACGTGATCGCATTGCTGCACGTTCCGAATATCGTCATAAGCAAAACATTCCACTCTACAGAGATTAGTCAATGAAGCAAAGCTTGGGGAAACCAGGAGAATTGACCAACCATGTGCCCGGGAAACGAAAACAGGACACAATTCCCGCTGCAATTCAAGTGATTCAGCATACGTGAACTCGAATATCGAAAAATCACTCATCTGCGTTTGACAAAGCATATGTCAACTTTGGGAGGATGCTCAGATACACAAACCAGTGACTCCAAATTCGTAAAGGAAGACAACTTCTGCTCCAGAAACTTTCGAATCTTGCTACATACCTACATGAAATAGAGATCAAACATCAAAACACATGGCAAAACTTGGATAGACCTAAGCTCGAAATGGGTTAAAAATCATACCTTGAAGGTATTGCAACGAAGCACAACTGATTTTGCATGATGCAAACCAAAGCACAAGAGATCCAAATGAGACTCCAACCCTTTCTTCCAGAAATACTTCTCGTGCACCGAAACATCAGCCCGGTGAACATAAGGAAGGCTAAAGTGGGGGAAAACCAGATCATCGGCAGGGTAATCAGGTTCAAGGATGAAGAATTCAAGTCTCGGTGCAACCACTTCGATAATAAGTGGTTCAGAACTAGAGAGCTTCAAGTTGAGCAACAGTGGTGCATATATCCTGACTCTTGCTTCCAACTCTGAGAGTTCACAACTACATATGACCAAATTCACCAGACAAGGGAATTTCACAGAGAGATCAATATCATGATGATTGAGATCAGAACGATTCGAATCCGACAACTCACAACGCTCCAGCTTCAGAGTAGACACCTTCGGGAAACACGAACATCCAATGTTGAAACAGATGCCGCTCAATTCCAACATTTCCAGATTCGAATACACAGTCGAGCCAAATAAATCGGCAAACACGATCGTTGCATAAAGACCTACGACAAGATGTCGAGCATCATGTGAGATAGCATACTGGATTACCTTCTGATGCAAGTCCAGAGAATGATCATGAACATCCACAAAACTAATCTTGTCGACTTTCAGCTCATAGCGGAGTGACAAAGCCTTTTCAACACAACTTACGAACTTCGAATACTCAATAAACGAATAAGAATGCAGATTGAGCACGGGGACGTACTTCCATACGCTTCTCCATCGTCGAGATAACACGGAGGTCTGGACAGCATCTTTGGTGTCGAGAAATGATAGAATGTGGTGAAGAATAGAGTCAGGAAGATCGCTTAACCTGGTGGATTCCCGTTTGCTTCCTTTGCATCGCGGCTCTCTAGGTTTCTCTAACTGGTTGCCGCACTTCTCGTCCATAGCTCGAGCAAAACCGAAAGGATTAGAGATCGGAGGAACTGCTATCAACGGAAAAATTTCTGACAGAGCTTCTGAACCTGGAGAGTGATGAAGGAATCAACTCGGATGATTACAGAATTTCTAGGGTTTTCAGTAGGCGGGAGTTGCAGATTGAAAATGCCGGGGAAATTTTCTTCAAGTCGGATTAGGAAATTGAGTTTTTAATTTTGGTTTTCTTTTCCCGCTTTATTTTACATTTATTGTTAATATCTGGGCCTGGGCTGTTAAGGAATTTAAATTCGGCCCAAGTTTTGGGCCCATGGTGCTCATCCATGGATTTGGGCCCAAATTTTGGGTTTCGTGTCCTTGAATTTATAGGGTTTTTTTTCCAATTATGGTCAAATTGAACGGTATTAATATAATCAACGAGCAAACGAAGATTCATGACTTTATTCTCGATTGAATGCTCATTCTAAGGATTTCTCGACTCTGGTTAACAGTTTGCAATAGTCCTATCCTAGACAAGCATGAAACAATCCAAGACCAAAATCTCGAGATAACAAACATCATAGTATGAATTGAAAACTTAGGACATTTTCTCGATTGAATTTTCATTTTGAGGATCTCTAGCCTCCAATTAAACTCCATAGATGAGTATAAGCTCTAGGTATCGGATTCATTTGACAATGTCGGACCACAATCAAGTTTGTTTCATGTTTGCACGCGTGATCTCGTCAGATCGTCACTTGTTGTTCATTAAGGATACTGTTGTGCAACTCTACAAGAGGATGAGCATGAAACATTGGTGTTGTAGCTTACTTGAGCCATAAGTTTCTACAACAGAAGCCGTCTTCAAACACACAAACTTCAAACCTCTCGACATACCATAAACAACAGCAGCATCTCGAAAGATAACATATGTTACGGATATATTCACAGAGTTTAGAACCTCACAGTTGAAAGACGGAGCATAGTAGCTGGTTACGGTCTCTAGATTCGCTTGAACAACGGCGCACCATCAGAAGATCCTTCAACTAGGTATTTGACAGCTTTGGGGGGATCGGAGGATACACAAACCAGGGACTCCAATCTCGTAAAGGAAGACAGCTTCTCCTCCAAGAACTTTCGAATCTTCCTGTATATCTATATGGAACAGAGAGCAGATCAGCAAACTCAAAACACATTGCAGAACTTTCAAAGAGAAAACAGATGGATACTCAATCAAGGATTCTGTGAAAATTCCCATGCTTTTTTGCACATTCTGGAAGCAGAATCCAGGATTCTCGAGAATCCATGGATTTAGAATCCCAAATTTTTAGTTGAGATTTGTAGGGTTCGCTGCAAAGCTACATGATTTCAAATTCCAACATAGTATTTATAATCCTAAAGTAATATATAATCAACAAACATTCTAAATCTCGGATTCACAAGAATCAAAATCACAAGAATCCTAATTTCCAAACGACTAATGATTCAAGATTATACCTTCGTGGTATGGCATCGCAGCACAACTGATTTTGCATGAAGCAAACCTGGGTACAAGATACTCAAAAGATGCCCCATCCGCTTCTTGCAGATAACATCTCTGCCCACCAAAACCTCAGCTTGATCAACATAAGGAAGGCTAAACTTGGGTAGTCCCGTTACGCAAGGGTCAGTATATTTCAATTCAAGGCTGAAGATTTCGAGCCTCGGTGCAGCTACATCGATGTCAAGCCAGTCATAACCGGACAACTTCAGGTTTAGCAACTGAGGTGCGCATATCCTGATTCTAATCCTCGGATCATGGCGTTCATCTTCAGAGATTTCCAGATTCACAAGACACGGGAAATTCACAGAAAGATCGACGTGATTTAGCTCAAGAATAAAAAAATCACAGAGGCCACTATACAGCTTCAAAGTAGTCAGCTTATGGAAACACGAATCACCACCATTGAAACTGACACCTCTTAGCTCTAAAGTTTTCAGATTGCTTTGTACTGTAGATTCGAACAGATCAGTGAAATCGAAACAATCAAGAAGACCAATGATAAGGTGCTGAGTATCATGAGAAATGGCATACTTGATCACCTTACTATACAAGTCAATGTCGCAGCCAGGATAGTCCTCCAAGCTAATCTTGTTGACTTTGAGTTGGTAGTGGAGGGACAAAACCTTATCAACGAATCTCTCGAAACTCGAATCATTTCGAAAGGATTGAGAGTCCAGATTAAGCACCGGGACATACTTCCATACGCATCTCCACCGTCGATTTAACACGGAGGTTTGAACAGCCATTTTCGTGTCGAGAAACGATAGAATGTGGTAAAGAATGGTGTCAGGAAGATCGCTTAACCTGTCCATGGTAGAAGCAGAGTAGCCATTACGGCGTCTCTTTCGAGCTTTCTTTGACCGGCAGCAGCATTTCTCCTCCATAGCGATCAACTGAACATATAAACAAGCAGAACCGGAATGATTAGAAGCAGAGAAACGGTTAGAAACGGAGGAGCTAACAGAGAACTTGCCGCCGATGAGATTATCGCCTCACCTGGAGAGTGAAGAAGGAATCGAATTAGGGATTTTAGGGTTTCTGAATGGCGGGAGTTGCAGAGCGAAAATGTCAAAATGCTGGGAAATTGAAACGACTATGGGGTTATTTATTTATTTTGTTTTTCCGTTTTCTTTTTTTATTATTTTCAAATTTGTGACCGACCGCTAAGGCTTTAGATTTCGGCCCTTGTTGTTTGGGCCCTGAGGGCCCAATGTTGTCATGGCTGAGGGCTTATATATTCTTGATGGGCCAGGCCCAATCAAAAGATTGTGGGTGAGTCGGTCTTTTTTTCGGTTCAATCACGCTACTTTGGATAAGTAGCGAGATCATATAATAAATCAAAAGTAACTAATAGTTATGTTTTTGTAAGTTTTAAATGTTTTGCCAGATATAATTCTCAAATTTGGCTTAGCACGTGTTTTAAATCAACTCATTTACGGTTCTGTGTTTTAACCTATAGTGGATCTGTGTCACAATGTATGAGATGTAGAGGGACTAAGGTGGGTTAGTTCGTGGAGAGCATGCACATAAGGTTACATTCGAGTGTACTTTCAGTTGGATCTACGATCTAATCGAATTGAGTTGTATTAGCGCTCGGTAAGCAGTCATGGTTGCTACACCGACTTCAAATGCAATTCCTCCAACTTGGTTAATGTTACAATTCAAGACATGAAAACACCAACTCAATACGCACTCAGGATCAATATTTAATGCAAAAGAGAAGACAATCCCACCCGGTTTGATGACATTGTTGGGGCCCGTAAAACCAAGCGAAATCAACCAACCCTGTTATCATTGCAGATTTGGGTAGTTTCACTCGTGTAATGCAATGCTCCGTGAGTGAGTTTCACTCTCTTACCTGTTTCACACGTTCGTGAATATTTGTTTGAGAGTGGTTATGACGCGCTAGACAAATGCACGAGCGTGTGTAAGATGGAGAGTGAAGCCCCACTCTCACGTTTGTTGTGCCCGCGCAAAACTTACCGAAACTGTGTTTGTCAACTCTCAGTCGGGTCAAAGAATGGATCCAATTATTTGTCCTATTTTACCAAGCCGGGTATGAGCCGACCCGGTAATTTTATCCACATAATCTGGATAAGGCCTTAAAGGCTGGGGCCCATTTAAAAAAGTCCATAAAAAATTAAGGCCCCATTTACTATAAATTATCTTAAATTATATAATAGGGTGAATTATATAATTTAGATAATTATAATTCATAATTGAAATACTGTTTACTTGGCATTTGTAAATTAAGAAATTAAATAATTTCATAATAATAATTGTGTTCATCACTTATTGAATTACAAATTATGTATACTTCTAGAATTCAAAGGAATGACATATAACACCCGCAATAACTCGACTAATTATTAGCACATTCATCATGCCACATTTGATTTGCAATCCCGTCACGCTTAGAAGCCATTTCTCGCACCTGTGATGAAGACGTCCCAAATTCTATACGAGCCATAGATTCACTTGTTTCCGCTTGACCATCACTCTCTTCGAACTCTGCAAATAGGGTGTCCCCTTGTGCATGCATCCGAATAAAGTTGTGAATCGCACAACATGCTAGAACTTTTCTCTTACTGTAGGCCATACCAATGATCCACCAATCTCCACACAGTCGTCGGATTGTTGTGGTTCATGATTCATACTAAATACTAATAATCACATTATCATGTGTGAGCTAGTACATATAAACAGTATACTCATGTTATGAAACATAAACTCAACAATCTTAGAACTTGCATACGAAATAACATTTAAATCATTATGGCTTTACGATAACAAACTGTAGACAACTATTTAATATAGTTATTTGCAATCCCACTTTCTTTTCTTTTGTTGTCCAGCTGCCTTTCATTGGATTGGAGTTAGTTGGTGGGGGAATTGAAAACTGGTTCTGTTTTAAGCGAAAAAGTAACTTTCCCGATCTTTGAATTGTAAAATCAGTATTATATAATTTTAATAAGCATCTATTTTCTACCTATATAATTTGACCGGAATGATGAAACAATTATGGGGTCGTTTAGTATCACTTTATTTCCACTTTGATTTCACTTTCAATTATTCTGATTTCAAAAATTAAAATAAATCATGTTTAGTATCACTTTACTTTTATTGATTTGGAAACCAGTTTTGAAAACCATCATCATTTTTTAAAGTGGGAAAAAGTTGATTTCAAAAATTAATTTTTGTTTTCGTTTTCTGATTTTAACAGGCAAAAATTCTGGAGCTATTAAAACAACCCACTATTCAAATACAACCTCTGACTTTTTATTTTTATTTTTTTTACACCATAACCAAGACCGTGATACAATCAAAATTACAGAATATGGTCGAAAGGCGTGATTCAATTGTAAACAAAATATGGAATAATCATCAAAGTATTTGATTGACTCGGTGATTCATCATACGTAAAACAAGTAGTTGTTATCTAGGCTATTTTGTAATGAAATTAGTCTTCTCATAATTTTCATTTAAACCAATTTCAATTTCAGTTTTCAATTTCTCAAAAAATTAATTGTGCCAACTAAACTTGTTTTCATTTTCAACTTTCACTTTGATTGCAATTTGTCTTTGTTTCCAAATTGTCTCTGTTTTTTAATCAAACCAAAATTGATACTAAACGGGCTCTATATAATTAGATTCTTTAATTTTGCAACTGAACTAGGCTTGGCAATGGGTACCCACGGGCCCGGATACCATATATCCACCACCCACCCGTTTATTAAATGGGTATTACCCGTACCCGCCCGCCAAGACTAAATGGGTATAAAATCCATACCATCCCCGCCCCGACATGGGTATCGGGTTTACCCGGTACCCATTGGGTGAACCCCAAATCTCTATGCACCTAGATTGCAAAGAGATTTTTGAGATGTAGCTACGTTTTTATAGCATTATGGTTTCGAGAGGGAACGACAGACTGCTCGATCGATGAGTTGAAGTGAAGAACTTAATGAGTGAAGGAGAAATTGGGTTTAGTCTGTTAAACATAGATGATATATTATGGCTAATACAACGTTGTTTCATACTGGGTACCCACTGGGTTGGGTATGGGGCGGATACCTTGAAACCCGTCCCCACCCGTTACCGCTCTAACTGGGTACCAGGTTTGCCCATACCCGTCAACTTTACCCAGTCAACGGATAATCCCCACCCAATTTGGCCGGATTTTGGGTGGGTACCCGATTTCTAGGTACCTATTGCCAAGCCTAAACTGAACACCTATTTTGGTGTATTACGAAATTATTTGAGTTGATTATGTAATTTTTATAATAAAAAGTCACAGTGAACAGGCCTAAATAATTAAATTCTATTTCCGATCTTCCGACCGCCGTTCTTCCTCTTCTCCATCGCCGGCGCTGAAGATTTGATTTTCCACCGTCGCCGTTCTTCTACGCCGGTGAAAACGAACAATTCATAGCTCCCTATCTTTTTTAATTGTTTCAAATTCAAATGAACTGCCTGGAATTAAACTATCTGTGACTAGTCAACGCGTCGTCGGTAGAATATTTTGATTTCAACGGTAGGCAAACGGCCACCGTGGCCAAGTCGCCGGCGACCTCGCCGCCGTTAAGTGTTGACAAAAAATCTGTGGTTGGCATTTCGTAGCAGCAAAGTTATGATGTCAAAGCGATAGATACCATAAAAAAAAAACAAATATAAAGGCCGCAAGCATATCTTCTCGATTCTCCGCACAAAAAAAAATGGAAGCTATCAGTTCCACGAAAACCTTCACCCTTCCCTTTCAGAACCCAATCTCCAGCAGTTCCCGCCTCACCAATTTCAGATTCCGCACGCAACCTGTTTCCAATCTCCATGGAAGAAGAAACTCGTCGAGATCCAAGCTCTTCGCTTCGTCAGCTGTTTCAAGTGCAGCCGATCGGATTTTCGGCGATCCAGCAATGGAAGAATCCATGAATGTCGGACCGGAAGAAGAGGAGGAAGAGGGAGAAAAATTTGACTGGTTTGCTTACTGGTATCCAGTAATGCCGGTCTGCGATCTGGACAAGAGAATCCCGCACGCGAAGACGGTGTTAGGTCTCGATTTGGTGGCGTGGTGGGATCGGAACGAAGGTGCATGGAAGGTGTTCGACGATATGTGTCCTCACAGATTGGCTCCG
Source organism: Linum lewisii (assembly GCA_034768395.1). NCBI lineage: Eukaryota > Viridiplantae > Streptophyta > Magnoliopsida > Malpighiales > Linaceae > Linum > Linum lewisii. The sequence continues at coordinate 64,031,338 of CM068301.1, read as the reverse complement.
CTTTCTGAAGGGAGGATTGATCAATGGGGGAGGTTGCAATGTGTGTATCATGGTTGGTGTTTTAATGGCGCTGGAGAGTGTAAGCTCATTCCTCAGGCTCCTCTTGATGGCCCTCCGGTAAAAAGAAATTGATTCTCTTACACCATTAATAGCTTCTGAAACTGTGAAGTATGAATCCTGTCTGAGCCATAATTGGCTAATTGCGTTAGAGTTGCTGATTGCTGGTTGCTAATCCCTTTTTGGTTATGATTGAAAGAAGTTTGAAATTCAAGAAATTTGCTCTCATTTTGATAGTTCATTGCTTGAAATGTTGTAGAATTGTGTTTTGTTGATCTCCATAGGTACACACATCCAAGAGAGCTTGTGCATCAGTATATCCAAGTACTGTCCAGAACGGTATTTTGTGGGTTTGGCCAAACAGTGATCCCAAATACAGTGATGTTCTTTCAGTGCAGAAGCCTCCATACATTTCAGAGCTAGATGATCCTTCGTTCACTAAGCCAATGGCGAATCGAGACTTCCCTTTCGGGTATGGACTGCAAATTTCGGAACTTAAGGTCCATTGTAGTTGCTGCTTACTTCAGAGTTCTTTATTGTTGATTGCTGATAGTTCTCACTTGATGTGACTGAAATGTGTGTAGGTACGAAATCTTGACTGAAAATCTGATCGACCCTTCTCATGTCCCGTACGCACACTTCAAGCTGCTCCCGAATCCGACCCCGAAAGAAAGTTAGGAGCTTTGCTATACTAGAATCTCGTGAATTAATTCGTGGTACCACTAAAGAAAAATCACTGTGTTTTGTAATTTGTGGTATCACTAATGACACTACATTGTTTATGCAGAAAGGGTTGACAGAGAAGGAGGCACTCCGGTCGAAATGAAGTTAGAAAATTTCGGTATAAATGGATTCAATACTGCTAGATTCGGAGGAGAGAGCAAGTTCATAGCACCTTGCGTGTACTACTCTTCTGTCAGCGTGACAGCACTTCGAGAGCTTTCGAGAAAAGAAGGCAATGGTTCAGCATCAGCAGTTCCAAAAGTGAAGGTAAAAAGAAACACAGAAATTGGTTCTTTGTTATATCTACATTGAAACAGATGACCTTTTGCAGTACTGATATGCTTTGCTTACTGTTATTCAAATTTCTTCAGGATTCATCAGCTCAAGCACCAGAGAAGAGAGTGCTCCTTGTCTTCTTCTGTATCCCAGTTGGTCCTGGAAAGAGCAGATTGATCTTTTCATTTCCAAGGAACTTTGCAGTCTGGGCAGATAAATTAATCCCCAGATGGATTTCTCATGTGGGGCAGATGCTTGTTCTTGATTCAGACCTGTATCTTCTTCATCTGGAGGTAACACCATCTTCTTGTCTAAAAGCTCTCATCTTTACTCTGATTACAACCCTAGTTTAGGTCGTCGATGATGATACCGAACTCTCAAGTTTTGGAACTGTTAATTGAGATCCTTTTTATGGTTCAATCTTTCAGGAGAGGAAGGTAATGGAAGCAGGGATTTCCAACTGGAGTAAAGCTTGCTTCATGCCAACAAAGGCTGATACACAGGTGATTGCTTTCAGGAGATGGTTGAGAAGATACTCAGGTGGGCAGATCAACTGGGAGCAAAGTTCAATGGTGTTCTTCCTCCAACTCCTCCTAAAGAACAGCTCATGGACAGGCAAGCATTTCCTAATTTTCTCGAGTTTTCGTGTTTTTAGGTTCTTAGGTCTAAGGATGACAATAATACCTGCCATTATAGTTATCCAGCAGAACTCGAACCTGTCAAACAGGATAAAACCCAAGTTGACCGGGTATTTTTAGGATATATGTAAACCTGAAAATCGTTACATGCAGGTACAAGTAGGGTATGAATATTGACGTATATGAACTGAAGCCGAACTGGTTATGATGAGATATTTTGTATTTATAATAGTGGTGCTTCCAACTGACAGCGAAATGGACGAACATGTTCAATGAGAGGACTCCAACCATATAGAAACTAGGCAAATCATATAACAGATAAACACGGTATTTCTAGTGTCGGTCATAATAGTCGTCACTGATTCCAACTTCACCCTTTGCTGTTGTTTTCTGGTTCTATTTCATCCAGGCACTGGTCCCATGTGGTGAACTGCAGCAGCTGCAACGGAGCATACAAAGCTCTGAAAGCAGTCGAGGTAGCGCTGCAGATCGTCGCAGTGGCATCGATCGCCATTGTCGCCGCGACAGCTAAGCAATCGGCAGCTTTGCGAAGCAGTGTTGTTCTTGGTGTGACTGCTGCAGTGCTCTGCTATGCAGCTTCAAGGTGGCTAGCTCACTTCATTTACAAGACCTTCCATTTCCATGACTATACACATGCCCTTGTTTAAAGAAAGAAGAAAACATAACTACATTGGAAATGATTGTTGTATTACTATACATGATTTTTAATCGGGTTAAATACTTAATACATCATAACGAACGAACCTTGGACCGAATTATAAAGTGACCCTGAAACTTCAAAATATTGTGAACTGGTCTCGAAATTTTGAATCGTATTTCGATTTAGTACTGCAGTCAATGGCGACGGGTCAAATACTTAAAACGTCCGAAACTATAGGGCGGGTTACAAACTCGTCCTAAAACTTTAATTCGTTACAGAGTGGTCCTATTACTATGTATATCTTAAGTAGATTGACCTAGTGATTTTTTAAATTGAGCCCAGTACATATGAAATGACCCAGTGTCTTGATCCATCCTCGATCCGTCCTTGGAGAGAAAGCAGAGACGATTCCACACAAGGTTTGATGACATTGTTGGGCCCGTAAAACTAAGAAAATCGACCAACCCGATTATTTTTGCAAATTCGAATAGTTTCACACTTGTAACGCACGCTCCAAGAGTGAACTTCACTCTCTTAATTGTTCCATGTTATTTGGCGAGAGTGATTGTGACGTGCTAGACAAAAACACACGACGTGTGTAAGATGGAGAGTGAAACTCACTCTCCGCATTTGTTGTGCACGCGCTAAATCTGCGTTTATGAATCGAGTCGGGTATGAACCGACCCGGTAATTTTACCCACAGAATCCGGATAAGGGCTGCGCCGCCCAACTTGAACAGCTTCCAGAAAAATTTAAATTCCCCTTTTCGAGCTTCCAACGGCCGTTCTTCCTCTTCCCAATCTCCGGCGCCGAAGATTTTGACTCCATGTCTTATACGGCGGTGGAAGCGAACAATTCACAGATCACTAGCTTCTTCCTCCTCGTCTTCTGCTCATTCAATTTGTACCTTCTAGAATACTCTGACAGAGTAGGCAAGCGGCCCCGTGGCCATGTCGCCGGTGACTGCGCCGCCGTTGAGTGATGATGTCAAGGCGATAGATACCAAAAACCAAACAAAATATAAAGGCCGCAAGCATATCTTCATGGAAGAAGAAACTCGTCGAAAATGGAAGCTATCAGTTTCACCAAAACCTTCACCCCAATCCTCAACAGTTCCCGCCTCACCAATTTCAGATTCTGCACACAACCTGTTCCTAATCTCCATGGAAGAAGAAACTCGTCGAGATCCAAGCGATCCAAGCTATTCGCTTCGTCAGCTGTATCAACTGCAGCCGATAGGATTTTCGACGATCCACTGCTTGAAGCAGCTGTGAATGGCGGACCGAAGGAGTACGAGAAATTCGACTGGTTTGCTTACTGGTATCCGGTAATGCCGGTTTGCGATCTGGACATGAGGTTACCGCACGCGAAGACGGTGTTGGGTCTCGATTTGGTGGCGTGGTGGGATCGGAATGAAAGTGCATGGAAGGTGTTCGACGATATGTGTCCTCACAGATTGGCTCCGCTTTCTGAAGGGAGGATTGATCAGTTGGGGAGGTTGCAATGTGTGTATCATGGCTGGTGTTTTAATGGCGCTGGAGAGTGTAAGCTCATTCCTCAGGCTCCTCTGGATGGCCCTTCGGTAAAAAAATCGATTTCTCTTACCATTAATAACTCCTGAAAAATGTGAAGTATGAATCTGGTTTGAGCCATAATTGGCTAATTGCTTTAAAAGAAGTTTGAAATTCAAGCAATTTGCTCATTTTTGACAGTTCATTGCTTGAAATGTTGTAGAATTGTGTTTTGTTGATCTCCATAGGTACACACATCCAAGAGAGCTTGTGCATCAGTATATCCAAGTACTGTCCAGAACGGTATTTTGTGGGTTTGGCCAAACAGTGATCCCAAATACAGAGATATTCTTTCAGTGCAGAAACCTCCGTACATTTCAGAGCTAGATGATCCTTCGTTCACTAAGCCATTGGCGAACCGAGACTTCCCATTCGGGTATGGTCTGCTGATTACTTCAGAATTTAAGGTCCTTTGATATTGCTGCTTACTTCATAGTTCTCTTCAGCAGTTCTTGTTGATTATTGCTGGTTCTCACTTGATGTGGCTGAAATGTGTGCAGGTACGAAATCTTGACCGAAAATCTGATCGACCCTTCTCATGTCCCGTATGCGCACTTCAAGCTGCTCCCGAATCCGGCCCCGACAGACAGTTAGGAGCTTTTCTGTACTAGAATCTCGTTAATGAAACTGCTGAAACTGCACTGTGTTTCTTAATGTGTGGTATCACTAATGACACTGCATTGTTTCTGCAGAAAGGGTTGACAGAGAAGGAGGCAGCCCGGTCGAAATGAAGTTGGAAAAATTCGGTATAAATGGATTCAATACTGCTAGATTTGGAGGAGAGAGCAAGTTCATAGCACCTTGCGTGTATTACTCTTCTCTCAGCGCGACAGCACTTCGAGAGATTTCGAGAAACGAAGTCAACGGTTCAGCATCAGCATTTCCAAAAGTAAATGTAATAACACAGGCATTGGATCTTTGGTATATATAAACATTGAAAGCTCATCTCTTTTGCAGTCTGATATGATTCTGATATGATTTCCTTACTTTGATTCAAATGCTTCAGGATTCATCAGCTCAATCACCAGATAAGAGAGTGCTCATTGTCTTCCTCTGTATCCCAGTTAGTCCTGGAAAGAGCAGATTGATCTTCTCGTTTCCAAGGAACTTTGCAGTCTGGGCAGATAAATTAATCCCCAGATGGATTTCTCATGTTGGGCTGAATCTTGTTCTTGATTCAGACTTGTATCTTCTTCATCTGGAGGTAACACCATCTTCTTGTCGAAAAGCTCTCATCTTTACTCTGATTACAACCCTAGTTTAGACCGTCGATGATGATACCGAACTCTCAAGTTTTGGAACTGTTAATTGAGATCCTTTTTATGGTTCAATCTTTCAGGAGAGGAAGATAATGGAAGCAGGGATTTCCAACTGGAGTAAAGCTTGCTTCATGCCAACAAAGGCTGATACGCAGGTGATTGCTTTCAGGAGATGGTTGAGAAGATACTCAGGTGGGCAGATCAACTGGGGAACAAAGTTCAATGGTGTTCTTCCTCCAACTCCTCCTAAAGAACAGCTCATGGACAGGTAAGCATTTCCAAATTCTCTCGAGTTTTCATGTTTGTAGTTTGACCCCCAAATTCTTTAGATAGACCCTTACATTTTTTGTAATTAAATCTTGGTTTGTCAAGTCACGTTGAGTTAGTGAGTTATTTATGTGTGATCCAATTTTCACCGGTTCCAGTAGCCTATGGATTGGAGTCAGTTTGGACTACATGTGGGTTGTTCTAAAGATTCCAGTCGGATTTACATAGGCTCCACTAACTTTCAAATCGAGATCTGTTTTGATCGTTTCAAAATTTTCACGAATTCTAATACCCTTTAGATCGAGGTATATTTTTCACAAGTTCCATCAGCCTTATACAATAGATGAACGTGGTATTTCTAGTATCGGTGCATGATCTTCGGTCACTGATTCCATCTTCACCCTTTGCTGGTGTTTTCTGGTTCTATTTCATCCAGGTACTGGTCCCATGTGGTGAACTGCAGCAGCTGTAATGGAGCATATAAAGCTCTGAAAGCAGTCGAGGTAGCGCTGAAGATCGTCACAGTGGCATCGATCACCATTGTTGCCGCGACAGCTAAGCAATCTGCAGCTTTGAGAGGCAGAGTTGTTCTTGGTGTGACTGCTGCAGTGCTCTGCTATGCAGCTTCAAGGTGGCTAGCTCACTTCATTTACAAGACCTTCCATTTCCATGACTATACACATGCTCTTGTTTAAAGAAGAAGAAAGAAAACATTGCTACACTAGCTAAAAAACGGTGTATTATTTTGGTATATTTATATCATATGTAGTAAAAACCGGCGTTTTCAAAATTGTATCTGTATGTTAAAAAGGTGAGACTAATGATATGTGGTTCAGCCGCTAAATTCATTATTATATTAAAAGAATGAGACTAATGGTATGCGGTTCAGGCACTATATTCATTATTATATTGAAGTCATATCAGTCTTTTTTAACAAGTGGTTCATGTCTAATCAGTCGGACTGTCTATACCAGTACGGTTTTGAAAACACCGGTTAAACTTAAAACCATATTCATAGCTTAAAGAAAGAGGGATTTGAAATCTTGAAATGTACCAGTTCTACCACACATTCTGGTACAACAAACTGGGGAAAGATCTCTCTACAACTTCTGAAACATCTGATTCAGGTACAGCCATTATTTTCCGAACAATTTTTCGGATTAAGAAGATGAAACACATGAAGCAAAGAAGACCATAGGAAGAAAACTTGGACAACAACGATATAACTGTGTCATGCTCGATGTAACAATCTATGGCTCTCCACCAAGTTCCTCGCGGAGGTTGTTGTACGGGTATACTTTCGGTGCCTGGGACACAACAGCAAGGACGAGCGATGTGTGATTTAGTCATTGTATGTATGAACTGAATTCGCGAACCAAGAAGTATAAACATAAAGGATGCAGTCATGATGCAAAGTTAAGACATGAAACAGTTGTCGAAACTATTAATCTATTCTCACTCATGAACAAACCAGAGCATGGTATTCAACTAATGATGTACGCCTAAAAAACACTGTAACTTCAATCAAACTAAGCCCCTAACAAGACCTACAACTGGAGTTCTGCCACAGGAGACAGGACCTGATTACAGGCTCAGTTCACAGTCGCTAACATCGCTACTGTTATCATTTATCATGTATACCTCAAGCCCTTGTATGTAACAGTACGTGCATAAGGAAATTCCAAATATCGAGCAAACGAACTTACTTGACAACCACACATATCAATATCATACTTTTCTCTCAACAGAGAATCATGGCCTCCGTTTTAAAGCTTCATTGCTTGTTATTGATTAATACATTTATTAACACTGCGTTCCCTACTTCTACTCGACTTTCATTTGTGATCGGTCATGCGTGCCCTACTGAATCTCCATGTCCTATACTGTTTGCTAAAATCTCAAAACTAAACATCTTAACATGTAGCAACACACATCACTGTAATGGACAACACAAAATAGACACACTATGATGCCTCAATTTTCATACACTATTTCCTATCTCATTGTTTGTATAACTGCAGCTAAACAAATCTTAACCTAAATCGTTGTTCTTTAAACAGAACCAAGAAGTTCAACCATGAACCATCCAATACTAATCGAATCAAATGCACCGGAATCGGACAACAATGCAACAATTCATCAGCAGAACTTGTAAACCAGTAGACACAAGTTCTAATTTCGCAGAGAGTGAAGTGTACTTACAAAGGGAATCTTAGATGCTTTGTCATTCCACACGGCCAGTAACCCTAACGAGGCAAAGAAGCTCAAACCTCCACACAACCAAGCCAGAGCTTCATACTGTCATCAAAACCAGATTTCAGTAAAATGAAAATAAAATAAAAACTAAAGAAAACAACGGAAATGAAAAGAAATTAATCACCTTTCCAACAGTATCCGCAATCCGATCGATACAAGGCTCCGGGAACGGCGTGCCGTTATCCCAAACCAATTCGTCATTCACCTCCAGCTGAATCACACATAAACAATCCATCAATCAAAACGTGAAATCGTATTTCTAGGGATTTGAAACTTTCAATTCAATGAATTTGCGAAATAAACATAATAAAAAGATTAGATAGACGAGGGATGTTAGATACTGACTGGTTTGTTGGGGACGATGTGTTTCCCGGTGGGTAGGCCCATGCCGGACCGGCCGCGGAGGGAGGCGGCGGCGGAGCGTACTACGACGCCGTTGCCGCCCATGATCCGTGAAGCCACGTTGCTCAGTCGTCCTGCCATTTTCTCGCTCTGAGTTCTGTTCTCGATTTCACCAGATCTTCTGTTTCTCTTCTTCTTTGAAAGGAACTGTTTAAGATTAAGCAACACAGTAATTCAAATTTGGGCCTATTTTAGGCCCAAACTAGACCCATAACGTTTCCCTGGTTTAGGCCCAAACAGCCCCAAATTACATTATCGCCGGCGGGAGAATCACACCGGAGCCGCAGCACGAGAATGGAGGCCGAAGAGCTGGCGGAGCTGGAGCGAGTCCAGATCGGAATCCTCAACCGGATATCCAAGCTCGAAGCTGCTCTTAATCTCCAATTCAACAACGACGACACTCGACTTCACCAGCAGCCAACGAATGCCGCCACGACGGAAGACCGTTTATCCGCGATTCTCCGGTCTAACGGCGTCACCGACTTCTCATTCAAGCGAGTCGCCTCGGATTACTACGACTGGCCATACGAATCCCGCCGTGACGTCCTCGGCGCTGCATCGATTCATCACCTCTGCAAGAGCATCGTCTTGGTACTGTTCTGGTCTTCTATTTATCGAATTGTAAATTTCACTCAGTTTTCTATTGTTTTTTTAGGATTCAGTGACTATTGGAATTTTCGTAACAACCGTAACAATATGAATCTCTGTAAGAGTCTTAGTTGTTGATGAGAGCTGAGTAATGAGCTTGATCCTTTACTCAGAACATTAGCAATTCTCAGCATAATGACATTGATGGTTGGCTTGGATCTGAACTGTGGCTTATCGTGAGGGACTTGTCCTTCTGATATTCTGATTGTTAAGCTGTTCATTTCGATTTTTCGTCAGGTTAACACACAGGCACCATCCAACGTAATCGATTGTAGTGATCGCAACAATTCGAAGTATTACGTGGTTGTTGTTCAGGTACATTACCATTCCTGAGCAAGCACTTAGCAGTTACTCTGTCCGAAAAGTGTCTGACTATCTGATGTCTACTTTGTTTGCAGTATACAGCTAGGTTTAATGCCGAATCTGTTAGAAACTATCTGTATCAACTGAATGAAGGGAAGGTAGCCAAAAAGAAATTCAACAGTAAGTGCATTTGATTTCATGATACATATCAGAATTCGTTTCACTACTGTTTCTCTATAACCAATAAGGACCCTAGCGATATACCGGTTATCACTGATCAGCAATTAGAGCTAACTGATTACTTGTGGTTGAAATTTTGCTGAAATGAAGTTTGTGTTATCCATTGAGGGCAATTGCTAGTAGTATTAAAGACCAAATGATTCTGATCACTAAAATTACGGGTTGTGGTGTTCATTTTGATTATGCAGTGAGGCTTGCGCCAGAAGAAACATCGTTCCAGTTAACTGGATTTGAACACAATGCAGTCACATGCATCGGCATGAAAACAGACATACCGGTAAGTTGTCTATGAAACTGGTTACAAGTGCTTGATTATGCTGTTGCAGGAAATACATTCCATAAGAATTGACTTCTTTTCCCATTGAATCCAGTTTCTACTTTGGTTCTTCTATTTCCAGTCACATTGCTTTTAAAACTTCAGTCTTTATCGATCATCATCGTAACTTATCACCGAGTAGTTCACATATAAAACAAAGAATAAAAACAGAACATAAAAAGAGTCGGCTGCTGGAATTGTGGACCAGAACACTTGTTCAAGTCTTCTACATGCCCTGTTGTATAACACATGCAGTTGTAACATGTTTCACAGACATCCCCAGCTTGAATGTCCTACTGTTCTTCAATTCAAAAAAGCATAGCCTTTAGTTGACCCTCTTGGTTTGTTGTCGGCTATCGATGACTATAGGGTCCTAATGTTTTTCTTTTGTGGGTCATCGTTCATTTCGAACAAATTTTGTTTATGTTAGAGTAATTAGTCTCTGTCTAGCAGTAATGAAGTCTCTAAGCTGTTCCATTCCAACAGGATTAGTAGCTCGAGCTGAGAACTGGTAGATGTCCTCTCGGGGAAGACATCAACAATCAAATCAAATGCAGAAAACGTCCAAATTTGCTCCCTTTTCCCCTGAGAAATTAACCTAATGTTATCATGTTCAACTATTAATAGTAAATATCACGTCTGTCTAAGTTTGGCATTGTCAGTTTAGAGAGGTCCACCATTGAAATTCAATGGTGTTTAGCTGTCAATCTGCGAATTGAAAAGTTTCTGTCAATCTGTTTGCCTAAACATAGATAGACAAGTAATCCAGATGCACACTACGAATATCAGTTTCGGTCTCTGGATTATATGGACAAGCATTGTCAAATCAGACAGGCATCAGATGATTAATGATCCATGTCCTTTGATAACATTTGAGGTTGCCAATGTACAGCATTCCTGTCTCTTGCCTGAACAAACCTGACTTTTTCTAGGGTCGACATTCGTATCAAGTTTCGAACTTGGTATACAGTCGATGTTTTCATCCATGCATTGGCAACCCGTTTGGAGTTCGATTAAGCAAGTATGATTTTTCGATGTTTATGGTTTCAGGTGATTCTGGACGAGGCGATTGTGAAGCTTGATCCGGACTTCTTCTGGTTGGGCGGTGGCGAGGTTGATCTCAAGCTCGGAATACGAACTTCCGAATTCGTCAGCTCAGTTAAGCCTTTCATTTTCAGCTGCAGTAGTAGTAGTAGCTCATGACAGCAGATGTAGTACATACATTCTTATGAGTACATTTCCACCCCCTAGAACTTCTGGGGCTCGTTTGGAAGTTAGGAGTCTTGAGATTTTGATTCTTACGAATTTGGGATTCAGAATGTTGTGATTCTAGATTATTTTGTGATTATAAATGTTATGTTTGGTATGTGAGGTTCGTTTAGATGTTAGGATTCTTGAGATTTTGATTCTTATGAATCCGAGATCTAGAATGTTGCAATTCTAGATTATCTTGAGATTATAAATGCTATGTTTGATATGAGAGATTATTTGAGTTTGTTTAGTGTTGAACCAAATCCCAACTAAGGGGTCGTTTGGTACCGGGGATTGAGAAAATATGAAAATAGGAGAATGAGAAACTATTCCTCTCACAATATTTTGTGATTCTAAATCCACGAATTCTCCAGAATCAAGGATTCCGCTTTCAAACAGTGTTTTTCTTCAAAATCTTTGATTCGGGATCAAATCAAACCAAACATTCCCTAAATGTCATGTTTGGTATGTGAGATTATTCAGTGTTGAACCAAATTCCAACTAAAAGTTGAGATATTCTAAATCCATGAATTCTCAAAAATCATGAATCCTGCTTTCAAAATGTGCAGGAAAAACACGAAATTCTTCAGAACCCTTGATCCATAACCAAATCTCAAATACCATACATCTCCTAATTCAGCTTGAACTAAGATTGCCCTCGATGATCTTCGCCATTACCACCGGCGAAAAAGCTCGAAAGATGAGCCTTCAAAGTTAACTATTTATGGTTAGTTAATGGCCCTAGTAGCCCTAAACCCTAAGGAAGAAGAAGCAAACACAACACAAGGGAAATGGAGAAGACCCATAACTAATATTTGGTTTGGATAAAGACAGACAAACCAACAAGAAGATATGCCCATGGCGGCTGACCCATGTTTCATGTGTTCAACATTACCTTCCACACCACCCCTATTAACTACTTTTGTTTCTCTCTTGTTATTGTTTCATAGGGAAACCACTAGTGGCGACCCAACCTGTAAACCGAAGAGCTAAAAAGGAGACCTGACTCCAACATTGATGGGACAAGACATCAGTCGTCAGTCGACACATACCCAGTACACCTAAGGCTCACACTCTCTATCACAACACACCTCATACGCCTATTGGCAACCCCCACATACTTCTCTGTCTTCCACACACGCAGTCGCCTTATAGCACACTTACGACTAATACCCTAAAACACTTACGACTCTTTGTCTCCCACGCCTTGCAAAGACTCGCCTAAGAGGCCTCAGAGGCGTGTACAAAAGAAAAGGAAGCCGACCCACACTCAACTCATTCATCAATCCACTCGATCCTCTCTTATTAGACCAACCAGCCCATCTACGCGAAACATAATCTAATACACAATCTCGAATGCAATTAAAAAGTGTGTTTTGTGCAGTAATCATACATATAGAGAGTAATCATAATCAGATGAAAAGATACAAAGAGTGTGTTTAGAAAATTAAAGCTAAGTAAATATGAATTAGGGTTTTTCATTATGAATTGGTGGCCTTCTATGTGGCTGAGCATAGTCCATCACTCCTACATTAGTACTAGTACTAGTACCATCTTCTTCTTCTTCTTCTGTAGTACTAGTACCATCCTTTGTCTCTTTAACATTGGCTTCTTGCCCTACCATCATCACCTCTCTTCCTCTCCTCATCATCTTCATGCTTCCCTGCATCGAGCAAGATCGAATCGGTATGTCTAACGGTTTACAAATGGTAAATGTTGAACTTAATTGAAACGACTGCTAGAAGAAGCATCGCATACATGACATCATTTCTATTAGAATATGGTAACATTTTTGTATGAAAACACGTGTTGTGTGTGTGATCATTTGTAAGATCCAAATTCAGGCATTCAGCTGCCATGTCATTACTTAATTGGCATGAAATTCTACATGAGTTGTCAATAAACTATTGAAAATTTCAAGATAAACGAAAAACTGATTGATATTATTAAAGTAAGGCATATGGTGCTTGAAATATACGTGAGTGATATTTTTTTCACAGATGAGCATCAATAATCACGAGAGAGACGGTTTATATGTACATATATGCAAGTGCAAAATCCGAAGCAATCCTACCTCAGGAGCAGACTCCCACGGCAAATATTCAGCTTCGTCATCGACATGTACACGACGGTTCAACATCAGATGTCGAGCATTGCATGCATGCAAAGAAAGAGAGACGATGATCACAAGGCAAAGAAGAACATGAGACATCGAAATCGACATCAACGCTGACAAGATCAATCTAGCTAGATCAAGAGAGTTTGATCTTATAAGGAGTTTTGTATAGTGTTGTAGTGGATGTTCTATGGGCTAGGGTTATGAAGTTGGGGGTATTTATAAGAGGGAAGAGAGAAATACGAAGCATTATGCATTAATTGCATGGATATATACGTCTACGTATGAAATGGGCGGGAAGAATTGAAGGCTTTTATTTAAGAGAACATGCAAATGTTTGGTCTATTTATAAGGAAACCCTAGAAACCCCAATGTTACAAGATATCATTGGTGGCCTTTCCTTTGTCCCCAAGTAATGTAGTTCATATATATGCAAGTGGTGGATAACCAAGATAATTAAACGGTATAAGATTCATTCAGAATCCTCTTCTAACAACTCGAGTTATTGGGATGCAACGGTTCTTGACATAATGGATATTATTTCGATTTCGGGTGGAATAGTGAAAGATGGTTAAGACGTTCATGTTTAGCATCGGTTTCATTTTATGTGTTTTGCATGAATGTGAAATGTAAGTGTGGTTTTATATTGTTCTGCTTCTTTGTCAAGAACCGTTGCATCCCAATAACTCGAGTTGTTGGGAGAGGGTTCTGAATGGATCTTATATTGTTTACTAACATACTCCCTCAAACGAAAGCCCATGAAAGGGGATTGGAGTTTGCAAATGTCTACCAAGTCTTATGCAAGATAAATTATTATACTGGGGTTACCGGGATTCGATACCAAAACCTTTCGGTCATAAAAACACTGATATGAATCAACAAAAATTCAAGCTTATTAGTTATTTAGTTAATATTGATCAAAAATATTGTTTTTTAAAAGGGTTAATACACCTTTTTACCCCTCTACTATGCAAAGTTAACAAACATACCCATTTACTATTTTCTAACTGATTTAACACCCTCTACTTTGAAAACTTTAACAAATATGCCCCTCTGTTTAATTTTTCATTTATTTTTCATCCGATGTGTTGATTGTACGTGTCACGTCATATTATTTAGTTAATATTGATCAAATATTGTTTTTTAAAAAGATGAATGCAAATTAATTTACCCATTTAGTCATAAAGAAGGGGCCCACTAAGGGGAACGAAATGGGCCTAAGTTTCAGACGGTGGGGGAATATCTGCCGCCGACCAAGACAACGTTCATGGGCTCCACCGCCCAACTTCCCCTTCCGCCGGTTACAACCACTCGACCCACATTATATCGTCTTATCGCGTTGTCATCCGTGTTTCACTAATGCAGTTCGTATTTTAATATAAACGGACTATTATGTCATTGCAGTCTATATTTACTAACGCAGTCTGTTTTTTATAACCAGTCACTTACTAACACAGTCCACTTTACTAACACAATCCGTTTTTACTAGCACAATCCGTTTTTACTAACACAATACATTTTTTTACTAACACATTCCGTTTTTTTACTAACAGCACGTGTGGAATTTGTTTTATTCAATTTGAGCCCAATAGGCCTAACCCACTAATAAGGTAGGGTTAACTTGAGGTCTTCAAACTCCACTCCTCCTCCTACCCTCATCTTCAACTCAGGGCGATTTTCCGATGGCTTAAATTCTCATATAATCGAGTTCAATCTCGTCAGACTATAACCGTAACTGAATTATATTTAGTCAACCGAATTCAAATGATTTCGGTCAAAATACCAAATTCATAACCGTGATCAATTTCAAATTGATTAAAATCAAAATTGATCGATCATGAACGACTAATTCTCTACGAGATCAATCAAAGAAAACGGAGACCAAAATTCTATATAGGTTATATAGATGAGTAAGAACAGATCCACTTGAATCAACAGATCGGCCTATGACTCGTTGGGCCCAGTTTGGTTTGGTTCGGCCCATTTTACAAGACAGAAAGCTAATATCCATTGGGCTTCCGAAAGCCCATAAATTTATACTAAATTCGTAAAATACAGTCGGAGAAGACTACACGAACTATCATCAGCCGGAAAATCCCCTTTCCCCAAATCGCTCTGAATTCTGCATTTCAAAACCCTAAAAATCCGTCAATGTATCCGTTAGCTCCTTCAACGCAGATGTCCGTTGTTCATTCTCGTCTCTCGTTTCTCTAATTCAGTGGCTGACGGTGATTCACCGGTGGCGGAAGAAACAGCACCGGCAAGTATCTTTCGTTGAGCTGAATCTGTAGTCATCGGCAAATAGTTATGGAGTACAATCGTCGTAGACAGTTAGGGAGAGCTTCAAACTGGCGCCACTGTGATGGAGATTCTACTGACAGGTTAAGCTATCTTCCAGACTTCATTCTTTACCACATACTTTCGTTTGTTGACACCAAAACCGTCGTCCAAACCTCTGTATTGTCCCGACGGTGGAGGTGTGTCTGGAAACATGTACCTGCTCTCAATTTTTCAATCGATTCGCATGGTACTTTTGTGGACAAGGTTTTGTCACTCCGCTACCCGACTAAAGTCGATAAGATCAGCTACTTGAACATTATATATACAGAGGAAGATGGACAGGAAAACGAAGCAGAAGAAGAAGATGATGATGATCCTTTAGTTGTAAAGCTAGTCAACTACGCCGTCTCTCAGGAAACTCGACATTTAGAATTGTGCATTGGCTATGAGGAATTACATTATGGTTATAAGTTCCCTCAATCTTATGGCTCGATCTCCAACTGCAATCTCAATACTCTACATTTAACGGGTTTTGTCATTGATGATCGATTTGAATCCTTTGGCTTTCAGCTGCTGACTAAGTTAGAATTTATCGGTTGTATATATGAGTCTGATCAGGAGCTTCTGGATCCCTTTACCAAGTTTCCTTGTTTGAAGAACTTGCGTATCGAGAGTGATGGAAACATCTTTCGCGGCAAGCTTAAGAGGTTGAGGATTTCCGGACTCCAGTTGCATAGCCTCGAGCTGGAAAGAATGGATTTGGCTGGGATCGAAATATGTGCACCTATGCTCAAATCTTTCAAACTTTGGCATTGCTGGGCTTGTGGACCGTTATTGGAGCTAGCATTTCCTTCTCTTGATTGTGCTGATATTGAAATCAATTCGTCATGGCGTGCTGAACCGGAACATGTGGTCCTTATGCTGAAAGCTTTTCATAATGTAACATCTTTGATTGTGAGGAAGAAAACCATCAAGGTATACCTTAGCCTCCATTCTTGCATAGTGTAAGTTTTTACTTATAACCCATGTGAACTTAAAAAGTTTCGAGTTGGTTCTTCTATATGTAGGTACTCTGCGAGGATTTTGAGTTTCTGGAGCAACAACCATCTCCATTTACGAGGTTGGAGAATTTGAAACTGGACCTGTGGCTGAATGACTGCAAGATACCTTATAGGTTGGTGAGTTACTTTCTCAAAGGATCCTCTTGCGCATCCCCGATTATCAAAGCTTTCCAAGAAATCGGTGCCTTACTGTAAGTTATGGTTTAGCCTACACCCTTTGGTTGTTGTATTTGGATTAGTAGATGTTGCAAGAGGTACATATATGACTATGTGTAGTTGTATTCGGTTGTGTCGATACTCGATGTCTTGTTCATTCCCTGCCGATGTTATATTGATTTCGTGAACATGTTTGTATAGACCAGTCAGTGCATGAATGTTTGTGTTTACGGCATGGGATGGTTACGATAGGTGTTATCTCCTATATATGGACTGTGCTGCAAGTTGCTTGAATGATGTTAGAGTCGCTTGGTACATAGGAGTTGAGAATTAGAAGAAATTCTCAGTAAGACAATGATGTCGATATCATGATGTTGATATCATGTCGGTATCAATCCTGACAGATGACAGATTCGAGCGGTTCCTTAATTTTTGTCTATAAAGGTACCACTAATAGTTCTCATGCCTCTTCGAGTTTTTGTTCCAAAGCCTATATATATATACTAGTTTGTGCAAAGGAATAGACACTTGAACACTAATCATTGTATACATAAGACCCAATAAGTATTCATACATCTAAGGGTAGGGTAATTAGCATTAGGAGTCTCATTTCTTTGGGGTTTGTACGAAATCGTCCCATTCGTTCGAAAAAAAAACGAATCAGTCCCATACGTTTTAAATTCGAACAAATTCATCTCACCGATCACTTTTCTAGCCAAATCGAACAGTCAGCATGCGTAGTCAACAAAAAAAGCTTAGGTGGAAGGTCCAACTCGTCTATTTTGACCCAACCGGTCAAAAGAGCACACTCAGCCCAATCCCAACCCAAACCCCCCAAAACAATGAGTTTTAAACCCACGTTTCTGAACTCAGCTATTGAATCAGTCTGAAACTTCCTCATCCCTTATCTGTTTGAATCTAAAACCCCTACTCATCCGTCTCCTTCTTCCTCCTCCTCCTCCTCCTTCTCCTTGTTTTTCTTGCATAATTGTTTCCCCTATTGTAGAAAAGAAAAGTAATCCTAATTTTTTCAAATGGCAGCGATTCCAACATATAAATGCGGTGAATATGTGGTTGTTAAAAAGAAACCCGAATTCAGTAAAGCAAAGTAAAAAGGAAGAGAGAAGAGAAAGCTTTCACCTACATTGCAATGGCTGCAAGTAGAAGTAGATTATCCCCAAGTGATAGTTTATTTCGATTGTAGAGAAAGATTACAAGATTGAAGGTGAAGAAAAGGTTTCAAATAGAGAAGGAAAGAGAGCTGCAGAAAGGGAAGTCGAATAGACTTCTCAGAGACCGGGAGCTGAGTTAACAAACGTGGGTTTAAGACTCATTGTTTTGAGGGGTTTGGGTTGGGTTTGCTCTTTTGACCGGTTGGGTCAAAATAGATGAGTTGGACCTTCCACCTAAGCTTTTTTTGCTGACTACGCATGCTGACTGTTCGATTTCACCGGAAAAGTGATCGGTGAGATGAATTTGTACGAATTTAAAACGTATGGGACTGATCCGTTTTTTTTTCAAACGAATGGGACGATTTCGTACAAAACCCAAAGGAATGGGACTCCTAATGCCAATTACCTATACATCTATCTACTAATATAATCTCTAGGTCGTCTCAAAAGCCTTAGAACTTGTGCATGGACCTTATTCTCGGGAGAGATTTCCTCACACTCAAGGCGTAAAGGGTATACTTTTTTTGGTTGATTCAAAATTCCGACGGATATATTTCTGAATCCCTAATTCATGTGTTCTTCTATCTTGGTGTTGCTTTCGTTTGTTGTAATCTCAACCGATTATAAGTTCATGTAGCATCAAGATATGTCACATATGACACTCGACATGTTGCGAACGGGTACCGCTAGTAATTCTCATTTCTCTTCGAGTTCTTGAACGTTGTATACATATGAACATTCAAGCATTCATACATCTATCTATCTAAGATAAGCTCTAGTCTCGAGATCCTTAGAACTAGTCTGTGGACGGTCTTTTCATTGGGCTAATTTTCTTCGCTCTTCAACTATATGGAAATGCTCTTTTCTTAAAATGGAACTCACGATTCCGCCCTGATCCATGTTCTTCTTTGTTTTTGCTTGTACTTCGAGACCCATGCCGTTGCTAACATGACATTGTGGGCATAGCTGACGTGTTACTTGTATAAATGGTTACTTCATTAATGACTTCTTCTTACGTAAGCAAACAAAACACCTGCGTCAGGTTCATATTCCGAAACTTAGATAGGTAAGAGAACCCAAATCGGAAGAAAATCTCAACATTAAATTTACATTATTGCTTGAGATACATAACCGCCGGCGAATAATTATATATATATATATGTATTAATCTACTAACATCTTCATCTCATCATACTATACAATCATGGAGAACAAAAAAATCATCAAGAATTCTTCTGATATGTTAAGCAATCTCCCAGACTCTGTTATTCATAAAATTCTTTCATTTCTCGACCCCAAATCCCTCGTTCGAACCTCGTCACTATCCAAACAGTGGAAATGGACCTGGATACAGGGCTCCACTCTCCCATTCGACAGCACCGCCTTTCGTTCAGATTCGAGCTTCGAAGCATACATCCGCAAGGTTCTGTCCCTCCGCTCTCCGAGTAATCTGCACAGGCTCTCTCTGACTGATTACCAAGATTCCAAGAAAAAAGATTACAGCACATTCGTAGATGTTATCAGATACGCATTTGCTCATGATGTTCAACATCTCGAAATCAATCTGCAAAAAAACTCATTGGATTGGGATGAGGGATCAGATTACTCATTCTCCGATCTGTTCGACTCGACAATCTCACAGCATCACAATCTCAAGTCCTTGAGTATGGTCTTTGTCATCATCGATATCGGGTTTCGGTCCCCTGGTTTCAATATGCTGAAGAAGTTGGAGCTCCACAGATGCGTGTACACCTCCAAACATGATGATCAAGTCTTCGATTTCTTCTCTGGACTTCCATGTCTCGAGGATTTGTGGCTGGATGGTGTGCACAGCAGGGACGAAAATTGTCACAATAAGATATTCAGGGTTTCTGGGCTCCGGTTGCGTACTCTAAACATCTCGTGCAACCAGGTATGCAGAATTGCTATCAACGCACCGAATCTCAAATCTTTCGTCCTCCATAACTACTATAGGCTCGTCGAGTTCATAGAGATGGATCTTCCTTCGCTTGATCATGTTGATGTTTTGATCGAGGACGAAAGTCTTGATGATGATGAGTTTATTTGGTATGCCCACCACCATATCATCAACTCCTTCACAGGGTTGGGTAATGTTACGTCTTCTGTGAAGTGTTGGCCTAATTTCAAGGTACGCCATTCTCTAGTGTGTATTCCATTATAATCAATTTCGACCCCCTCCCAACTTCTCCCAACCGCTCGAGTTACTAGAATGTAATGGTTTCTAACGGTCTGAATCTAGGAAAAGCGTTTAGGCATATGTTTTTGAGTTTGACTGCTTTTGATCGAATGCAGACACTGAGATGCATTAGCGAGCCTATGAAAGATTAACCCTCCTCATTTACGTGGTTGGAAACTCTGACTTTTGACGGCGTGCATATAAGGACAAGGATGAGGACGAGGACGATGAGGAAGTTGATGAAGTGCGTGGGGACGAGGACGAGGTTGATGAAGTGTGTGGGGACGAGGACGAGGATGCAGACGAGGACGAGGACGAGGGCGAGATGGGGACCGTCGAATATGAATCTGTTAGTTATATATGAATGATTGGTAATTTTTATTGTATTTTGGTATCTGCACTATTGGGTTACTTAAGGGCCAAGTTATCATGCTTTGTTATTACAACCTAAATCTACCCTTCCTACATTAGGTTTCCATGGCAAATGCGTTCTCTCCTTGAGTTTAGGTATTTTCAACCTTTGATTGGTGTTAATAGCAGATTTAGGATGGTCTCAAGTTTAAAATTTAAATGTTGGGCAAAAGAATTGTTACCGAGTAGGGTTTCAGGAACTTCCGGTGACGCTTAGTCCCAGCATATTCTTTGCTCTGCTGGAATACATTCTCGCCGAACAACGACAGTACCGCCGCTATTTTCAGCCCCAAGAGAATCTACGTCAACGCTTTTACTCTGTTGTTGAACGTCTCCCAGGGCGAATTCGCCTAGAACTCAGGCAACATAGACTGGGGCAAATTCGCCCAACTAGCATAACTAACAATTTCATACAAATAAGATACTCTCTTTGTCACCTGGGTTCTGGGCGAAAATACGTATGTTTGTTTGTAAATAGTTTGAAATCGTATTTATTTGTGTAAATAATTCAATTTTATTTATTTATTCGGATGAAAAGGCCCATTATTAATATCCATAATTTTACAATTAAAAGAAGTTTACCAAACAAAAACGAAGCCCAATAAGGTGCTACTAGCCGGACATTGATAGTACTTGGGCTGGGAAATCTTATGGGCTTAAAGCCCATGTATTGTGGTACGGAATCTAGTCAATTTGGTTTCGTTGACCAATTGTGTAGTTTGACTTTGAACAATATATTTCCCGGTTAATTCAGATTCAAATTCCAACGGATATATTTCTGAATCCCTAAATCCCTAATTCATGTAGCATAAAGATAGCTTATATAATGTGTAACATATGACACTCAACAGGTTGGATATTCGATGAGGCTAAAAGAAATTCTCAGTAAGACAATGATGCCGATATCATGATGTCGATATCAATGTCGGTATCAGTCCTGACAGATTCGAACGATTCCTTAATTTTTGTCCGAAGAGGTACAACTAATAATCCTCATGCCTCTTCGAGTTTATGTTCCAAAGCCTATATAAATACCAATTTGTGCAAAGGAATAGACACTTGAACACTAATCATTGTATACATAAGAGTAAATAACCATTCATACATCTCGGTCCGTCTCAAAAGCATTAGAACTTGTGCATGGACCTTATTCCCGGGGGAGATTTCCTCACACTGAAGGCATACAGGGTATACTTTTTTCGGCATGATTCCGTCCTAATCCGAGTTCTCCTTTGGTTGTTGCCTGTATTTCGAAACCCAAAGTTCCTAACAGGACATTACCTGTGGGCCGCCTAGCATGACGTGCTACTTGTATAAATGGTTGCTTCATTAATAATTTGTTGTTACGTCAGCATACAAAACACCTACGTCAGTTTCATATTTCCGCTAACTTAGATAGGTACGAGAACCCAAAATGGAAGAAAATCTCAACATTAAATTTATATTATTATATATAATCTATATAGCGTAAGTGAATAGATATGTTTACATATAAAACTCTCTGCCGTTATATTTCAATTATGATTATGAGAAATCAGAAATGTTCTTCTACATATATAAATTAATCTACTAACCTCTTCATCTCATCATACTATACAATCATGGAGAACAAAAAAATCATCACAAATTCTACTGATATGCTATCTAATCTGCCAAACTCTGTTATTCATCACATCTTGTCGTTCCTCGACGACAAATCCGTGTTCGAACCTCGACACTATCCAAACAGTGGAAATGCACTTGGATACAAGGCTCCACTCTCCTATTCAACAACACACCCGTTTCCGTTCAAATTCGAGCTTCGAAACGTACATCCACAAGGTTCTGTCCATCCGCTCGCCGACTAATCTGCACAAGCTCTCTTTGATTGCTTACCTTGAACCAAAGCAGGTGGATTACAACGTATTCGTAGATGCTGTCAGGTACGCATTTGCTCATCGCGTTGAACGTTTAGAAATCCACCTGGAAAGCTTCTTCTGGGAGGAATCATATTACTCCTTCTTGTATCTGTTCGCCTCTACCATCTCTCAGCATCGCAGTCTCAAGTTCTTGAGTCTGGCCGGGTTCATCATCGATATCAGGTTTCGGTCCTCTGGTTTCGAAACACTGAAGGATTTGGAGCTGCGCAATTGTTGGTTCACCTCCGCAGATAAGGACTTCGATTTCTTCTCTGGACTTCCATGTCTCGAGAATTTGATGCTGGATGATGTGCACAGTAACGGCGAAAATGATAAATCGAAGATATTTAGGATTGTTGGGCTCCGATTGAGTACTCTGGAGATCTTGTCAAACCAGTTTCTCAAAATTGCGATCAACGCACCGAATCTCAAGTCTTTTGTTTTCCATAACTGCGATAGAATCATGGAGTTCACAGAGCTGGATCTTTCTTCGCTTGATCATGCTGATGTTATGATCACTGAGGAGAGACTTGTTTATTATGATCCGTTTGTTGGGTATGGCCGCCATGTCGTCAACTTCTTCGTTGGGCTGGGTAATGTGAATTCTCTTGTGCTAAACGTTCTAATCCATCTTGGGGTGTCAAAGTATTCTACATGGGCGAGAACTTTTAATGCAAGGTCTTCTCTGGCGACTGGGATCTCGTTCTATTCTATCTTTTAATGAGCGCCCTTGGATTATTAGGAACGGGGTCCCCTCCTTCCCGGTTCTCCTTCGACCTCTTCCCCAATTTTCTCCCCAAATTTCCTCATTCATTTCTCATGGCGAGTGGAATGTGCAACTACTTTCCCAATTTTTGACCAGGACTCCATTCGCCATATCTTGAGCATTCCCCTTCCTCGTACTCCACAATCGGACCACCCCATTTGGTTCTACTCAGCTAATGAGCGGTATTCGACTTCATCTGGATATTTTCTGGCACTTAGGGTTCATCCAATCAAGAAAAAACCACCCTCCCTTGCTCTTCCTTCATGCACGGGTCTTTGGCGGTCGGTATGGGATCTTCAAGTTCAAGCTAAACTGCGATTTTTTCCATGGCGATTGTGTCACAGGATATTACCAACCATTGAAGGTTTAAATTGTCGGGGAATGTCCCTCCCTTCTACTTGCCCGTGGTGTCTACGTGGACCAGAGACTTTAGAACATCTTCTTTTTCACTGTGTGGTTGCACGACGTTTTATGCGTTTTGTGAATTTGGATCTTGATTCAATCCCACATACACACCCGGCGATTACTTGGAGATTTATTCTAACAAACCGTTCTTTGGAAGGTCCACGCTGGGTCCTCGCTTGGTGGAGACTGTGGAAATCTAAGAACTGGGTTGTATTTGAAAAATTTCAAAGTTCAATACTAGCCCTTCACCGACAATTCTCCCTAGACGTTGACAACCTTTCTTTTCTTCCCGCCCCCCTTCACCCCGCTCCCCAACCTCTTCCCTCTCGTCCATCGGTCTGGACCCCTCCTATATTCCCAAGACTCAAGATTAACGTGGACGGGCGCTCGCTGCTGACCTTGGTGGTGCTAGCGGGCTAGTGGTTTGTGATTCCTCCGGGGGACTCTCTTCGCCACAGGTATCTCTTACCCAGGTATTACTAACCCCTTTTTGGTTGAATTGCTAGCTGTTCGTGATGCTTGCTTCCTCTGCCGGGATTTGGGATGGTCTGAAGTTGACATTGAAGGAGACGCCACGGAGGTCTTGCGAGTGGTTTCAAACCGGCTCTTTCTCTCTCGGGATGGGGGTTCCCTCGTGGCTGACATTTGCTCCATGCTCTCCTCACTTCCTCAGCTCCGGCTTCTTGCGGTCCCACGGCAAGCTAACATGACTGCCCATTATGTGGCTCGTCATGCGCTTCGTAGCCTCCCAAGTCGGGGTGTGGTAAACCTTACGACTTGGGTGTGCCCTTAATTCTTTGTATGCATGTCTATCTCCGGCGCTCCTGCGGGAGTTATCTAAGGAAAAAAAAATTGAATCCCTTTTCTCCTCTGATTTTATTACCGTTTATATTTACTGTTTTGTTTATATTTGCATCCCTCTTAATGAGCACAATTAAGTCCAATTTTTTTTTATTCATACAAGCATTGACAAAAAGGGATATTCATAGGAGTTCCCTACTCCAAGATACCAACATGGATATATAGATGAAAGTGTATGGATATATAGTTGTTTACCTACCTAACCAACTCGTCATCTCCTACCTCCGATATCTCTTTTTGTCGGTGTATAGATGTATCAAAATTTGATGTTAAGAGGATGAAAGTTCAAACGGAAAGACCAAAACGGCAAAGTAGTCAAAGTAGAAGTAGGTAAAATGAACGATTTATAGTATAGAGGCTATTTGTTAAGTTGATAAAGTAGAGGGAGAAAAATGATATTTTCCCTTTATACTATTAGACCATCTCACATGCATTAGCTAAAAATGCTATTTTAAGCTACTTTTTCAAGTTCTACCCACAGTTTTCAATGTCGTATCCTGTCTCCCGGTTGGACCGGTCCGATCATGAACCAGTCAGCTCTCCGGCACCGATAAATTCCGGTTCAATCCTAATTTTCTCATTAAGTCTTTGAACCCTTGACCTTGCCGGCTCAACCCCCGGTCCGGTTCTGAAAACCTTGGTTTTACCCATACAAAAAGTGAATATACTCCAATGCTCTTTGGCTAAATTTAACTTTAGCCATTTACATAAATCTAAATTAGTGTTAATCTCAATATTTTTTTAAATAATTGGTTAATCATTAGGCTTGACAATGAGTATCTTGAAATCAGGTACCTATCCGAAATTCATGTTTGTCATATGCAATGAGCGGATCCATGTTTGTCATGTCTATTTTAAGATTAATGTATTGTACTCTTGTTAAAAAAAAGTTCACCCGAATAAATAAAAATTACATTAAAATGTTCATGAAAATTAATTAACACATATGATGAATCAATTATTAAAAAATAATGTCGAGATTAACACTAATTTAGATTTACATGAAAAAATAAATAGCTAAAGTTAAATTTAGCTAAATAGCATATTCACTTGAATGAAAATGAAGATCATGAATGAAATAGAACGTTTTCCCGCTGAAGTTCCTTACGTAATAACCAGGAACCCTAAATCGGCGAGTTGAAGCTTTCATCGACTCTATCTCTCTGGTTTTTTTCAATCCGCCTCTGCATTTCAGCAACTGATATCTATTCAATTGTTCATCGGAAGAGTCCCTTTCACACTGTTCTGGTAAACACTCGATTTCGCGATCGTTTCATTCATTCATCTGCGTTCGTTTGAATTATGCATTAGGAATCATTAAATTTTGGTAGTAATCTGTCGTTTCAATTGTTCATCGGAAGAGTCCCTCACTTTGTTCTGGTAACACTCAGATTTCGTGATTGTTTCATTCCTTCATCTGCGTGATTTTCCATCTCAAATTCTTTAATATAAATTAGGTTTTTAGGAATCACTGAATTTGGTAGTAATCGGTTCGTTTCCTCTCTTCGTAGGCAAGTTATGAGTAACTGTTGTGTCTGTCAGCTGGGGAAAGGTGCGAAAAGGGCTCGTGTAGAAGAAGAAGAAGCTAATGTTGATAGGTTAAGTAATCTTCCGGACGTAATCCTTCACCATATCCTTTCGTTTCTTGACATGAAATGTGTCGTTCAGACCTCCGTGTTGTCACGAGTGTGGAGGTGCGTGTGGAAGCATGCCCCTGTTCTCAATTTCCGTAGAGATTCCTTCCGAAATGCTCAGATCTTCATCAAGTTTGTGAACATGGTTTTGGACCACCGTTATAAACTTCGGATCTGCAAGATCAGCTTCGTCGATAGATCAGCCTCGTGGAAGCCGAGATATAAAGCCATGTTTGGCATGGTCATGAGCTATGCCTCCTCTCATGGTACTCAACATTTGGTAATTTCTCTCAATCGAGATTGTGCTCTCTCAGATTTGTTCGACTCAAGAACAAAGTTCAACGTGGAAACCCTGGAATTAAGAGATGTCCCCTTCCCAGTGGATTCGGATCCTCAAGTTTCCAAAAGCTTACCACTTTGAATCTGGAAGGGTGCCAACTCTTCAATGATGAACAAGGGGTCTTCGATCTTATCTCGAACTTCCCCTGTTTGATGAATTTGGTCATATCTGGTGGTTACTGTCGCTGTACAGGGGATTATAAGACGATATATTCTACCAAGATAATTGGCCCGCAATTGCTTAGCTTGAAGTTGGATAGGATAAATAATGATACTGAAATAGTAGCACCAAGACTTGAGTTCTTCAGTCTTAAGTTATTTGTTGGGACCTATCTTAAGGATTACCAAGGGTTCTCCAAGTTAAGCATTCCCTCCCTTGTTCATGCTAATATTTCTGTGCTCAAAAGTGATTTACATTGCTATGGGAATGGCATGGAAAAGAAGCAGTACTATTTAGATAACTTGTTTCCAGGTTTGCATAATGCCAAATCATTGGTGATTCGTAGCGACGGTGATCAGGTATATTTCGACTTGTTTCCATGCATGATTTCGTATTCTTTCCTGCGCGTTCTGAGCAAGTCCTTGTTCGTTGCAGCTGCTAGAGGAAATCTGCACATATGTGAAGCGAAATCAGTCATTGTTTACAAGGTTGAAGTCTTTCGAGTCTAAGATACTCCCGAAGGTGCAAGTGTAGTCTTCTAGTGAAGAATCAATCAAACTCCAGTAGCTCCCCGAAGATGGTGGTTGACGATTTTGCTGTTTTCTCCCTCGTCCGTGCTTAGGTATTTATGTAGACTCTTACCCCTCATGTTTGTTACTAGTCCTTAGTCCATAGCAGACTGTCCTGAACTGATATGCTATGCACGTAACATGTGATCGTTCTTCTATCTTTCCGAAGGATGACTCAGCCTCTTGGTAATCTTAGCATTGTGGTTCACTCTTTCTTTCATGTCTGCTGAATGAATGACTTGTTTATGTTGTTTGCACTTGTCTGCCATAGGTTTGAACATCAAGAGATTCTATAGTAGTTCGACGAAGAATAGTTACCGATTCATGCACTGTCTATGTTCGATAAGTTGTCAATAATCTACCTTTGATCATCTCCAAATTTCTACACAAGTTCTCCATTACACCAGTAAGCTATTTAGTCATTACTGAACAGTTCCAACTTTCGTGTCAGGTTCCTGAATGATCAATGCCGAAAAATCGAAGAACCTGCAAGGATTTCTGCATTTGTAGTCATAGCTGAGGATCAGAAGGTTTTAAAAGGATCAGAAGAAGAGCTTCCTGTTGCAGCTACCTGGACTTTTTGTTCCAGAATCTTGTACTTGGCTCTTAACAGAGTTCATCTACTGTTGCTAACTTGGTTTGGTTTGATTTGAGTTGGGTTGATTTAGGTTGGGTTGAGTTGGGTTGGGTTGAGTTGGGTTGGGAAATCTTTTGGGAATTTGGTAAGTTTTGGTTGGTTAAGTTGATTGACTCGGCTAAGCACATATGACTCGAAAGTAAAATGATCCCAACCTACATGACTCATTCGTGTAAGGGTTAATATCAGTGTTATCAAAATCGGACCGGATTCCCAGTCTAACTGGTAAAACCACCAAGCATTAAGAAAAATGGTCCGGTCCAGTTATAAAACCCGACAATTCTTAGTTAATTTTGTTCGTTTGAACCATAAAATCATCGATCGAATCCTTGAACGGTTCCAATGTCCATCCGATTCTGACAACGTTGGATTTTCGACAAAAATCAAGTTCCGACCAAAATCAACTCCAAAGATCTGTTTCGAAATTTTGGGTTGGAAGGATCGGTTAGAATACTTGATTCTCAAAGTAATTAGATGAGTTTACCACATTGCTTATTTAGCTTAAACACCTTTTAAAAAAAATTATTTAGCTTAAACACAATTAATTTTAACTCGATCATCTATATATATACATTGACCCCGCTCAAACTTGATCCATCGTATTCCTACGTAGCCGTGATCCTGTTCATCCTCCACGATTCCGCCGCCAATCTCGCCGTGACGGCGAACTCTTCCCGCGCTCTGATCTAACTCGGAGTTATCGGAGAAAGCTACCGTTTCCAAGGAAAAGGTAAATCGGAGTAGCGCCTTCAATTTATTTCGAATTTTTCAGCTCTCTGTTCTGTTGACTCCGTCAAACCATAAACCCTAAACCATTGGGGGAGAACTAGAAGTCTGTAGACTTAGAATATAATCGTGGAATCTGAGCTAGTGGTATAGTTGATTTGGTCTGTGCTGAACTTCAATTGCAGTGAATGATAGAACGATTCGACAGATTGAGTGATCTTCTGGACAGTATACTGCAACACATTCTATCGTTCGTAGAATTAGAATATGCTCGTGGAATCTGAGTTTGTGGTATAGTTGATTTGGTCTGTGCAAAAGTTTAATTGCAGTGAATGATGGAACGATTCGACAGATTGAGTGATCTTCCGGACAGTATACTGCAACACATTCTCTCGTTCGTCGACACTAAGAATGCTGTTCAATGCAGCGTATTGTCGAGGAGATGGATACAGATCTGGAAGCAGGTTCCTGTACTTAGTTTCAGGAAGATATCGTTTCGGAATGTGGAACGAGTTATATCCCTCCGTTCCGACATTAATGTATGGAAGATAAACTCCGAGTTTAAGCTCTCGTTTGATATGGATCCGATCGACAGGATCATGAACTACGCTGCCTGTCATGATCTTCAACATCTGTCGTTGAAACTTAGCTACTCTAAAGCTCCATCAATGAAAAGAAAACTCACTTTGTTTGGAGAGTATGATGATTACAGTATGTTCTCCAAGCTCGTAGTCTCGGTCTCGACTTGTTATCAATCTCTGAGAGTGTTGGAACTGATGTTTCCATATGTGAACAGTGCTGCAGTTCAAACATGGGCTAGTTTAGAACGGCTCAAGACTCTGTCTTTGACAGTCTGCGGGTTTGACTTCGATGATAGCAAGGATGAACTGTATGACCCTTTTGCTAATCTCCCCAGATTGGAGAATCTGAAACTAGATCGATCGTTTGCAGATAACGACGATTGGACTGGTGTTCTGAAGATATCCGGATCCCAACTGGTTAAGTTGGAGATTGATGGACTAAGATTCTCCAGTGTTGAAATATCTGCTCCTAAGCTCGAATACTTTCGTTATGAGGATAGTTTCTTTGATGGCATTCGACCAACTACATTCACTTGGCTGGATCTTCCTTCTCTAAGACACGCAGTCATCAGATCGGTGGCACCCAGAACTATGTTTTCGGGAAATCATCACCACAAGCAACTGATGATCGAGCAGTGTGTCGACTTATTCCAGGGTTTGCATCATGTTGAGTCTCTCACCTTGCATTTTCACAGCATCGAGGTGATTGTCCTATGTAATGCGATTAATCCGATTACTGTAAACAGTCTTGACTCTGCAGTTTAATGTTTGCCTCTCATTGTTGTTCTGCAGTTGTTGATTCAAGCTTGTGAGCTGATGAAACATCAACATCCACCCTTTATGCAACTGAAGTCGTTTGATTTGGATTACGTCGAAGGTCCCGTCCAGTTACCTTATGAAGTGATTCACCACTTTCTTGGAGGGTCACCTATCGAAGAAGATAAGTCTGTTCGAGTTCAGAAGATCAGATGGTTTCGCTGTTAACGAGCTCAAAGTTAGGTAATCGCGGGATTCGACTGTGTTGTTGATAAGCATTTTAAGTTGGGTATGCATCATATGTTCTGAAACTCAAAGTATGGATCTTTCCATCTCACACTATGGTAATATTTAGGTACTGAATCCAGAATATATACAGCAACAGGTGATGGGTTCTCGATCGATCGAGCTCTGGAAAAATCGGAGAACCTGCAAGGATTTCTGCATTCGAAATGAAAGCAGAGGATCATAATCAGTCTCCTGTATAGCCTGCAAATTGTTTGGTTGTTAACCCTAATTCCTTGGTTTAGTAGTAGCCTTCTTTTTTCTTAACCCTAATTTCATTAGGCTTCATAAGAGTTTTGACCAAGTCGAAGTAGGGATACTGTTCATATGTAAACATTTACGTTATAATTATATATACATATGTTTCTTTTTTCAAAAAATCAATTGTCAAGTAGGGCTCAAGGACCCCACTTGAAGGCCCAGGCTGTATCACCCTTGTTCATAAGGCATGAAATTCGAGTGGGTTGCGGCTAACCACACTCGAAAAATTGACTATCTCATATCTCAGCTAACCACACTCTCAGTTACTCCAACGAAACTCATGCACGACTCCAATGCCGCTACCAATTCGACCACCGCTAGCAAGTTCCCCGAAGTGGATTTAGCCTTGACACACTTCATCGCTCGAAACTCTAAACTGTGGAATCTGGCGACAAAAATTTGGCGGCGTCATACGAATGTCGTTGTTGACAAATTAACCGATTCATCACTTCGATTATGAAGATAAAAATGGTGACATACGTACCAATCTCGATTCAACCTGTTAATTCAGATTTCACTATCACCAACAACTCCGATCATTAAGCCAACTCAAAACCGATTAAGGATGAAATCACACAAAATCCTAACTATGGGTTATTGTAACATTGATTCTAGGGCATGAGCTCTTACCACACATAGTGGTAGATGGTGGTTTAGTCAATTGGGGAAACTCTTCATGCCATTGGAATCACATTTATGTCCAAACATTTCATGTGATTCAAATTTCGAGTGTTGTGGTTAAGTGTATTTGATCAAATGATGCTGAGAGTTCGAGTTTTCGTCCATGGCGATCAAGTACAAATCGTCAAATCCATCTATGGATGGATCGATCGTTAGTTGTTCATGTGGGCTAGTCATCTCATAATTAACGCACAATCTTGATTACAATTAGGTATGCCATGTAACTTGTTAACTCAGGGCGGAACTAGATTTTTTTTTGCCATAGCAACTCCTGGGTAGGATTACTGAGTTATAGATCGCGAACCAACCTATGAGATAAAAAAAAAAGGAAAAAAAAGAAAGGAAAAAGGGGAGAGGATGGGTGGAGGGTGCAGTTATGTTCTTAAAAAGATATAACCTTGAAGATTAAATCCCGAAAATGGGCAAATGAAGAGAGCGACGAATCCTTAATATGACACAAACGTGCATATAACGGCTGATTCTTAAAAGGATAGCACAATCTCGGTAATTGGGCAAGGTATAATAACCACATCCCGCAAATGGGCAAAGACTGATCCACAAAATCAAAAGCCAAAAATTGAACATATGTCATCATTGTCTATTTTTTTTGACGATGTTGAACAATGCGTTAACGATAATATACATTTGTTACACCAATCTTTCCCCTAAAACTACAAGTGTGCATATTATCGACAGAGAGATCATATATACACTTATAACCTAACAAATTACAAATGCAAAATCATCATGCAAACTTACATGAATAACAATTACATCACTTCATCATATTATATTAGCTAATGTTGCATGCTACTCAGTGGCGGAGCCAGAAAATTGGCCAAGGGGGTGCTTTATTCGTAACATAAAAAAGTCAACCACATAATATAATAGTTAACCGTAAACGATTTTAAAAATCAACAACATAATACTTAATACATTAGCATGAAAGATAGTGATGAGTGTTTTAGAGATTGTTTCATCCAAATTAATGTGGACAATATTTTAAAGGGAAAATAGCATTTCCCCCCTCTACTTTGTCAAGTTAATAAATATACTAACTATAAATCGCTATTTTTACCTCTCCTACGAAATTCAGAATCTGATTCATAATCTGAGTCAGAATCTGATTCAGAATCGAATTCATAATCGAATTGAGAATCTGATTCAGAATCGAATTCAGAATCTGATTCAGAATCGAATTCATAATCGAATTGAGAATCTGATTTGACCACTTTGTATTTAGGGTCCTTCCATTTCAACTAACGTCTTCATGACGTTAAATCTGGACATATATGCACACAGACAGAGAGAGATATCGGAGGTAGGAAAAGAAGATAAATTGAGGAGCAGAGGAGGTATCCCGAAGAGTATGGTGAAATACGAAAGTTTTAGGATCATACGTTTTATTCGTCGATTTCATCTTATGCAATTATATATACTTATATTCTAAAGTAAAAAAAAAAAAATACTTAGTTAGCTAATACATGCTATTGGAGCTAACGTGTTGTACTGAATGCGCACTAATTAATATCATGAAAATGATAGTTAGAATGGAAGGACCTAAAATGCAAAGTGGTCAAAGTAGGAGAGGGAAAAAGAAGTTGGCAAAATATATGAGACCAAAGTGCTATTTTTCCTATTTTAAATGTAAATTGTTGTTGTATATGATTAGTGCATGAGTTTACGTGGCAGTATTATAAAGAGCATGGCATTTGATTGAGGGCAGTGAATTAATGTGTGGAAATGATAATTAGGAAAATTGTATTTGGAGCCAAGGAGGCTGCACGCAACCCCCAAGGTTCAACGTGGCTCCGCCACTGATGCTACTAGTGAAAAAAGTCAAGAACCGTTGTATTCCAATAACTCAAGTTGTTGAGAGAGGGTTTTGAATAGATCTTATACTGTTTACTAACAAAAATCACGATCAAGAGTCAGGGGCGGATCCATGATTGAATCATGCACTGAGCCGAAATTGAAGGAAAAATTTTCTAATATATCATTGAAATCACTCAAAATCGCATCTAAACTATAATTTTCTAGTATATCACACTTAACATATATGATTAAACTATCAACTATTGCGTAGCCTAGTCGCCACTATCTTCATCGCCGAAAACAGGCGTTCACCTGTAGCAGTAGAGATCGGAACAATCAAAACGAGACAAATAAGTCGATCCACAAGATAAATTGACTTAATTACGTTTTGTTTATGATTAAATTAAACAATATTTTAGGTTTTAGACTATTAGCTTTAAAGTTAGAGGAAAAATAAATAAATAAAAAGATATTGCAATGGCAAGGTTCGAATCTAGAACCTCTTCAAATTAATCTAGCAATCTAACCATTACACCATATGCCAATTCTTGAAATTACTCTAACAGTCTAACCATTACAACATAGCTTCGTCCCTAAATATATACTCGATTTTCAAGGACGGGATCGAAAGGGGGTGAGCCGAGGCTCACCCGGGCACCCCCTAGATCCGCCCCTGTCAAGAGTTCCCGACATGAAGAACGTGAAAACAGAAGAGAGTACATATGTTGATGTTTCAATCCACAGTCGTTTTCACAACACAACACAACAAGAACAGAAAACCCAACCCTAAAGGACTATCTAGCTAGCTGTAGATCTATAGGCTCGGACACAAATACCCTTTTGATCGACAAGTGTACTAGGTACATGTTCACTAGTACTAGTACCATGTATCTATCTTAACACATCTTGTGACACTTCAAAACTATCAAGAGATTCGAGGACTTGTGACGGTACATGCTACATATTCGTGATATGATTTTACATGCCAATGATGGATTCATGATAGGTTAGGTAACTGGATCGTGTGTGTATCCATGTAACTGTAGATTTCATTGAAATGTCAGATGGAATGGGCTGGATTTTGAATAATATTTTGACAAACACTTGATACGTCCTAAAGGATGTAACTATTCTAGTTACTTTGGATTGTGATCACTCAGGAGGTCCTTTGACCCGCGTACCATTGTCTACCATACTATATGAATAGAGACGATGCCCGATTTTTGAAAAAATTTCTTAATCGACGATTTAGTAGAAATTTGTGGTGGTAAGACAAGTTGATAAATAGGGTAATGGTGATTTTTGTATGATTTTAGTGAATTTTGTGATTTTGAGTTTTTGATTTTTGTGCTCCTTGTGAATTTCTGGCTAATTAAGTCTCCCGTAATGAGATTTTACAGAGTAGGGTTATACCAAACTACATAACCAAATTATATGTTCTTTACTTTTTTCGTTATAGTTTCGCTTTAGAATCCCTTATTCAGTTCCTCCGTTTGTCGAGCTTTATTAGATCTTGAGTTACGATTATCAATCTCGTACCATGATTAATATTCTGAAACGACTCGATTCTAATTAGAATTTACAACTCTAGCTAGCTAAGTAAAAATAATCCCTTCCATAAATGTCTAATTTGTAAATACTTAAACTATGAGTTAAAATTTCAAATTAGTAACAATTTTGTACATTTCTACAGACAGAATTAATTAAAATTGTCCATACTCTTTACATAATTAATTTAAATTGTCCTATACTCTTAACATATACATCACATCTAGACCCTTTTCTTACCATTATGCCACGTCATGAATTAAAAAAATAATATTATATTAAAAAAGTTGACAGCTAACACACTGAACAAAACTCCAAAATCCATAGTCACAAGAAGCCCTTATCTCTGCAACAATGCCAGCTTTGCATGGCTACTATAATGCTAAAAGGCTTAATCTACACATTTCCCTATCTATATAAACCCTAACCCTAATCCCCAAATTTCTCACCACCCTCAAGCAAAAAAACCCACATCAAAACCCTAAATCACTACTACTTGCTCTATAGTCCTACACACAAAACCATGGCTTCAAGAGCTACAACCTCGGCCGCCCTATTCATAGCCCTGAACGTCCTCTTCTTCACTCTCGTGAGCTCGACCTACTGCCCACCACCCCAGACCACCCCCTCGAAGGGACACAAGCACCACGGCCACAAGCACCCCTCCAAGCCCCTCAAGTGCCCTAAGGACACCTTGAAGTTGGGTGTCTGTGCCAACTTGTTGAACGACTTGGTTCACTTGGTCGTGGGCACTCCCGCGACTACTCCATGCTGCTCGTTCTTGGGCAACTTGATGGATCTCGAGGCTGCTGTTTGCCTTTGCACTGCCCTGAAAGCTGATGTCCTGGGGATGAACTTGAACGTCCCCATCGCGATGAGCTTGCTCCTCAATGTGTGTGGGAAGACCGCCCCGGAAGGGTTCATGTGTGCTTGAATTGATCAAGGGATCTAGCTAATAAATTGTGCTTGGGGATTTGAATTTTCTAAAAGAAGAATCTATGATTTGATTCTAAGAATGTTTGTATTGATAAGAATTGGTTTGTTTATTTATGTGTTTTGGATTATATGTTTGTATTAAAGGCTAATTGCCTTGGTTTAATTAGGGGATTGTTTAATTATAGCTTTGCTTTGATGTGTTACTTGTGAGAAGGAAAATTGGTGAATAAAATTTGTTTATTGTGTATTAAATATTAATTACTTTGTGATGATTAATTGTATCCTACTCATAGCTAGAATCATATAATCACGTTAAACTCGAACCGGTCAAACATGATATACTCGATAAACAGAGAGTGTAATTCGCGAAATATTTCGTTGCTCGAGCTCGAATATAACCCTAACTAACCTACTCATTAAAGTTAAACATTTTCCAACCCTAATGGTTACACAATTACTCAACTTAATAAGCATCCAAGAAATTGATTTATTGCTAACATAAGATGACAAAATTAAAGAATCAAAATCTAGGGTTTGAAGTGTCAACATCATGCAAACAAACAAGCATGCAGATTGATTGATTCCTAATTAACAAGTATCAGATATGATTAATCTTGAAAAGAATCCAATAATTAACATTTAGAAGTGGCAACATGTACCTAACAAAGATAAGATCTTGATTTTTGTCAAGAGATAATTAACCCGTTCTGATTATCTGTTTAGGTTGATCTTTGAACTTATTCGTTTCAGTCTAGGTTTATGTATGTACATGAGTGTTATATAAACTTGTTGTAGGCTTAACCTAGTCGTACATAACTCCAAAATTTCTCTATAATCGTGTCATCAAGATTAGTTCGAAAATCTTCTTTCTCTACACGTGGACGTAGCCAACAACACGTTAGTGAACAACGAAAATCTTTGCATGTGCTTACTGAGAGTTCATCTCGTAATATAAAGCTTGGAGTTACGTAATATAATGAGTTATTGAGAGTTCGTCTTCAAACTTGGAGTTACATTGGTGAATCACATAAACCTAAACCTACACTTGTCCATTCGGTGGCAAAGTCAGCACTCAAGTAGGCCTTGAACCCGACATATAAAATATAATAGACTGTATACACAAAACACTAGTTTTTTTTTTTTATAAAATACACACATTTTAGCTACTTGGGTCTAGGAGACCCTGAAAACCAACTACAAACTTCTGCCAAAAACTCGAGTTATTTGAAATATAACGGTTCTTTCACACGATATCAAAGTCTTTATGACCGATAGATGTTTGCATCGAATCCTGTTAAACCCATATACACAATGGACATTTGCAAACTTCAACATCTTTTCACGAACTTTCAGAATACTATAAAAGTATTAAATAATTTATTTATTTAATTTTAAAAAATATGAAAAAGATAGGAAAAAAGTACAAAGATAAGAGTTCACATGTTTACATCGTGAAGACTGAAACAAAAGCCATTTTTATGTCTTCTTCTATCCTAACAACATTACTACTGTAACTCTCTTCTCTCTCTCTGCTATGATTAATTATGACCTCTATGATTTTCATATCCCAGATGAAAAATGGCCATGCATGCATCTCTACCCAATTGTTTTTCTATAAGATACTAAAAAACATTATCCTATGTAACAATCATGGTGTGTTAGGTATATGTTTATGTCGATAACATGATATCAAAATCGATCTGAACTCTCTTCCAGCAACTCGAGTTATTGGGATGCAACAGGTGATGACATGGATGAGAAGTCTTCATTTTGTATTCTGGTAGCACCCAGGCTGTGCACATGACTGACTGAATTTGAGATGTGGTTAGAGTTTGGGCTTGGACGGAAGGGTATGTCACGTGTTCGAGTCCTAACAACCACCAATTTAGACAAGACTGCCTTAAGATTTCGACATTATTTCAACTTCAGTTATTAACTCTGGTGGTTTTTTTTCAAGTGTTCATGATTAGAAGCGTTTCGTCATCTCTACTAGTGAACAAGTTTTCTCTACATTTTATCGACCCCCCAGTAATCACTACGAGTACATGCATGGTTAGAATTTGTGCTTGACCAGAAGGACATGACACATGCTCGAACCCTAACAACCACCGTTTCAAACAACACTGCTTAACAACCCGTCATTATTTCAACCCGAGTCATCAAATCTCACGGGTTCTTCACGTGTTCATGGCTCGAAACCGAAAGCGATAGCGACCCACAACCCATACCCTTTTTCACCCATCATAACCTAACCCAATCCACACTTCAACACAACTTCAAATCACATGTTACTAATGGGTGGTTTGGTTGATGGAATTGGGTCTGAGAATTGGATTTCAGTTCCCGTCCCAATGAGAATTGTAGTGCAATTATTTGAGTCAATTCCCAATGGACAGGAAATTGGGTCACAATTCCCGGACCCAATTCCATCAACTGAACGACCTCTAATGCTCTACACTTGCACACACTTTCTTAACCTAATGATGCCAAATCACTTTCCAACCCTACGAGAAAAGGGTATTTGCCAAACTAAGCATAGTGATTGCAACCCAACAAAGGGTTAAAAAAAACCCTATGGGAAGAAAACAAAAGGAAGCAGCCATGGGAATTTGTGATCAGACAGACAGATAGATACATAGCTTCACGGGCTGCTAGCTTTGAAGTTTGGGACTTTTTGCATCACTCCAAATCTTGATTTTGATTTTAATTTTGTTTTTCAATTTTTTTTTGTTAGGGTTTGATCTAGATTTCTATTGTGTAGTTAGGAGGCAACACGTAGGGTATGGC
Organism: Linum lewisii; assembly: GCA_034768395.1. Classification (NCBI taxonomy): domain Eukaryota; kingdom Viridiplantae; phylum Streptophyta; class Magnoliopsida; order Malpighiales; family Linaceae; genus Linum; species Linum lewisii. Next base: position 63,993,432 of record CM068301.1, on the reverse strand, counting down.
TAAGTTGGTGTGTTTGGACTATATGGGTATGCTTAATTAGATTAGACGAAATGGATATTGAAGATATCTTACTTTTCGTAGCAGGTATTTTGCTCGTCTGATCACACTGTCACCAACAACTCTGATATGGAAAAATTAGTTTGTTAGGGCTGATCATGGATGAGAAAAATTGTTGTAAGCTAAGAGAGCAATTTTTTTGCAGGGTCATGATCAACAATCGTTTTATAGCGACAGGGAAGTGGGAGGGTGTGCGCAACTCGCTACAAGAAAATTGACTTTCTACCTGTGACCAAAAGTATAGTTGCAAAAGTTTAAATTTCGTCGCTAAAAAGCTTTAGCGACGGTAAAATCTTGTACAATCAAATGTTTTTGGAAGGGTGTTTGCTTGTGTTACAACGAAAAATAGAAAGGCCTAAGAGAAGAGTGGTTTTTTTTTGTTTCTTCGTCACGCGCTTCTTTACTCATGAATAAGAGAAAAGAAAGCGTCTGATATTTGCTTGAGGAGAAAATTAGCAAAACGTGAAAAGATTGAGAAAGAGGGGAGTCAACATTTTATCATTTTTTGTGAAATGTTCAATCGAATAAATGCTCATATATACGTAAGTAATTTTCTTTGGATTTGAAGCAAGCGACGTGAGCGAGATAGATAAGGGTTCACTAAAATGTTCCATTTCCTCAAAAAACACTTTTACTAAAACTAGAAGTTCAAGATGGTACAACCAGGCGACGAACATCATGTTACAAAGTTATTGTGGGCTCATCAAACTGTATTTTCTGTGTCAATCAAGTACGTAGTACCCATCAATAAAACTTCACGAATCGACACATTTTCAACATCCTTATAAACACTTAGTCAAGTTGCACACTTCAACCCCATGAAAAGCCGAAAACTTGACTATAGCTCGAAGCTGATTCAAAGCACACAACTCGATCAATCAGTCAAACAAAAAAACTTGTACCCCACATGGGTCCACGAGGTAAGTTCCATTCCATCACATAAGAGATATCGAAACAATACAAACAAGTTGCTAGTCACGGGTTACCCTACCTACCAAACGTGATCAAACTCTATAAAATCTCATCTCTCTATAAACACCAAATCCAAAACAAAAAACCCTAAACACAAACCCTAATCGATTGATCGATCATGACGGCTTCTCGAAAGCCCTTAGCTTTTCTCTTCATCTCCATGCTTCTCATGCTCATCTCTTTGCCTCCCATTTATGCATGCATCCCATGCACTCACCCTCACCCTCCTTCCGGCGGCGGTGGTGGAGGTGGTGGCGGCGGAGGTGGTGGTGGATATGGTGGTGGCGGCGGTGGAGGACATGGTGGCGGCGGAGGACATGGTGGCGGTGGAGGACATGGAGTGCAGGTGGCGGAGGACATGGTGGTGGCGGAGGACATGGTGGCGGCGGAGGACATGGTGGTGGCGGAGGACATGGTGGCGGCGGAGGACATGGGGGCAGCGGTGGACATGGAGGTGGCGGCGCAGGGGGACATGCAGGTGGCGGAGGGGGACATGGTGGTGGCGGCGGAGGACATGGTGGCGGCGGCGGAGGACATGGAAATCAACCACCGTCAAGGCGCCCACCCATGCCACCGATAGTCTTACCTCCGATTAGAAACCCACCTCCGATCACCAACCCACCTCCGATCACCAACCCACCTCCGATCACAAACCCTCGATAGACCTCCTCCGATCATCAACCCACCTCCCATCCTCAACCCACCTCCAGTCATCACCCCATCTCCACCATGCACCACCTGCCCTGGTGGCGGCGGCGGAGGAGGAGGTGGCGGCGGCGGCTCCACCCCACCAACAAAACAACCCAAGTGCCCGATAAACGCCCTAAAGCTAGGCGCATGCGTGGACGTCCTAGGAGGGCTAGTCCACATAGGGCTAGGAGATCCGGTCGAGAACGTCTGCTGCCCGGTTCTCCAAGGACTTCTCGAGATCGAAGCCGCCGTCTGTCTCTGCACCACGCTAAGGCTGAAGCTTCTGAACCTCAACATCTTCATTCCTTTGGCTCTTCAAGCTCTCATCACTTGTGGCAAGACTCCTCCTCCTGGCTTCGTTTGTCCTCCTCTTTGATTTTTTTTTGCATGTTTGAATAAGGTGGTAGGGGTAATATGGTCCTTTTGTTTTGTTGTATCGTGGTTTATTAACGTTGTGTTCTGATGGTTTGTAGTTTGTGTAATGAGAGTCTCTTCAAAAAGGGTATTGTGTACGAAGAATGAATGAATCGATCTTCTTCCGTTTGTAGCTTTTATTGTTGTTTTAGTTTCGTGATCAATCTCGTTAATGTTCGGTGTTAGTCTATTAGATTTGATTTTTCGAAATAAATTTGATACTTCGTGCATGGGTGTTTAATTTTATCGTGACTGATCGTTACAATTGATATCAAAGCCTCTTAATAAGCAACGATCTCTTCTCTTGAATGAACAAAGATGAATGAGTTGGGGTGTTGAGTTCCATAGGGTATACCACCCTTATAACAGATTTGACATCTACAAAGTATGTGAGAGATCTGAATGTTGTAAGTTATAAGAATTCAGTACCAACTAATAAAATATTTTACACTATAGTTAAACGTGTTTAGACTGTATTAGTACTAGAATGGATGACCTCTTGAGAAATACGCATCAAACAAAAACCAAATTTGCGAGAAATTTTTTCTCGCAAATTTGAGCTTGATCGATTTGTACATGCTAACATGCATGCATGGTTGATTAATTAATAATCACATTGTGAGATTAATCTTTCATTAATAATATATTCCAAAAAATTATTATATCAAATTGATCACTACTAATTACTAAAGGGTCGGACTTCAAATTATGAACCAAAATTTTGAATTAACTTAATACTTAGATCCATGGAAATACAACTCTCAATGTTGAACACTCCCAAACGACATCGTTTCATCCGGTTTACTAAATGGGCCTCAATTGAGGCCCAATATATTTAGTACTAGCCATTGCTATATGGTTGTTGAACTACTAATAAATGGCCTTTTTTTTATAGCTAGCAAACACGTGAAAAAAATAAATTAATACTCAATTTAAGGTGTCAAAAATTTGTCGTTACGATATCTGAAAGATTATTCATGGTTATATATGTCACATATGACGTGTGAGAAATATTTTTCAAAAAATATAATTATCTAAAAATCAACCTTTAACCAGACCTCAATATTCTTTCGAGTTCGTGAGGTTTGCTCTGCCTAGAAGCAGACAATCACCCTGATCACCAGATGAATTGCCAAGTAGATAGATTAGATATGGATGTGGTTGTTGCCCCGGACGATATAGGCTTGACCCGCTCCTACCCACCCTGGGGCAAACAATTAACAGTCTCTTTTGTGTCTGCCCTAATCATCTGCATAATTGTGCTCTTAATTAAGAGTAAATGCTTAACCACTTAACAAGAAGGTCTAAAGCTAATTCTAATATTCTATTATAAATTTATATTTAATAAAGTTTTGTTTAATATCCTAGTATGAAAACTATAATTAAAGTATAAAAGACTTTTGGGGAAACAAAGATTCAACTCTTTAATTATTTCAATCCCACAATCTCAGCATAAAAGTTAGAAGAAATTTGATAATTTTTTTCAGTAATTTCTGCAACCGACATGAATAATGCCAAAAATCATATTAAAAAGAAAAAAGTTTCGACAAATTGCAAGAACAGACAATTAATTAACGATTTAATTTCCATAATTCCACGTCATGATTACTAAAAAAATCAAAAAATTCGTTCTAATTTAATTAATTATGATTACTAAAGAAAATAAAAAAATTAGTTTGTTGGTTGGAGACAGAAGAAGAAACAAAGAAGCACACAGCTGGAAACAAAAATTTATAATTAGTGACACTTGGTGCTTGGAATAGAATTTTCATGTTAATTTAATGAGAAAATAACACTTTGTCTTTTCTATGTTTTGCGAACTTAACAGATAGGTCTTTGTACTATAAATTTTTTTTCTACTTCGGCTACTTTGTATTTTGGGTCCTTCCGTCTCAACTTTCATCTTAATAACGTTAATTGATATGCATTCAACACACCAGTCAGCTCCAGAGAGTATAAATATATATAATCAGCAGTAAATCATGGATGGTTCATCACTCTGGGCCGAATTTTTATAAAATTTGGAAAGCATTGACCGTATATAAAAAATAGACTAATTACCCTAAAAATATATAGAAAATTACATAGTATCGGAGCTCTAAACCTCGGAGTGGACAAGGTCGTGGCCCGTAGGAGGGTGCCTTGTATTCGACGTTGCATTTATATAATTGATAGGATAAAACTGACAGATAAAACATGTGGTTTTAAAACCTTTTGTATTCTACCCATACTCTTCACTATACCTCCACAATTTACATCCCCCAATGCTTACTCACTAAACTGTGGAAGCAGTTACTGACGTTGTGCAGATGCATCCAAATTTAACGTCACAAAGACAAAGGATGGGACAGAAAGTCCTAAAAAGCAAAGTGGCTGAAGTAAGAGGACATAAAAGCAATTTATAGCATACTGAGCTATATGTTAAATTGGCAAAGTAGAGGCGACACATGCTGTTTTTCCCAATTTAATTTAACAATGATAAAAAATATAATTATAATTACAAATTTAATAGAAATTTGACATTGCTTGTAACCTATACCATGCATAATAATACTGCATGAAACAAAGCAAATTAGGTAATTAAGTACAAGGAATAAACATACATTATCACATAAATATTCTCTAATTCCCCCATTAGAGAATTTGACACTTGATGTAGACTTGGTTTGTATTTATTTGTTAATTATATTCCAACAGCTTTAGGGAATTTAATTTCTTTGGACTGTCCTTTCTTATTAATTATCATTAAAATTAAATTACTGATTAATGTCAATATCATATAGAATTAATTATCTGCTAAATAATTCTATCTAATTGTCTCCGTGTGGTGTGGGTATATTATTATTAGCATTTTGCCCCCTTTACTTTTCCAATTTGACAAATAGCTCCCTATACTATAAAGTATACTTTGACCATTTTGCAGTTTAGGTCCTTCCATTCCAATTTTCATCTTTGTAACGTTAATTGATGTGCATTTGCTACACCATGTTAGCTTCAGAAGTGAAGAAAAAAATAGAATCAGAATATGGAGTTTTTTTTATTATCTATGTACGATTTATGATCATATCAAAATCTCTGAAGTATGTCGGCCTTAGACTTCAAGATTTATGTAATAGAGCATGAGATTTTAAGATTTTCCATATTTACCGCTAAGGCAATAAAGCAGCAGATTACCCTGCTAACCTCGGTCAAGAGTTTGACCTTGATATACACGTGTTTGCTGTTCATGACGTGGGATTACTTGAGTGGCTGGAATACGATCTTATTGAGATATGCTTACCACGTACTGATGACTAATTTCGAGTTATCATAACTTGAATGTGTGGTAGGAGGTGTCTAACTATTACTGTTGTCCGTCGACGATCTAGCTTTATTCTTCACGGTCAACACTTTATATTATTTAATTCATTTGATTGAGGAATCAAAGTCAACTCTTACTGTTCATATGTGTTATGTCAGTACTGAATCTTTTCTGAAAATATTTGGTTGGCGGCTTAATTAAACAACAAATAACACGATATTTTATTGATAATTTTTGTATTTCACATTATGGGTAAATAAAACAAGACTCATGACCATTAATATGTAAATTGAACTTCTCAACAACTAATATTCCAAATCTAATGGTACATTAATTTATGTTTTGCTTCTGATCCACCCAGATGTATTGATGAACCGATAATGGTTTAACTGGAGGGTTGAAGGGGAGAGACATGGAGCTTCAAGGGCATTGGAATCCCGACGGGACTTTCTTGCCACACACATTGAGAAGCAAGCTGAGAGAGATCGGGATATTGAGGTTGATTCCAAGAATGTTGGCCTTAATGGCGGTGCAGAGGCAGAGAGCAGCCTCGAGATCGACGAGCCCTTGGATCAGGCTGCAGCAGGGCTTGACTGGTGGGTTCCCGATCGAGATGTTGAGCAGAGAGCTAAGCACATTGGCACAAACGCCCAACTTGAGGCATCGATGGGACATTTTTGGGATGAAGGGCTAGGAGTTGGGGTCGGTTTCGAGGGTGGTGGTGGGCACTTGTTGCTTGGCTTTGGTGGTGGAGGAGGAGGTGGGCAGTTGCTCGGCTTAGGTGGTGGTGGTGGGCAGCCCGGTTTGGTGGCGGAGACCATGGTGAAGAAGAGGAGGTTTAGGGCTAGGAAGAGGGCCAAAGTTGAGTGAGCTTTGGAGGCCATGTTTGGTAGTAGTAGTAGTGGATTTGGTGAGTTGATTAGGAGGAGAAATTGAAGTTATTTATAGTGATACATAAGGGTACTTGAGGGTACAAATGGAAGTTTTAGACCATGTATTCTGGGTAATCGTCATTGTTGACTCTATAAAAATAATGGAACGGTTAAGTGGTACGACTGCTATAAAGTTATCATTAAATTTGTGATTACACTTGAAATATGCTGAAAGTAAGAACCGTGTAATAAGAAATGTATCGAGAAAGCTCAGCTTCGGTCAATTATCTTGACCAGTTCATTTACGCAGCAACATTCTAAGCTAACGAAACAGCTTATAATAACTGACCGAAACACAGTTGGACCGATTGCATCAATTGAGTCGGTTGGATATTCGAATACCATATATGGTTTTTTGTAAACCATGTGTGAACTTGAGATTTAATATTGTAGATGTACATCTACTAAGAGACACATTAAAATTTGGTAAACTCTTGGAAGCTTGTGGGTTAGTATAGCAAATTTCCATGTTACATTTGAGTACTTAAATTGACTAGCATTGTTTTTTTTATTCGTTAATAATTTCCCTATTTAAAATATTAAAAATGCTCTGATTTTTCATTTGAAACTAAAATATCTACATGATTGAATAAATTTTTAATATTAAATTGTTGGCTGGATAGACTATTTTATTTATTGATATTAACTTTGATGGGTTCAATTCGATAGACTCAACTGATTGGATGGCGATTCAGTATACGAGTTTTTCTACATGCACACCAACTTAAGGCATCATTAGATGATCAGGGTAATTTCGACTTTCTTGCTACATCACACAAGTTGAAAATAGAGGAATCATGGAGGGTATGAATTTTGCGTGGTGTAAAGAAATAAGGAGATCCGCGGGCTACGATTGCTGTATTGTCCAGTCCGCAAAACATTAACCATCAACATGCGGGTTTGGTTGCTCAACTCTCTTATCTGAGCCTGGATTGGAAGGTCAATATTAAACATGTTTACCGTGAGACTAACTTTGTTGTAGTCGACTATTTACTTGAACTACTTGCTTTCAGATATTCGTGTACTTGGTGGTCGTGGGTTGAGATTTTGCAGTTGGACATCAAAGGTGATGCCAAATTGGCCTCCACAAGATTACATCCAACTTTGGAGGAGCTATCGTAGAGGAAATCCTTCAGTTGAATAGTAGAGCTTCCTTCTTGAATTTTTTATAAAGTTTGCCGTTCAAGTAACATTCATCCCGATATGCATAGCACATACAATAATGAATATTTGTCCCTTTCAAGGGGTAAAAAGGGAATCAAAATAATGGATCTTTTGAGGATACATGAGACACTAGGCCAACATGTTGGGTAATTATATCCATGTATTCGGTCGACAACCTTAGGAAGAAAATTCCTAGTCATCACTGATGATTATATCCATATATAAATATTATCTGAATGGTAAAAAAATTAAAAAATAACATTAATCAGTCTTTAAATTTAAATATAAATAAAATTACATATTATTGGAGTTCTGAAATTATAGTTGGGTTAAGCCGTGATCTAGGAGATACTTCACTGAATAACGATTAAAATGATAAATAATAAGTGGTCTTTTTTCGTGAACACGGAGGTGGCAGTTCATTAATTGTAGCAAGAAGCAATCTAAAAATTTAGTAAAATTTATGTCTCTTTTTTTTTATAAGTGAAATTTTATTAAGGGAGCTCTACTTCATGAATTATGAAGAAGAGCAAGAAAAGAACCATACAAGTGCATAACAAAAACTAAAGCGAAAAGAGACAAAAAAAACAAAGAGAACGATAACCACTACGACAAGAGTGCAAGATGAAACACCAGACTAGGAGTCGAGAACATGGCAACAAAAAATGAAGGACTAACCACAAGAACAGAAACACAAAAGGAAAGGTAGACTGATACTTCCTTAAGGTCTTCTCTTTAGAAACTCCGAGGCAGTTGTGAAGAAAACGCTTAGAAGCGTCTTTTGAACAATCAAGCGTAAATCCAAAAGTATCACCCATATCTAAAGTACATTGAATAACATTTGCATAAGAAGCATCCCGAGAAGAGGTATCATTCGACTCATTGTTCTCTAACATTTTTTTTGTCATGACAACTGCCTAGCAAGAGAGAAATTTATTAATCAATATATATGCTCTAATTATTCATCTGAAATTATTCAATTAAGATGAAAGACATTATTTATAATACAATCAAATCCATTTACCTTTCAATTTCCACAAACTTGAGTACAAATCTTTAAATAATATACTTAGAATTACACAAATAGTAACACACACACTATGTGCGTAGAAAATCCAAATCCAAACATTAATATAACACACCATTAATTAAACATTAATTAAAAACCACTCCAATGAAAATCCAAGACCAATAGTGTACTAGGGCATCGCGAAACGGTGTCGCATCATTCAAGAGCACTTGAAGCCAGACGGAGCCTTCTTGCCACAAACGTTGAGAAGCAAGCTAAGAGAAACTGGAATGTTGAGGTTGATCCCAAGAAGGTTGACTTTAATGGCAGTGCAAAGACAAACAGCTGCCTCAAGATCAACAAGTCCACTGATCAAGCTGCAACAAGGCTCGACTGGTGGGTTTCCGAGTTTGAGGTTGAGCAATGAGCCAAGCACGTCAGTACAAACGCCCAATTTCAGTGTATCGATGGGGCATTTGCCTCCTTTGGAAGGGGTAGGAGGAGTTGGTTTAGGCTTGGGTTTCGGTTTTGGTTTCGGAGTAGGACAACCGCCACCGCAGGCAGAGGCCATGGAGAAGAAGAGGAGGTTGAGTGCAAAGAAGAGAGCCAATGATGAGTTGGTTTTGGAAGCCATTGTTGTGGAGTTGTTGAGAGAGAGCTCGATATGGCTTAGTTGAAGGAGAAGTGATTGGTGGTTTGTTATGGGGGAATGTTGGTGGGGTTTTATAGGCATGGAGGCATGGGGGATCCAACAATATGTATTATTTGCTTGTAATTCATTTTGTAATTTTTTTTTTTGGATAATGCACTCATAATATCAATTTTTAGACCATAATAAATTTCGAGATTTAAATTCGTCTCCTGATTGGTGTTATGATTATCTAAACACTTTCTGTTTTTATTTCACTCACTAATGAAAATGATAGTTTTTTTAAATGAAATCTATGTTTTAGTAAACACTTACATGCATATAGTGAGACAAATGGATTACCATTGGATTTAGTTGATTGCTTAATTATGACCATTGATGCAAATATAAAACTACAATTATGTAAAATACTAAAATGTTTGGGGAGAAATCACGACAAGGGATCGACTATTATGTTGTGATGATATGGATTACGAGGAGAAGTGCGCTACAAATAAGCTATCAGGTTAAACCTATTCATTTAATAAAACGAATAAAATTGATAAGACCTATTTATTGACCAAACTGATCTATAAGTCCAAAAGCTTCCAGAAGCTAAATTCAGTGGCTCCAAAATGTCGTCTATCAGACTCCATAACCTAACATTTTGGATATATATTTTCAAGTTGATGTTCTTATTTTGAGGACTGAGAGGTTTTCTATTGCTTTGATTCTTCTGTCAACCTCCATCAACTAATTAATTAGATTACAGTCAATCATGACGATAATTATACCAAAATATAACAATTCCTAACAATGTTTTTTTTTCCACTATAATATCTCATGTATCAAAACAATTGACAGAGATGATTGATGAACCACCAATCAGAGCTCGAAAAACTCGAAATCACACCATCGAATCGAGAATAAACATCTTGGACAACCACCAATCAGAGCTCGAAAAACTCGAAATCACACCATTGAATCGAGAACAAACATCTTGGACGACCAAACAACACATGTTCTAGACATCATAACAACTATGAAAAATTATTGAGACTAGTTGCTTGTGCTCCATGTGAGAAATGCATGCTGAGATTTAGTTGATACATTGTCTGCAGAAAAAGACATAAAGGTTTTTGGCAAACTCTTGGAAGTTTGCGGACCAGTACAGCAATTTGCCAATTGGCCATGTTATCCTGATATTTACAGGATTTTTTGCTACTTCTTTTATGGAAAAAAAGAAAATTTTACTAACAGAAATAAGATGTGACAGTTTAATTTAATTACCATGGTGTTGTACATGTGGTAGGGTTAGGGTTATTCAATTTGATGGTCACATTACTATCTATAACTCTAATTTTGAGAGATTAGTCATTGAGATTGTTCGCGTCACGGAAGAGGAATTCAAATTTGTGACGGATTATGAATTGAAATTGTACTAAATTCTTAGCGAATATTCTTAATGAGAGTGTTCTTCTTTTCGACGCTATAACAAATTCTATTGACTATACATGAAAATGATGAAACATTGTTATGAAAAATCCTAAAGTTTCTTTCTTTTCCATATCCACTAATAGATGGTAGGAACAAATGTTAGTAAAAAATATAAATTCACTATTAAACTTTATTACCTATTGTTCTGTCCAAGAGAGTCTGGATTGGTGCAATGAGTTGGTTCGAGTGGAGGATTGTTGAGGTGTGTCGTCTGATCCTGGACATCGAGAGTGTACCTCGTAGCAAGTCAGATAGAGGGGGTAGTAAGAGGGTGATAATGTGAGAGGTAAGCTTGTACGAAAGGACATACGAGAGGCAGAGAAGTACTAGGGAGTGTCCGAGGGCGCTTGAGGGTTCCTTAGTCGTATGGGTGAGCAGCGTACGACCAAGGGAGTATGTGTGCGTGTATTGTTCGTCTCTTCCCCTTTCTGGTGAGGAGGTCAGTGCTACTTATAGCCTTTTGGTGAGATGTGCGAGCACCACGTGATCTTCATGATTGACAAGTAGAGTCGATTGCAGCCTTGACCATTGCGCATGGAAGCTAGGGCTTCAGTGTGACTAAACCTTAGCCCTTAGTCGACCTCGGCGTCCAGTGAGTCCGTCCTGAGCCTGAGGTAGTTCTGGTCATCTGGGTCCGACCAAAAGGGGTCTGGTCCCATCACCAATAATTCAACATATTTGAGGAAGCGTGTTAGTAAACAATATGAGATCCAGTGAGAAAATTGCAAAGAGAAGGGACACTAAATTTTTGGGACTTGATATTCAACATAATTTTGATAATTTGTGGATCAACATGATGACTTAATTGCTTATTAGCATACGCTAGTCTCCTCTCTAAAGCAATTACATGTGTTCATATTTGTCTTTTGTGCAATGATTTAAGTTACAAGTGGGGAATGTTCATAGTGTCAGAATTTTGGGGCTATCTTGGGGCAGCCTGTATATTTTTGTTTTATATTTTCATTATTTTTCCACACCAAAAATCATTATATGGGTAACAAGAAATTAGGATTATTTTTATTTTATTTTCAATTTTCATTTATTGAAATATGACAATGACAAATAATAGAATGGGTCTAGGGTGTAAATATTGACTCATATTATTGTCTATTCAGATGTGTGAGTGGTCCAAGAACTAAAATTTCATTAAAAAAAGATGATATAAAAAATTACCCGTCGAATTTAACTGAGTATTTTGCCCTATAAGTGATTCACGAGGTGTACCCGTGAGAGAAATGGGAGAAGCAAGTAAGAAGGCATATAGAGTGGGTGCAAAATAAGGCAAATTAGAATACCGTCTTATTCTTCATTCTCTTTAAGAAGACGTCAATCTCTTATTTAGAAAACTACGAAATTAGTTAATATCAAACTCTGTATTTCGTGTACTAACTAAACATTTCTTCGAAAAAAAGAATGTCCACTATTCCCTTAATGGAGAATAGTGATTTAGCCACAAATTCCGAAATCATCCTAGCTAGAGTTCTCTAACCCTAACATGCTAGACGGAGTTTGGTGAGATAATTTGAGTTTGTCGGGATCCTCTTCACTCTACCCATAGAGTTGTTTTTGTACTTTTTGCTCAAACTTACATCATTGATGATGAATAAGGTTGCTCACAATTTGACGAGACAAACATATATTTTTTTTTCATCCCATTATTAGTAATGTTCATTTAAAATAGTTGAAAAATATAATTTTTGCTCGAACTTAACACCATTGATGATGAATGAAAGTTAGATGGTTTACAAAATAAATCGATATGTCTCTTATTATGGTGGGCATGATCCAAAGCCCATCAACCTAAGGCCCTCACATATGTAATCTAATTCATCCAACAGCCTAGTTCTATTATCCATGCTACTTTATTGGCCCATCCAGGAATATTTTTATTTTAGAGAAAATAGCACTTTGGCCCCCTCTACTTTACCAACTTAACAAATAGCCCCTGTACTACTATAAACTGCTCATTTTATCCCCTCCTACTTTGTCAAATTTGCCGTTTTGGTCATTCCGTTTCAACTTTCGTCTTCTTAACATTAGACACATCCACAAACAGAAAAACAGAGATATTGGAGGTAGGAGATGAATAGTTGGTTAGGGAGGTAAATTGGGGAGGTATCACGAAGAGTGTAGTGAAATCTAAAGGGTTTTAAAACCACACATTTTACTCGTCGATTTCATACTATCTAATTATATATAACTTATATTACCAACTAAAACACACTTAGTAAGTTAATGCATGCCTATTGGAGCTAATGTGGTGTCCTGAATGTGCATCAATTAACGCCACGAAGACTAAAGTTGGAACGGAAGGACCCAAACGACAAATTGGACAAAGTAGGAGGGGGTAAAATGAGCGATTTATAGTATAGAGGGCTGTTTGTTTAAGTTGGCAAAGTAGAGGGGGGAAAATGCTATTTTCCCTTTATTTTATTTAGACTTTTATTTGGTATTCCAATTATAGATTATAACTGATCCAAAATCAATTAATATATTTTTTTTCGAATTATTAATATATTGTTTACAGGGCAAAGGATCAGGCTCCAACCTTTCCAAGGGTTGGAAACTTCCAACCTTCATCTCCATCATTAGATCACCCTTTGACCTTTTGACCAATCCAATGGTCTAGATTGTTAGGGGTATTTAAGACTTTACACACATAATTTATTTTTTATATTTAAATTCAATAAACAATATTATTTTTTATATTTAAATTAAAGAATTAATTTTTCCAGCGATCGGCGACCGGCTGCGGTCTTCTCCGACGACAGGCTGCCGTCTCGGCGACCGGCCCGTCCGCAGTCGCCGGCGACGGCCGGCGACTTTTTTTTTTTTGAATTTTTTTTTCAATAATTTTTTTTTACTTAAAAAAAATACTAGTTAACACTTTTTTTTGCTGTTAACTAGTTAACAATGTTTTTTAAACTGATAACTAGTTAACATCATTTTTGTTTGATAACTTGTTAACAGATTTTTTACTAACAGGTTAACCAACCGAGTTAACTAGTTATCAAGTTGTTAACTAGTTAACTTATCAAGTTGTTAACTAGTTAACTAGTTAACTAATCGAGTTAACTTGTTAACTTGTTAACTAATTAATATGGTTTTTATCTGATAACTAGGTAACAACGTTTTTTGTTTGATAACTTGTTAACAGATTTAGGTGATAACTTGTTATCAACATTTGTTAACTAGTTATCAAATTAACATAATTAGTTGACTAGTTAACATGATGACTAAGGTAATTAGTTAACATTTTTTTAAGATGATAACTAGTTAATCAATCGTGTTAACTAGTTAACATCGTGACTAAGATAACTAGTTAAAATTTTTTAAGATGATAACTAGTTAACCAATCATGATAATAGGTTATCCGAAGTTAACTAAACCGCAATAAGTTACCTGATAACTAGTTAACATCATGATTTAGATAACTAGTTAACAAAAAGTTTAGTTGATAACTAGTTATCAAAATTAGTTAACTAGTTAACACTGGTTTTTAACTGATAACTAGTTAACATGGTGTTTATCTGATAACTAGTTAACAATATTTTTTTTATTGATAACTAGTTAATATATTTTATTGATAACTAGTTAACAGCATTTTTTGTTGATAACTTGTTAACATGATTTTTAACTGATAATTAGTTAACTAGTTATACGAACGTTTTTTGTTTGATAACTTGTTAACAGATTTAGGTGATAATTTGCTATCAACATTAGTTAACTAGTTATCAAACTAACATAATTAGCTAACTAGATAACTTATCGAGTTAACTAGTTAACATCATGACTAAGATAACTAATTAACATTTTTGTAAGATGATAACTAGTAAACCAATCGAGTTAACTAGTTAACATCATGACTAAGATAACTATAAGATGATAACTAGTTAACCAATCGAGTTAACTAGTTAACCAATTGAATACAATATTAAACTGTCAACAATATGAAATTTAGTGACTAAACTGTCAACATTCAAATATTCACAAAATGGCCAAAATACTAAACTGTCAACAATATGGAAATTAGTGACTAAATTGTTAGCAACCCCAAACTACTCCCACACCTAACCTAACGCTAAATGGCTTCTTCTTTTCACCAAAATAAGAAACCAATTTCAATTCATTACAGTTTCAATATCGCTAAACAAAAACCCATAAAAATGGCTAAATGAGAAGACCAGTACTGTCGATTATGGGAAGAAGACTGACGAAGCTCATCACTTCCATAAGCAGGTTCCGATTAATGTCTCCCTATTTCTCTCCAAGCTCCCACGGTACGAAGACCTCCACCATCGATGCGGCCCGCTATCAGAATCATTCAATCAGAATCTGAATCACCCCGTCCGAAGACAACGATCCGCCGTTGCCGCTGCTCCGACGACCACACTCCAACCTCGTCGCTGCTCCGTCCCGTCGCCGCTGCTCCGTCACCGTCACGCTTCTCCGTCCCTGTCGCCGCTGCTTCGTCACCGTCGCCGGTGCTCCGTCCCCGTCGCCGGTGCTCCGTCCCCGTCGCCGGTGCTCCGTCCCCGTCGCCGGTGCTCCGTCCCGTCGCCACTATCCGTCGATGACCTGCATGTCGCCGGCCGGAGAACTTGGCTGATGAAAGGGGGGTTGGTGCTGTTTGGGTATGGAAGAAAGGAAAAGAAGTAAAACGCGGCTGTGAGTTAGGTTTATCAATATTTTCAAAAAGACAAAATTGCCCCTCCGTGTTCCTGGGTTGGACCGGCCCAACCTTTAAAGGTTGGGTCCGGATCTTTTGCCTGTTTACAGTACACCAAATTGGACTTCTATATAATTCAGTAATATATTAATAAACCCATGCGTTGACCTTATGCATATATGAATATATTAAAAGTCAAATCTCGATTCATTTGTGTGGATTGGACGTGAATTAATTTTGCATGTTAACTCATCTGGATTGGCGCTAAAACAAATTAAGTTAATGCAATAGTTTTTTATTAATTTTTTATTTATTTAATAAAGCACATTAATCTCGTGTATTATAATTGATACGTAAATAATACTAATTTTATACATTAATAATTTAATACAATTAGATCCATCGACAGGTGAATTAATTGCGTACTTCATGCAGAATAGATCACTAGATTTAGGGTTTAGTTTTATGCAACATCTGTCAACTTGTGAGAGGTTGCTTATTTTTATATTAATCTATTATACGGTAACGGATACCGTGTTTAATTTATTTTCTGATTTATGACTTTGATTGTATATAGTGTTCTTTATATTTAGAGGTTGATTAATATTTTTATTATATGCATCAGAAAATTTTATATAATTTGATCCAGTACATTGAATCATCTTGAATTCACCGCTGCCATTTCAGTCTAACAATTGGAGCTATTTAGGAGTAATAGTAATCCGAGTTAATTTAGAGGTACTAGAGTTGGGTCGTATGTAATGAGAAATTGTTACGTACGTGTTATCACATGTATAAATTGGAATGTTGTCAGGACCGGACCGGCCATCGAACCGTTCAAGTGAGAGGTTCAAGGGTTAAAGGTTCAACCGGGATCAAACTGTAAAAACCGGTGTAAAGAACCATTCTAGTAATTTTTAAAATATATGTATTATTGTGATATTATGAAACATTTTAGGTACCAAACCAAAATATTAACATCATATATATACCATCTTTAAAAAACCTAACCCTAATAAATCATGTTTCTAGCGCCGCATGTGCAGATCCATTGCCCTCACTCTCTCTTCTTCTTCTTTCTTCTTTTCTTCTTCTCTTCTTCTTTCTTCTCTTTCTTCTTCTTTCTTCTTCTTTCTTCTTTCTCTTCTTCTCATTCTGAGTTTGGGCCATTCCCGCTGCGATGTTGGTTCGTTTTCTTCTTCTTTTCTTCTTCTTTCTTCTCCTTCTAAGCTGGGCCATTGCCGATGCGATGTTGGTTTATTGCTCTAATCTTCTTAATATCAATCATAACTAATTCGAACTAGAATGAATCAGTTACCAAACTTGGAGACCTGGCATTGACACTGCGATTTTTGGATTTCACGATCTCAGAATTGAGACTGAAATTTTTTTTTTCAAAGGGAAACGGCGTTGCCTTGGAGTCCGACCGGCCGAAACCGCT
The DNA here is from genome assembly GCA_034768395.1 of Linum lewisii. Taxonomy (NCBI): domain Eukaryota; kingdom Viridiplantae; phylum Streptophyta; class Magnoliopsida; order Malpighiales; family Linaceae; genus Linum; species Linum lewisii. The sequence goes on along the minus strand of CM068301.1, from coordinate 63,976,658 downwards.
CGAAGCGGGTTGGCCGGTTTCCCCGGTTTAACCGGGTTGACCCACTTTTTGAACTTAATTGAGCCGGCCTTGATTTTAGGGCAGACCGGACCGACTTTGGCTTCGGTTCCTGGTTTTACCGGTCGGACCGGCCGGGCCGGTCCGGTTTTAATAACACTGATAAATTGAAATGATATTTGAAGGAAAATATTATAAAACTGTGAAATTGACTTCATAGACATTTTTTGGACTCCCCAAATGAAAGTTTATGAAGAGGCTGATAATTACGAGTTCTTACCAGGACCTTTTCGGTAAAAAATCTGATACCAAAAGTGGAGAACCGTTAATTTCATCCCGATAATAAACTCAAATTATTAGGAGAAGATAATAATTAGTTCATATTACGTTTCTTAATAGGATGTTCCTGAAGTATTGTATGTTAGTGAAACATTATTATGTTAAATGATTATACTGATTCAATTGGGTACCAAGATTTATTTTGGATCATATGCCAACAAATCGAGTTATTAGAACATAATATAAACCTCGTTCATCTTCCACGATCATTTTGTACAAAATTATGCATGTTATTATTACTATTTCTTCAATTATATCTTTACACCACATGCACATTGGATTTGGAGCACTTCAAATACTCTCTCAACATCTGGTTGCGCCTCTTGCTTCTTAGCTAATAATTTATTTTTCGACTCTTGAGCTAATGTGACGGACTTGATGAATGTGGCTCAGTTAGAATAAATACCATCAGTGAGATAGTATCCCATTATGTTGCGTTTTAGAAGAAAATAAATGAACAAGGTACAAGTAAAATTCAATAGACTTCATAAATTCCTCACGAAACCATACTCATGACTAGAAGTCATTTATTCATACGAAAAAAACACAGAAACGAAAGGAAACTCGATCGATATACATATCGACCAAAAAAAATAGATATGATACTACGAAAAAACAACTTATTTGATAAGTGTAAACACCAAGGAAAATCGATAGCAAGCTAGAGCTAGTACTTAGTTCAAAGCACGTAAGCATGCTTGTGTAATCAAGGGCATTGGAAGCCGGATGGTGCACTCCTGTTGCAAACATTGAGAAGCAAGTTGAGAGAAAGAGGAACGTTGAGGTTGACGATTCCAAGAACGTTGGCCTTAATGGTTGTGCAAAGACAAAGAGCAGCCTCAAGATCAACAAGTCCATCGATCAAACTACAGCAGGGCTGGACCGGTGTGTTCCCAATCTTGAGGTTGAGCAAGTTACCAAGCACATTGGCACAGACACCTAGCTTGAGTGTGTCAACAGGGCATGTAGCGGCCGAGACCATGGAGAACGAGAGAAGGTTGAGTGCAAGGAAGAGAACCAAAGTTGAGATTGTCTTGGATGCCATTGCTTGGTTTGAAGAGAAAATGTAAGCTCAAAGTGCTAAGTTGCTTAAGGTGAAGAAGGAAGAAGGTAGCTTGGTGAGTTGTGAAGGAACAATGGTTTTAGGGTTTATTATATAGGGTTCTAAGAGCAAACCAAATTTGACAATGGAGCTCAAATTTTTATATGGTTTGAAGAAAACTAATTAGAAGGGAATATTACAGAGAGGATTGAAGCCATTTGTGGACTTAGAGATCAAATATAAAAATTAAGGCCAACATTTTGGAAGATTTTTCATAGATAGATTAATTAGTATAAATTTAGAATAATTGCCATGCATGTTTCCACTTGCTCTGATTAATTAGAGTTTATAATTTGATTGTATGCTATGAAGATGTAATATACTTGCTCTTAGTTGTTCAAGTTTGAAATCTCATTTTATGATTTATACATTTCTTAATTATATAATTTTTGAAAACTTAAGATTTCATGCTAAGTTGTAACAAAAGTGGTTAAGTCGAAAAATGTTCAATTTTGTATAATATTCATATATAAATAAAATATCATGCTCTTATTTTTCTATAATTTCATATTTATAATATGAATTTTGATAGATGAGTTTAGTGTTATCCTACCAATTTACCAAACAATCATAATATCCTATGCAGGTATAGTGCACTTTTAATTATTCTATTTAGCTTGCCATTTAGGGTCCGAATCCTTGTGATATTAGTGACTTCTTTTGAGGGTGGCAGCTTTGGAACTTTCAGAGTAGCAGTATGGGGGTTTAGAGATAGATTGTTGCATGCAGTTTTGTTGCTTATTTGGCTTGAAAGGAACTGTAAGATCTTTAGAAGTTGAGAGAGGTCGGTTGCTATGGTGATGTGGAAGACGCCCTTTGCAGTCAGAAGATGGTTGCATGTGGCAGGTCTCATCTCTAAGGACGAGTGTCGTGTGTAGTAATCATTATGACATAGTGATCACGACCCGGTGTGAGTATTAATAGCACGTTTTTTTTTGGGTTTCTCTGCCTCCTCCAACTTTTGTGTGTTTAGAGGTTGAAGGCTTCTCTTTGTATATGTGGTCTCACGCACATGTTATTTTGTGTGCAACGAAATTCACCATTCATAAAAAAAAAAAATCATAATATCATATGATTTGGTATTAAATTATCACCGTTATTGGATCCATAAACAGTTTTTTCATGATCCACGAACTAGGTTGTTGAACCAAAATTAATTAAAAGTGTATAGTACACCAAATTGGACTTCTAATATGATTAGTACACCAAATTAATTAAATTTCTTTATTAATATGATTAGTGAGTGGATCGGACGTGGCTTAGTTTTGAATCTTATTAATGGAACAAATTGATTTGTGTTATGGAGTTTATTGTTGATAATAATTGTTAATTTTTCTAGAATACTAGTTAAAAAAATATATGCCCTTCATCTTTGTGCTGGGTTGATGCGTTCAATCGGGAGAACAATCAGATCATATGAGAGAACTGAGAAAGACCACATTATAGCGGCCAAATAGAATGTACAGAGGGGGAGAACAAAAGAGATGATGGAAACAATTCGCCTGATGATCTCATTATCACAGTCATCTTCGATATTGGAAAAGATTAGTTAGTTAATTAGTAGGGTTGATCACATATATCGATAAGAAATTTCTATCATCACGAGAATAAAAACTAAAGTGGAACTAAAGCAAAGTTAAACATCAACAAAATTAACTTTTATGTTGACGTTTGGTGATCCAGTTCCCTAATATAAAAGGTACAAACTAGTTTTGTTTATCCGGAATACTAGTTTTGTTTCGTCGCCGTGCATTCATAGTTTCTTCTCGCAAGAGTTTTTCATGTTAAATTATTGTGTCGTTGTGATTTGATCCTTCTTATTCTGCTTATTATCTGTCGATTTCTAACATTTTACTTTAACAAACATACATTTTCTGATATTGGATCACCTAATTTCAAACAAGTTATAAGAACCATATACTCAATATTGTCTAAATTATTCAACCATTTATCTTTTTAAAAGTGTTCCGTACACAAACAAACCAAAGTTGACATGAAATTTTTAATATTATTTTATGATTTTATTTTTATCAACCATATTAAACTCGTGTATTTGAATTAATACATATAATAATAGTAGTAGTATAATACATTAATACAATTAATTAAATCCCTCGACAGTTGGAATTAAATCATTAATAAGAGTGTGCGTACTTCATGCGGATCACTAGATTTAGGGTTTACTTTAAGGGCCTTCTTGTCTTTATATTATAATGGAAAATTGTACTTTTACTCCAACTACTTTTTCAAGTTAACAATTGACCCCATGAAACTATAATATTAACCTTCTACACAGTTTCACGTCTGTTAAATATGTTGACTTGGTACGTCACTTCACCTGCCCCAGTTTGATTATGTGGACTAATCTTCGTGATGGAGCTGACTGAGTCATCGTATTTAACGTATATTTAATAAGCTTGTGGATGGAAGGGATTAGTTGTTAGACGTGAAAAAACTGTAAGAACTTAACTCAGACACTCAGTAAAGCGATTTATTTCATCATAGTACGAAACATTACTAGACACAATATCGATAGACATGTCTTGACAGACATAACTTCGATACCATAACATAAACTAAAAGTACATTTATTTAGGTTGACTCAACACTAGAACTATATATAGCTAGTTATATAGCCCATCAACCGGTGACATCGATCGCTTTCATGATCAAAGTTTATTAACTGCAAACAAATCCAAATGGGGCAATCGTGCCACACTTGTTGAGGAGCAAGTTGAGCGAGAGGTTGAGGTTGGGACTAAGGGCTCCAAGAGGAGTGTTCTTAAGGGCAGCACAGACGCAGAACAGCAGCATCAAGGGCAGTGACCCCGTCGATCAGGGAGCAGCATGGCGTGGATGATGGTTGGTTAAGCGTGATCTTCAGCAAGCTGCTCAACAAATCAACACACACATCGAGACTGGCTGGGTCGCAAGTCGCATTGACCTTGGTTGCGGAGAAGAAGAGAAGGTTAAGGGACAAGAACAGAGCCAGGGCTGAGGTCGTGGTCTTGGAGGAAGCCATTTCGATGGGTCGATCTCGTGGAGCAAAAGGGTTGGTTTAGAGGGGGTGTGTTTATATGATGGAATTATTGATGGTAAGCTATGAAAGCCATGTGTGGAGTGCTTGAGATGTGCTATAATTGTCTCCCCACGTTGCATGGGGTTTAGGGCTTAACGTAATTTTGTATAATATATAGTTTTTTATTATCAAATAGGCCATGTTACGTTATACTAGCCCGCCAATAGGTTCGATTCCTCGTAGGATACGCCAATATGATGCCTTCGTGCATAAACTTTTATAAATTACAAGTGAGGTCCTTGATAAGAGTTGACTTGGTTCTATTTTGTCTTATTCTAGCTAAGGTACTTTCTTCCTTGCACCAGCTGGCTTCCATGCACTGATGCACGTGTTACTTATCCAAAATTTGTAATTCAAAACAAGATATCAAGTGATGAAGTTGAAAGATCATAACACCCACCATTACAACAAAGAATGATAATTGTCGGGTCCAAATCGAAAATAGTCTAACTATTTTCGATTGGCCCCTTACAGAATGCTGTCTGACTAGTGCACATGGGTCAGGACCTTGGCTCCCAACCATTCTTAACCGGTTTGGTTTGAAATCGATTGATCAGACTGTCTGGTCGGGGGCCATTTAGTCGAGGGCTTGGCTCCAGACTACAAATGTCCTCAACAATAGGGCCATTCAGACGAACCTCATATAAAATATTTTTGTGTGTGTGGGGGGGGGGGGGGGGGGAGGAGGTCTTGTTTTTCGGGCAACGCCCTGACAATGATATTACACTGCCCCCCAAGCCCTTGACAATATTTGTCGGGGGTTACGTGTCCCCAACCATTTTCGGACAGCCCCCGACTAAATCTGTGCTTTGTTGTAGTGCACCCAGTTAGATTGGCTGGTCCGATAAAATCTTGACCAAGAGATCATCATCAGATGGATTGAGTCGAGAGGTCTATTTCTCTCGGTGCATCTTAGGGTCTTCTTAAACGTTCCTCACAAGGCCATGTAGATAGAGAGTCTAGTACGTACATGTAAGCGGTTGGTAAGACATATCTAAGAGAAGGGGACATACAAGCATTGGACGTTGCACGTAGACGAATAAGTGAAGCCATGAGCATATAGCATATGAGTGTAAGAATCCAAAGGGTATGTATAGAAAGTTGAATAAGCCATGTCATATCAATGTTGGGATCAATTTTCCACTTACAGTGTATTGAGATCTGAGCTAAGCTGTCATATATCATCCGCTGATTGGCAACCTGACTGAGAAATAAGTAGTACAACGACTAACAACTTAAGGTATACATTTCTTATAAGTGATTGTAGATCTTAAAGTTTGAACTCAATAGGTTAAAATGAATCATTAAATGCTGCTAACTGACATAATGAATAAGTACTATGTTAAGTAAGCTAGTAGGCCAATAAAAAACCAAGTAATCTAGTATTGGTCGATGGTTAATGATTTAAGGAAGTTGTTCTTGAACAACTAAATACTATAAAAAGAAACCCACTTGAAGAAACATAATTTTAACTATCTAAGTACATAATTAACCACTCAAGTTGCTATTAATTCTTCAATAATATTATTTTTAAATTGTGTGTATATATATTCGAGGGTAATTAACGCTACGTTGCCCGCACTAAATGTGGAGTAATGGTTATCCCCACTGATATTTGTGCTATTTAGGGTGATATTTTCTTTGGACGGAACGTTTAAATCAATAGATATTTAATTTTAATAAGTCTAAATTAAGCTTTGTTGAAATTTTTAGTCATCATAGTATAAGACTGCACCTGATGTTTTTTTAGGTTTCCTTCTACAACTTCATTTAGATCATAATCTGTGCAAATTAGTTTTTTGTTCAAATTGTCATGTCTATGTAGATTTTTATCCTCGAAAAAAAAAAGATATGAATAAACCATGTTTATCCATCAAAATGTCGATGTGGTAGCCATTACCCCATTTTTAGAGGCGACACCAAAACGTTCACCATCTATTATAAGTTTTTAAATGAAGTTAATATTATATATTTAAGATTATAGATGAGCTATATAGTCATTGTGATATATACATCTTAAAAAACGATGATATAACTTCCAATGATCATGATATTCTAACTTCAAATTGTGATTTTTTTTCTTCAATTACTAATAAATAATGTATACTATGAATAATATAAATTCAATCTTGAATTTTCTTTCAATAATCTGAGTTATTGAGATGCATTATTAAACATGTACTATGTACATACAAGGGGTAATATTTTGATATATTAAGAGGATCGATATGCAACATATGTTTTTTTTATGAATGACGATATGTATTACTCACAGAAGAGGGAAATAAGCTTTACAAAGCAAAAGCGAACAAGGATCCTTTCGTATCATCACCCTCACAAGGGAACACACCACCCAAAAAACCTACCCCTCACTAAATCAACCCCAACACCCACCAAAAGACCCTAACACCGTGCCCCCAAAAAAGCGCCATCACCGGAACATGCTCCAGTCAACAGAGACGTTCAACTCCCGACCCAAAAAATCGGAAAACCCCTAAATTAAGTTTCCCCTACAGATCAGCCTCAACGAAATCGCCCATGTTAATAAATACTTAAAACCTAATTTGAACTCTAGCTCCCAAAAAATTCAAATTATTGAGACATGACAGTTCTTAACATCATATCGGAATCTTTACAGACCGAGAACTTTCCGTTTTAAATCTCGGTAGCCCCCTGTACATATGACCTACTAAAATTATCCCAAAATGCTATAAGGTCGGTGATCGGATATACCTCCTTAATTAAACATACAAAATATAATAAAAAAATCAATACAAAACGACAAAATCGTTTCGATTGGCTGGCTGTAACGTAACATGGCCAATTTGACATAAACTAATATTCAAACGTACCTTAAACCCTAAACCCCATGCAAAGTGGGGAGACAACTAATATCTCAAGCACTCTACACATGGCTTTCATAGCTTAGCCTTCAAAATCCCATCTATAAAAACCCACCTCTAAGTTCATCATATCTCCACACCAAACCAATCATAAGCACTCTTCTCTCTAGCTAAATACCAAACCCTTTTGCCCGATACTTGCCCACGAGACTGAACCATCATCGAAATGGCTTCCTCCAAGACCACGACCTCAGCCCTAGCTTTGTTCCTGTCCCTCAACCTTCTCTTCTTCTCTGCAACCAAGGTCAATGCGACTTGCGACCCAACCAGTCTCGATTGTGCGTTGATTTGTTGAACAGCTTGCTGAAGATCACTCTGAACCAACCATCATCCACTCCATGCTGCTCCTTGATCAACGGGGTCGCTGACCTTGATGCTGCTGTTTGCGTTTGTGCTGCCCTCAAGAACAATATTCTTGGATCCCTTGGTCTCCTCAACCTTAACCAGTCGCTCACCGTGCTTCTCAACAAGTGTGGCAAGACTGTCCCAGCCGGCTATTATTGCTAATAAGCTTAAGCGACGTGGTTTAATGTTTGCATGTCGAAGTCACCGGTTGATGAACTATATGGTTAGCTAGCTATATAGTTGTTGTGTGAGGTCAACCTAAATAAATGTACTTTTAGTTTATGGTATGGTATCGAAGTTATGTGTGTCAAGGCACATCGATTCGATACGGTATCTTGTAATGTTTCGTACTATGATGAAATAAATGACTTGCATGCATGCATTAATGCAGTTTTATGAATGATTATGGAGTTAAATTCATTGTGCAAACACAATGAATATAATTCAACAAAGAGTTAAATATTTTGATTCCCATATTATGGGACCGGGGTGGGTGACAATATGACCCTAGACAAAAGTTAATATGGGTCCTTACATTAACTCCTTCTAATCCAATGGCTCATAACTAGTAAATATAAAATAATATTTTTGCCACATTTAATTACCATTTTTTCAATGGGTCATTTAATTACACATTTAATTACCAACCAATGGCTCAGATCCTAGTATACTGGGTTATTATGTTATTGTCTCCATGAAATAGTTCCATACTAACTGTAATACTAGTATGGAATTAGGATTTTTGTGTTTTAATTGTAATCTGGATTTGTTCAATTTCATGAAATTTGGATTTTTGTAATTGGGATTTGTTCAATTTCCTGTTTCAATTGGTGTAATTTTAGGTTAGTTGATTCTACTAACTTTAATACTAGTATTTTGGTTACTTGATAACTAATTATAATATTATTATGGAATTAGGATTGCGTGTTTTAATTTTAATTTAGATTTGTTCAATTTCATGAGTTTGTGGTTTTTTAAACATGTGATTTGTTCAATTTCCAGCTTAACTGTATTACTAGTATTTAGGTTATACTTGATTACTAATTGTAATACTAGGATTTAAGGGATACACTAGGATTAATACTAGTATTTGCTGGTTACTGTAATACTAGTATTTATGTTCTGTGAATAAGACGTATGATGCTATGTAATCCTTAGTATAAAATATATAAATAGAATTTTCAAGGTGAGTTATATGGAAGTTATTATCTACATTAATTGTAAAATAAAAAATTAATTTAGATAAGGTAATGAAAGCACAAAATATGGAAGGATAATCAAAATAATAATTAAAACAATATTTCAGTAATAAATAAAGATTAGATGGATGGTTTGGATTCAATTTTGTCTAGGTGACAACACTTGGGTTTTGTCACCGAAAAAATTGCCCCATATTATGATACCAACTCCAATGAAACTAGAAGTCATTTATATATAAAGAAAAAAATTATGAACATGAAATTATCATTTAAGTTATAATTAATTCCTCATTATACCACTAATCATCATGACTAGAAGTCATTTATTCATACAAAAAAACATAAACTAAATGATCATTCGATCGAAGTACATATATAGATGTGTGTCAAGCAAACAAAATGGATACAATACAACGTAAAGAAAAAAAAAATTTATTAGTGTAAACACCAAGAAAACTCGAGAGCAAACTCTAGTTTTGAGCATATATGATTGTGTAAATTAAGGGCATTGGAAGCCAGATGGTGCACTCCTGTTGCAAACATTGAGAAGCAAGTTGAGAGAAAGAGGAACATTGAGGTTGACTATCCCAAGAACATTGGCCTTAATGGTTGTGCAAAGACAAAGAGCAGCTTCAAGATCAACAAGTCCATCGATCAAACTACAGCAGGGTTGAACCGGTGGGTTCCCAATCTTGAGGTTGAGCAAGTTACCAAGCACATTAGCACAGACACCCAGCTTGAGTGTATCAATTGGGCATGTAGCGGCCGAGACCATGGAGAACGAGAGAAGGTTGAGTGCAAGGAAGAGAACCAAAGCTGAGTTTGTCTTGGATGCCATGGCTCAAAGTTGCTTAATTAAGGTAAGGTGAAGGGAGAAGATAGCTTGTTGTGTTGTGAAGGAACAATGGTTTTAGGGTTTATTATATAGGGCTCTAAGAGCATACCAAATTTGACAATGTAGCTCAATGATTTATATAGTTGTAGAAAAATAATTAGAATTAGGGAATGTTATAGAGAGGAGTGAAGCCAAATGTGGACTTAGAGATGCTCAAATATAAAAAAATAATTGCCATGCATGTTTCCACTTGTTTTAATTGTTTAGAGTTTTATAATTAATGGTATGCTATGAAGCTATAATTTACTTGTTCTTATTTGTTCAAGTTTGAAATCTCATCTTATGATCTTAATTTCAACACTAATTTATACATATTGTAGATGTTCCTGTCATAAAAAATTTTGAAAACATAAAATTTGATGCTAAATTGTTAAAAATAAAGGAAAAATATATACTTATCATCAGTTTGCTGAAAATCGTGACCAAATCTTTAATAAAAACAATAAAAAAATATTTTTGTTAACTCTGACAGTTTTCTTAACGAACAAAGGAATCGATGAGCTGACAAATCGAAACTTTGACACGAAAAATGAAATTCAATTAAAAAAACAAATAATATTTAAAAAAAATCGAGTTCCCTCCTCAATTTTTTGTTACCCCTCATCCTCTCTAAACCTCTAGTATTTTCATCCTCTACGAACCGTCACCTCGCCTCCTCTATGAATATTTCGTCATCCATTTACAAACACGTTGATTCCATCAATCTTGCAACACTTACTCTTGATGCGCTCAACCTGCAGATCCCTGTAAATCTAGCTTGCATCAAAGTGAATCAGAATACTGGAGAGCCGATCGAAGACGACTTGAGAGAGTTTACTAGGTTCCACCTCTTCGTGTCCTCCTAGCATCAACATTATGGGATAGATTTGGAAACTAATGGTGATTTTGATTTGATTATGAATTAATTCAAATATGTTGCAAGAAAATGTAGCTAATAGTGTGATGATGAACACCACTGAGGATTGATCGAGGTTCTTCGATATGGAAGAATAAATTTTAGATTAGGTTATTCCGTCGTTCGTAATAATAGATGTTAAATGAAGCTTGAGTGATTTGAGTGTTCTGGAGAACAAATAAAGTCTGAGTAATTCAGTTTTCTCTTATATATCTTTAACGAAATTGACCATATTTGTCATAAAAAAAGAAAATTTTATGGTTACTTCGATAATTCTCTAGATTATAACAAAAAAAAAACTAATGAACATGGAACTATAATTAAGTTTCAAGTAAATTAAATACAACAACCTTCATTAATTCCTCATTAAACCATTAATGACCAATGACTAGAAGTCATTTATTCTTACAATAAACATGAACTAAATGATCATTTGATCTACACATATATAGATATGTGTTCACCAAAACAAAATGGATACAATACAACAACAACAACAAAAAATTCAAGTGTAAACACTAGGAAAAACCCAAGATCAAACTCTAGTATACTTAGTTCCAAGTTCCCAAGCATGTAACTACACATGCTTGTGTAATCAAGGGCATTGGAAGCCGGATGGTGCACTCCTGTTGCAAACATTGAGAAGCAGACTAAGAGAGAGAGGAACATTGAGGTTGACAATCCGAGAACATTGGCCTTAATGGTTGTGCAAAGACAAAGAGCAGCCTCGAGATCAACAAGTCCACTGATCAAACTACAGCAGGGCTGTACCGGTGGGTTTCCAATCTTGAGGTTGAGCAAGTTACCGAGCACATTGGCACAGACGCCCAACTTGAGTGCATCAACTGAGCACGTAGTGGCCGAGACCATGGAGAATGAGAGAAGGTTGAGTGCAATGAAGATAGCCAAGGCTGAGTTTCTCTTGGATGCCATGGCTTGGTTTGGAAAATGTAAGTTGAGCTCAAGGTGCTAAATTGCTCAAGTTGTGTTGTGAAGGAACAATGGGTTTGAGGTTTCTTTTATAGGGTTCTAAGAGCAAACCAAATTTGAATGTAGAGTCCAAATTTTTATATAGTTTATTAAAATTAATTAGAAGGGAATATAACAGAGAGGTTGGAAGCCATTTGTGGACTTAGAGATGCTAAATTGAATAGAATTATTTTTTTTTGAAACTAAATTGAATATAATTATTAAGGGAAACGTTTGGAATATTTGTAGATTGATTATAAATTTATAATAAAGTGTGAATAATTTTGTTTTATAATAATAATTAAGTGTGAATAATTTTTTTTAATGAATAATTAAGTGTGAATAATTGCCATGCATATAAACGAAAAACTCACAAACTTTCCCCTCATCTGTATTTTTTTTTTTTTTGAACGAAGGGTCATTCTTTTTAGTTTGCTTATCTAGCATCCGATCACTATATTAATTGTCAAATATTGTAGATTCAGAATCAGTTGTATTTGGTTGATGGAATTGACTCTGAGAATTGAATTTCAATTCCCGGCCCACTGAGAATTGCAGTGCAATTATTTGGATCAATTCCCAGTGTTCTCAGTTCCATCGACCAAACGACCCCTAATATTAATTTGTGTGGTAGTAGTAGGCCCGTGAATTTTATTCTTTAAATTTGGGCCTGGGATTACTATACTTTGGGCTTCACAACATTTAACGAAAATGATTGAGAGAAGAGCCCAAAACGTATAATATAAACCCAACACATTCAGGTGTTGTAACTCAAGCCTATCTCGGCCATTAGATTAATCTAATGGCCGAGATAAACAAGACTATTTGAATATTTAACCTGGTCAAAGAATGATGGCAACACTAGAACTAGAGAGATAACAAAATTATGATTTTTTTTATTATGATAATTCATTTTATTCATAGTACAATAAAATTATTATTCGGTCGATTCCAACATCGACATTTTAAAAAAAAAGTACGTAGTGATAGAAAACACTTGACGCTTTGACTTCATGCATGGACATCATGTTACTGCTTTTATGTGAATCATTTAGTGCAGCTTAGCTTCGAGGGAGCCTTCTTTCCGCACTGTAGGAAAACGTACTCGATAATCTGGTCACGACCGAACTGTGCAGGATAGTCCTTAAGGGCAGTGCAAAGGCAATCAGCGGCATCAGCAGAATCAGTGACCGTAGAGATCACGTTGCAGCAAGCGCCGGTTAGTGGGAACATACCGCAAATGCCTAAATCTTTAGTGGGGCATTTCCCTGTTGAAGAGGTTGGAGATGGCGCAGGGCCTTCACCAAAAGGAGTGAATGGTGGTATCGTGAATTGGTCGAGAGTAGTGCGGGCTGAGACCATGGAGATGAAAAGAAGACTGAGTCCAAGGATGAGAGCCAAGGTTGAGTTTGTTTTGGAAGCCATTGCTATTGAAAAGGGTTTTAGAGAGAGCTCAATGATGGCTTAGTTAAGTTAAGGCTTGTTTTTGTTTGCTTGGTGAGTTGAGAAAGAACCATGAGATGGGTTTTTTATAGGGTTGTATAAGGGGGCAATGTTAGCCATTTGTGGACTTTGAGGTTGTCTTACTAGCTAGCTCATTGAACTTAGAAGTATGGTTTTTGTTTGATTGTTTCATTTTGAGGTTTGTTCGACTAGGAGATTATTATCGGATATAAATATGTTGAAGTTTGGGGATTCAAATTCTCTAATATAAAAAGCACAGTCGGATGAGTTGTACTTATAGCTTGAGGGTGCAAGAGTGGAGTCCCAACAGTATATACTAATTTTGTTTATCTGAGATATAAATACTCCATGTTTAGTTCGTAAGTGATAAGTCGAAAGATTATAAATCTCTACGTTTATTTTCTCTAATTATAGTAAAATTTTCGTCTCTGCTTCGTCCGTGAATTTTTCTCGCAAAATTTTTTCTCGTTAATCTTCCCCAATCTTATTTCTATTTCATTTATTGTCTGTAAATTTCTAACAAAATGCGACAATGAAAATGGGTTATCTGAAGCGCAGTTAAATATATTATAATCAAGAAACTATGAGGTGTTTGGTTGATGGAATTAAGTTTCAATTTCCGACCCACTGAGAAGTGTAGTGTAATTATTTAGGTCAATTCCCTGTTGGTCGAAAATTGAAACCCAGGTCCCGGATCCAATTCCATCAACCAAACCTCCGATATATTTTATGCATTAATTTCCATTGTCCATTAGCTGCTATCTGGGCATGCAACTTCTAGATGACTTGTCATTTCTGGTCAAGATTGGGAAAATAGGTTGATTTCTTTATCTTAGTACTGTTGCTATCTGGCCACCTTCTAGATTGAAGTGGTCCATGGCATGTGACCCATGGAAACTTCTTTTTTTTTTTTCAGAAAGTTTTATCCAAACAAAACCCAAGAAAAATACATATAAATTAACGCAAGTGGACTAATTACTGCTGTGTGTTAACCAAATAGATCGAGAGAAACGACACAAACGTAAAATTTTGTGGGTAAATATCATGGATGTATGACGGCGATAAATGCTCTACTATGATCAGAGAATTACGAATCGTAGGAATTTACAATAACTCAGATGATCCTATACGAGTAAATGTTGGATATTTTCTAAAAAGGTGGTTTAAAACCCAAATCGGGTGGTAAAATTGGTCCGTACCAGCGGTTGACACAAGCGAAATACATATAGATCTACGTCTTCAGAACTGCACTGATGACACGTTGAATTGGTGAGTATAATGACATGTAGGTTAACCGCTAAATCGTTATAAATTTTACTTGAATTGTCATTATATCTATGCATCACCGAAATGGCCAAAACTAAAAAGTGCGGTATTATGGCTCAAATGCCTAGATTTTCTCCAAATTTCGAGGCCAGACATGGTTGGGAATATATTTCAGACATTTTACTACCATCCAAGAGAATATTAACCATTTTGATATTTTTCCAATGTTTCATTTGCTAACCATCACCGAAATGGCCAAAAATTGAAAAGTGTGGTATTATGGCTTAAATGCCTAGATTTTTTCCAAATTTAGAAGTCGGACGTGGTTGGGAATATATTTCAAACAGTTTAATACCATCCTGGAGAATATTAGCCATTTTGAGTTTTTTTTTCAAATTTTTTCATAAGCTAACCATCATCAAATGACCAAAAACAAACAAGTTCGGTATCATGGCTTCAAAGCTTAGATTTTCTCCCAATTTTGAGGCCGGAGGTGATTGAGAATATATTCAGACAATTTACTACCATCCAGGAGAATATTATTCATTTTGAGTTTTTTTACCAATTTTTTATAGGCTAACCATCAACGAAATGACCAAAAACTGAAAAGTTCAGTATTATGGCTTGAATGTCTAGATTTTTTTTCCAAATTTCGGGGCCGGACGTGGTTGGCTATAATATTCAGACAATTTACTACAATCCTGGAGAATATTAGTCATTTTGAGTTTTTCCAATGTTTCATAGTTTAACCATCACCGGAATGACCAAAACTGAAAGTTCGATATTATGGCTTAAATGCCTAGATTTTCTTCAAATTTCGAGGCTGAACGTGGTTGGGAATATATTTCAGACATTTAACTACCATACAGGAGAATATTATCCATTTTAAGTTTTTTTCCAATGTTTCATAGGCTAACCATCACCAAAATGGCAAAAACTAAAAACTGCGGTATTATGGCTTAAATACATAGATTTTCTCCAAATTTCGAGGTTGAACATGGTTGGGCATATATTTCAGAAATTTTATCACCAACCAGGAGAATATTAGCCATTTTGAGTTTTCCCCAATTTTTCATAGACTAACCATCACCGAAATGGACAAAAATCTGAAGAGTTCGGTATTATGGCTTAAATGCCTAGATTTTTTCCAAATTCCGAGGTTGAATGTGATTGGGAATATATTTCAAATAGTTTACAACCATCTTGCAGAATATTATCCATTTTGAGTTTTTTTTTCAATTTTTCATATGCTAACCATCACCGAAATGACCAAAAACTGAAAAGTTCGATATTATGGCTTAAATGCCTAGATTTTTTTCTATTTTTGAGGCCGGACGTGGTTGAGAATATATTTCAGACAATTTACTACCATCCAGGAGAATATTAGCCACTTTGAGTTTTTTCCAATTTTTCATAGACTAACCATCAACGAAATGACCAAAAACTGAAAAGTGCGCTATTATAGCTTAAATGTCTAGATTTTCCCCAAATTTCGGAGCTAGACGTGGTTGGCCATATATTTCAAACAGTTCACTATCATCCTGAAGAATATTATTCATTTTGATTTTTTTACAATTTTTCATAGACTTACCATCACCGGAATGACCATAGCCTGAAAAGTTCGGTATTGTGGTTTAAATACCTAGATTTTCTCAAAATTTCGAGGCCGGACATAGTTGAGAATATATTTCAGACATTTAACTACCATCCAGGAGAATATGATCCATTTTGAGTTTTTTTCAATGTTTCATAGGCTAACCATCACCAAAATGGTAAAAAACTGAAAAATGCGGTATTATGGCTTAAATACATAGATTTTTTTTTCCAAATTTCAAGGTTGAATGTGATTGGGAATATATTTCAAACAGGTTACTACCATCTTGCAGAATATTAGCCATTTTAAGTTTTTTTTTCTAATTTTTCATAGGCTAACCATCATCGAAATGACAAAAAACTGAAAAGTTAGGTATTATGGCTTAAATGCTTAGATTTTCTCCAAATTTTGAGGCTGGACGTGGTTGAGAATATATTTTATACAATTTACTATCATCCAGGAGAATATTAGCCATTTTGAGTTTCCCCCAATTTTTCATAGGCTAACCATCACTGAAAGGACCAAAAAATTGAAAAGTTCGGTATTATAGCTTAAATGCCTAGATTTTCTCTAAATTTTGAGGCTGAACGTGGTTGAGAATATATTTTATAAAATTTACTATCATCCAGGAGAATATTGGGCATTTTGAGTTTTTCCCCAATTTTTCATAGGCTAACCATCACCGAAATGGCAAAAAACTGAAAATTACGGTATTATAGCTTAAATGCCAAGATTTTCTAAACATTTCGAGGCCAAACGTGGTTGGGCAGATATTTTAGAGAGTTTACTACCTTCCAATAGAATATTAGGAATTTTGAGTTTTTTTTCCAATTTTTCATAAGCTAACTATCACGGAAATGACAAAAAATCGAAAGTTGAGATATTATGGAGTAAATACCTAGATTTTTTCCAAATTTCTAGGCTAAACATGATTGGGAAGATATTCCAGACAGCAGTTTACTACCATCCAAGACAATATTAGCTATTTTGAATTTTTTCCAATTTTTTCCAATTTTTTATAGGTTAACAATCACCGAAATGACAAAAAACTGGAAATTGCGATATTATGGCTTAAATGGCTAGATTTTTCTCCAAATTTCAAGGCCAAACATGGTTGGGAAGATATTTCAGATAGTTTACTACCACCTAGGACAATATTAGCCATTTTGAGTTTTTTTTTAATATTTATAGACTAACCATCACCGAAACGGCCGAAAACTAAAATTTACAATTTTTTTTTTAGTTTAAATGTCTAGATTTTATTGAAATTTCAAATCCAAACGTGGTTAGATAGTTATTTCAGAAAGCTTACTACCATCCCAGAGAATAGTAGTCAATTTTAGTTTTTTCCATTTTCTAATAGGTTAACCATCACTTAAATGGCAAAAATTGAAAATTATGAAATTATGACTTAAATGCCTAAATTTTCTCCAAAATTTTGAGGCCGGGCGTGATTGGATAGATATTATAAAAAATTGTGCTAGATTTGTCCAAAAAATGTGTTAAATTTGTCCAAAAATCCGCTAGATTTGTCCCAAAATATATAGATTTGTCCCAAAAATGCGCTAGATTTGTCCCAAAAATGTGCTAGATTTGTCCCAAAATGCGCTAGATTTATTCTATAATGCGATAGATTTGTCCAAAAATGCGTTAAATATATCCCAATATATGCTAGAGTTTGTACCAAAAATCCGCTAGATTTGTCTTAAAATGGGCTAGATTTGTCCTAGAATACGAAAGATTTATCCCAAAATGTGCTAGATTTGTCCAAAAAATGCGCTAGATTTGTCCTAAAATGCGCTAGATTTGTCCCAAAAATGTGCTAGATTTGGCCCAAAATGCGCTAGATTTGTCTAAAAATGCTATAGATTTGTCCCAAAATGCGCTAAATTTATCACAAAATGTGCTCGATTTATCTAAAAATGCACTAGATTTGTATAAAAAATGTACTAGATTTGTCTCAAAATGCTCAAAATTTGTCCCTAAATGCGCTAAATTTGTCCAAAAAGTGCTAGTTTTCTAAAAAAATGCGCTAGATTTGTCCTAACATGAGCTAGATTTCTCCAAAAATGCACTAGATTTATACCAAAATGCGCTAGATTTGTCCCAAAATGTGCTAGATATTGGCTCTTAAGTGCGCTAGATTTGTCCCAAAATGCGCTAGATTTGTCCCAAATGCAGTAGAATTGCTCAAAAATGCGTTAGATTTGTCCCAAACAGCGATAGATTTGCTCTAAAATGCTCTAGATTTGTCCAAAAAATGCGCTAGATTTGTCCAAAAATGCGCTAGATTTGTCACAAATGCGCTAGATTAGTCCATAAAATGCGCTAGATTTATCCAAAAATGCGCTAGATTTGTCCCAAAAATACGCTAGATTTGTCTTAAAAATTGGCTAGATTTGTCCCAAAATGTGCTAAATTTGTCATAAAATTGCGCTAGATTTGTCCCAAATGCGGTAGATTTGCTAAAAAATGCGTTAGATTTGTCCCAAACAGCGCTAGATTTGCTCTAAAAATGCGCTAGATTTGCTCTAAAAATACGCTAGATTTGTCACAAAATGCGCTAGATTTGTCCAAAAATGCGCTAGATTTATCCAAAAATGCGCTAGATATGTCCTAAAAATACGCTAGATTTGTCTTAAAATGGCTAGATTGTCTCAAAATGCGCTAGATTTCTCGTAAAATTGCGCTAGATTTGTCCAAAATTAGCTAGATATATACCAAAATGTGCTAGATTGTCTAAAAAATGCGTAAATTGTTCCAAAATGGCTAAATTTGTCCAAAATGCGCTAGATTTGTCCCAAAACATTTGATTTGTCCAAAATGGCTAGATTTGTCCAAAATGCTCCAGATTTGTCCAAGAAATGCGCTAGATTTGTCCCAAAATACACTAGATTTGTCCCTTAAATGCGCTAGATTTGTCCTTCAATGCGCTAGATTTGTCCCAAAATGCGCTAGATTTGTCCAAAAATGCGCTAGATTTGTCCCAAAATACACTAGATTTGTCCCTTAAATGCGCTAGATTTGTCCCTTCAATGCGCTAGATTTGTCCCAAAATGCGCTAGATTTGTCCCAAATATTGCGCTAGATTTGTTTCCAAAAATGCGCTAGATTTGTCCCAAAATGCTAGATTTGTCCCAAAATGCTATACGATTATGTTTTGCCCAAAAATGCGCTAGATTTATTTCAAAATGCTCTAGAATTGTCCCAAGAAATGCGCTAGATTTGTCCCAAAATGCACTAGATTCATCCCTTAAATGCGCTAGATTTGTCCCAAAATGCGCTAGATTTGTCCAACAATGTGCTAGATTTATCCCAAAAATGCGCTAGTTTGTCCCAAATATGTGCTAGTTTTGTCCAAAAATATCCTAGATTTGTCCCAAAATGCTCTACATTTGTCCTAGAAATGCGCCAGATTTATCACAAAATGCGCTAGATTTGTACAAAAATGCGCTAGATTTGTCCCAAAATGCTCTTGATTTGTCCAAAAATGCACTACATTTGTCCTAAAATGCTCTAGATTTGTCCTAAGAAATGCGCTAGATTTATCCCAAAATGCACTAGATTTGTCTCTTAAATGAGCTAGATTTGTCCCAAAATGCTCTACATTTGTCCTAGAAATGCGCCAGATTTGTCACAAAATGCGCTAGATTTGTCCCAAAAATGATCTAGATTTGTCCCAAAATGCTCTAGGTTTGTCCCAAAAATGCGCTAGATTTGTCCCAAAATGTGCTAGATTTGTCACAAAATGTGCTAGATTTATCCCAAGAAATGCGCTAGATTTGTCCAAAATGTACTAGATTTGTCCCTTAAGGGGTCGTTCGTTAGGGAGAATTTGGAGAGGGAGAATTCAATTAGCTAGAGAATTCAATTAGCTAGAGAATTGGAGGGAATTGTCTGTTTCGAAATTAGATCGTTCGGAGGAGAGAATGTGAGAGATTGTGTATTGGAGAATTGATACTCATAAAAAAATAACAAATTAAAACGAATTTGCAAAAGACAGAAATAGCCCCAACTTATTCCACCCAATAGTAAATAAGGTTGGGCAAATAGGATATTTTTGGTACTAAAAGTCCAATTCTCCAATGGTTGTTCAATTCTCTCCCCTCCATTGGAGAATTGAAAAACAGCCCAATTCTCTATGGGTCCCACATTGGAAAATCTGAAATCTCCCCAAATCCCTCTTCAATTCACCTTGCCGAACGGGCTATTTCGACGAATTCTCCAACAAGCCCCAATTCACCCCAATTCTCCCTAACGAACGACCCCTAAATGCGCTAGATTTGTCCCAAAATGCGCTAGATTTGTCCCAACAATGTGCTAGATTTGTCCCAAAATGCGCTATATTTGTCCCAAATTGCGCTAGATTTATCCCAAAATGCACTAGATTTGTCCAAAAAAATCTCTAGGTTGGTCCCAAAATGCGATAGATTTTTCCAAAAATTGCGCTAGATTTGTCCAAAAAATGAACTAGAGTTGTCCAACAAATGTGTCCAAAAATTGCGCTAGATTTGTCCAAAAAATGAACTATATTTGTCCGAAAATGCGCTAGATTTGTCCCAAAATGAACTAGAGTTGTCCAACAAATGTGTTATATTTGTCCAAAAATGCGCTAGATTTGTCCAATAAATGAGTTAGATGTGTCTCAAACTACGCTAGATTTGCCCAAAAAATGCGTTAGATTTGTTCCAAAATGCGCTAGATTTGTTCCAAAAATGTGATAGATTTGTCCCAAAAATGTGCTAGATTTGTCCATAAAAAGTGCTAGATTTATCCAAAAATACGTTAGATTTGTCCAAAAATGCGCCAGATTTGTCCAACAAATGTCCTAGATTTGTCCCAAAATATGCTAGATTTGTCAAAAAAATGCGCTAGATTTGTTCCAAAATACGCTAGAATTTCTCAGAAGTTGTGTCAAATCTAGCCCAGAATTTTAGACAAATATAAAGTTGAAAGTTGTGCCAAATATTTCCCAGAAATTGTGCCAAGTCTAGCCAGGAATTTTATCCAAATTTAGCTCAAAATTTATTCCAAATCTAGCTCATAATTTGACAAATCTAGTCTAAAATTTTGATAAAGCTAAATCAGTTTTTGACAAATTTAGTCCAGAATTTTGACAAATTTAGTCCAAAATTTTGACAAATTTAGTCCAGAATTTTGACAAATCTAGTTCAGATTTTAACAAATCTAGTCCATAAGTTTGACAAATCTAGTCTAAGAATTTGACAAATCTAGTCCAAAGTTTGAAAAGTCTAGTCTAGTTTTTGACAAATCTAGTCCAAAATTTCACTTATCTAGTCTAGAATTTTGACAAATCTAGTCCATTTTTGACAAATTTAGTCCAAAATTTTGACAAATTTAGTCCAAAATTTTGACAAATTTAGTCCAAAATTTTAACAAATCTAGTATAGTTTTTGACAAATCTAGTCTATAATTTTGATAAATCTAGTCCAAAATTTGACAAATCTAGTCTAGAATTTGACATATCTAGTCTAGCATTTTGACAAATATAGTCAAGTTTTTGACAAATCTAGTATAGTTTTTGACAAATCTTGTCCATTTTTTTGACAAATCTAGTCCAAATTTTGGCAAATCTAGTCCAGATTTTTGTAAAATCTAGTCAATTTTTTACACAAATCTAGTCCAAATTTGTGCAAATCTAGTCAAGTTTTTTACAAATCTAGTCCAGAATTTTTACAAATCTAGTCAAGCTTTTGACAAATTTAGTATAGAATTTTGACAAATCTAGTCCAGTTTTTAACAAATCTAGTCCAGAATTTGACATATCTAGTCTAGAATTTTGACAAATCTAGTCCAAAATTTTGACAAATCTAGTCCAAAATTTTGACAAATCTAGTCCAATTTTTGACAAATCTAATCCAATTTTGACAAATCTAGTCCAAATTTTGACAAATCTAGTCTAGTTTGATAAATATAATCCATAATTTACCAAATCTAGTCCATTTCTGACAAATCTAGTCCAAATTTTCGGTATTATGGAATAAATGCCTAGATTTTCTCCAAATTTCAAGGTCAAATGTGGTTGGGAATATATATCAGACATTTTACTACCATCCAGGAGAATATTAACCATTTTGAGATTTTTCCAATGTTTCATAGGCCATCACCGAAATGGCCAAAAACTAAAAAGTTCGGTATTATGGGGTAAATACCTAGGTTTTTTTCTAAATTTCGAGGCCGAACATGGTTGGGAATATATTTCAAACATTTTACTATCATCTAGGAGAATATTAGCCATTTTGATATTTTCCCAATGTTTCATAGGCTAACCATCATTGAAATGGCCAAAAACTGAAAAATACGGTATTATGGCTCAAATGTCGAGATTTTTTGCAGATTTTGGAGTCGGATGTGGTTGGTCATGAATTTCAGATAGTTTACTACCATCCAAGAGAATATTAGCTATTTTGAGTATTTTCCAATTTTTCATAGGCTAACCATCACCGAAATGGCCAAAAACTTAAACGCGTGGTATTATGGGTTAAATGCCTAGATTTTTTCACACGGGGCCAGCCATTCTTGGCCATATATTTCCAAAAGTTTACTACCATCCTGGAGAACATTATCCATTTTGAGTTTTTTTTTTTCTAATTTTTCATAGGCATCACCGGAATGACCAAAACATGAAAAGTTCGGTATTATGGCATAAATGTCAAGATTTTTTTTCTAAATTTCGAGGCCGGACGTGGTTGGCCGTATATTTATGACAGTTTACTACCATCAAGGATAATATTAGCTATTTAGATTTTTTTCCTAATTTTTCATAGGCTAACCATCACCGAAATGACCAAAAACTAAAAAGTTCGGTATTATGGCTTAAATGACTAGATTTTCTCTAAATTTTGAGGTTGGACGTGGTTGGCCATATATTTCAAAAATTTATTATCATCTAGGAGAATATTAGCCATTTTGATTTTTTTTTCCAATTTTTCATAAGCTAACAATCACCAAAATAGTACAAAACTGAAAAGTGTGGTATTGTGGCTTAAATACCTATATACTCTCCAAATGTCGAGGGTGGACGTGGCTGGGCATATATTTTAGATAGTTTATTACCATCTAGGAGAATATTAGGCATTTTGAGTTTTCACAATTTTTCATAGGCTAACCATCACTGAAATGGCCAAAAACTGAAAAGTTCAGTATTATGGCTTAAATGCCTAAATTTTTTCAAAATTTCGAGGCCGGATGTGATTGGGAATATATTTCAAACCGTTTACTACCATCTTGGAGAATATTAGCCATTTTGAGTTTTTCCAGTTTTTATAGGCTAACCATCAGCGAAATGACCAAAAAATGAAAAGTGCGGTATTATGGCTTAAATGTCTAGATTTTTTCAAAATTTCTGGGCCGGACGTGGTTGGCCATATATATCAAACATTTACTACCATCCTGGTGAATATTAGCCATTTTGAGTTTTCTCCCAATTTTTCGTAGGCTAACCATCACCAAAATGACAAAAAACTGAAAAGTTCGGTATTAGGACTTTAATGCCTAGATTTTTTTTTCAAATTTCGACTTCGGACGTGGTTGGGAATATATTTTAGATAGTTTACTATATCCTGGAGAATATTAGCCATCTTAATTGGAATAGAGGGAATATACTTCCAGAATTATAGTTGTTTAATTTTATACGAAATGACTTAATTAATTTAGCTCGTTTAAGATTTAATTTTGGAATTTCATTTCTCTGGATGAGATCAGCCTAGTTAGCTAATCTCTTTGTAATTTTGTCACTGGATTATATTTATTGTCTCTATTTCTGTTGCAATTTGATTGTCTAATATAATTTCTTCAAAATTTTCAAAAATTAATAATTAATTGTTTGTGTGACAAATATAATATTTCATTTTTTATTCATAAAATTCATGATAAATCATCTTATTAGTACACAAATCATTATTAGTTCGATCCCAACATCGACATTAATAGTACGTAATAGTAGTAGTAGTGCAATAATAAGTAAATGATAATTCATAAGTCGTCGAGGATGCTTGACGGATTGATTTCATGCATGGATAGCATCAGTGCTCTTTTTAGTGCAACTAAGCTTCGAGGGAGCCTTCTTGCCACATTGCATGAACATATACCCGATAAGCTGATCACGACCAAATTGAGCAGGATAGTCCTTAAGGGCAGAGCAAAGGCAATCAGCGGCATCAGCAGCATCATCAACAGTAGAGATCACGTTGCAGCAAGCACCAGTTAGTGGGAACATACCACAAATGCCCAAGTCTTTAGTGGGGCATTTCCCAGTTGAAGATGTTGGTGATGGTGCAGGGCCTTCGCCGAAAGGAGTGAATGGTGGAATAGTGAATTGGTCAAGAGTGGGGCGGGCTGAGACCATGGAGAAGAAGAGAAGGCTGAGTCCAAGGAAGAGAGCCAAAACCGAGTTTGTTTGGAAGCCATTGCTTTCTATTAGAGCTCAAATAGAGGATAATAAGCTAGTTAAGGTAAGGTTGATTGGATAGAAGAGAGATTGGTGAGTTGAGAAGGAACCATGAGATGGGCTTTTATAGAGGCCAACAACTATGGAGTAATTCCTTAGTGAATGAAGATTACTAAGGGACAATGTTAGCCATTTGTGGACTTGAGATTTGATTCTATCATTGTCACATAGAAATATAGGTAATATGATCTAGAGAGGTCTACAGATGGTGGCTGCAAAGTTTCAATCATTTTGATATTTGTTGTCCTTTTCTTTTGTATAGCTGCTTTTTTTTTTGTTTGCTTAGCTCATTTTGAGATTTCTCTGACCATGGTTTAGCTTTTTTAGCCAATTTTTGTGAGTAATTTGGGTCTAAAAGTGATAATGAAAGTGGACCCGGATACTAGAAGGTCGAATATCGTTGTCTTGTACTTGTGGTATTTTATTAGGATGTCAAATATTGACGGGTGCATCGAGCTCATCTGCTCTGAAGCCAAATTTTGGGAGGTTGGGGAAGGCTCAACGTCAAAAAAAATTATTTGTTTGAATCAAATTAATTTACCTGTCGTAGCTTTTTAGTTTTAATATATAGACCAACTAATCTCTAGCCGGTAGACCCACAAACACTCTAAACCGAAAGATTCATTTCGAAATCATTTCTTTTTGTCTAATCGATCATTTCACATCATTATTCGTAGCAGTTTTCTTTTGAGAAATACTCTCTAGGTCTTGCTTGCCACATCAGGCTCCAACAACTTCTCAACATGATCGGTGCATCAGCTTCTTACGGTTTCTGAGTCATGCTCGGTGCAGCAGCCTCCTAATCTTAGGGCATATTGCCAAGAGACTTAGAGACTTACCAACTACAAGAAAAAATGACTTTTAGTGACCATAATTTTCGTTAAAACAATCACTAACTTAATGCTACCTAAAATTATTACCGTTTTTTCACATTTTTATTTTTTATTTTTTATGATTGAACCGTTTTTTCACTTTTAGTGATCATTTTTCACCTTTTTTAGTGATAGTTTTTCACTTAGTGACCGTTACGTAAAATGGTCATTATAAAATAGTCACTAAACCACAAAAAGGTCACTATGTAGATTAAGCCACCATGAAGTTAGTGACCGTTTCCCCAAAATAACGGTCACTAAAAGTGATTTTTCAGGTAGCATACGAAGAATCAACACGATTCAATATACATCCCCACTAGCCACTCAGTGGTCGTCATTGCTAAGGTTAGTCACACACAACTAATTAGGTTATTTTCATCCAACACTTATAATATGAAGACTCAGTCATATTCATCCAAGATAAACCGTGGCTCACACACTCCAACAAATTTGTCGAGTCTTGCAGGTTTTGCCTCATCATCTTGGAGATCGCCAATCAATACCCTGAATGAGGATCTAACAAATACTATTTTTCTCCTGAAATTCTGATCAATTTAGGTTGAACAACACCAAATCATTTTAGGCATATAAAGAAATTTTGTAACCTTGATGTGGTGTTCGAAATACATAGTTCAGAAGCTTTTTTTTTGCAATTTTTTTTTTGTAATTTTAAAAATAAAACTTTGTTGATTGGCCTAAATCAATGCCAGAAGAATCTATGTCACATAATATAAATTTTATTTATTATAACTCATTTTATTCATAGTACACGATTCATTATTCCGTCAAACCCAACATCGACTTCATGCATGAACACTATTGCTCCATTAGCAGCTGATATTAGAAGGAGGCGACGTGCCACATTGCATGAAAATATATCCGATAAGCAGGTTACGTCCTAATTGAGCAGGATAGTCTTTAAGAGCAGTACAAAGGCAATCGGCTGCATCAGTAGCATCAGTGACCGTAGAAATCACGTTACAACATGCACCGTTAGTGGATACATACTACAAATGTCAAAATCTTTAGTGGGACATTTCCCACTTGAAGAGCTTGGAGTTGGTGCAAGGCTTGGGCTCAGGCTCGGGCTCAAGCTCGGGCTTAAGCTTGGGCTCGGGTTAGGAGTAAACGCTGGTGTAGTGAATTGGTCTAGAGTAGGGCGAGCAGATACCATAAAGATCAAGAGAAGATTGAGTGTAAGGAAGAGAGCCAAAGTTGAGTTTTTTTTTGAAGCCATTTCTTCTTTCAAATAGATGTAGCTATCTACTTGAGGTAAGGTTGATTCAATAGAAGAGAGATTGGTGAATTGAGAAGGAACCATGAGATGGGTTTTTTTATAGAGGCTAACAACTATGGAGTTATAATTTCTTTTGAAGTAGACTTAGTGAATGTTAGCCATTTGTAGACTTGAGGTTGTCGTGGTCATTGTACTTAGAAATATTGGTAATGTGTCTAGAGAGGTCTACATAAGGTGGCTGCAAACTTTCGACCACCTTCTTATTGGTTGTTTTAGTTTGATTGTGTCATTCTGTGACGGAGATTACCTTGATTCTTGACCTAAGGATCACTGAACTCAAATAGCTAAAATTAGTGTAATTACATGTTCAATACAATGTATTTTATGTACCAGTATGGTCTACTTGAATCATACTCCTCCATTCATCTCAATTTGTCTAACTATATATGGTCCGGGTCCGGGTTAAATGCGACAATGAAAGCTAATTCCAGATATCACGAAGCCCAATAATTAATATTATAAATAAAAAATGGAGATTAGAGAAAAACCAATCAAGTCAATGAATGGTAGCAGCACCAGTGCCAAAAAAATAAAGACCAAAAAGAATTAGGGATATGATCCAAGAACTATATAATATATTTGTCCATGACTTTCAAGACTTCAAGTCAAGATCAGGAAAATGGGTTTGATTTACCATTCTAGATTCAAGTGGTCCATGGCCTATGACCCATTGAAAGTTCTTTTTTTCGGTTTGTTTCGCAAGCAATTTTTATGGTGACAACAAAATTTTTATTGTCATCATAACAACACTAAAATCGATACCCAAAATTAAAGAAATTTTGATATCTTAACAGTGTTGTTATGGTGACAATAAAAAAGGTGTTGTCACTGTAGTAGATCTGTGTTTCGCATATGTCAATACACATTGGTTAGAATTTAGGATTGGGTTTTGGGTTTAGGATTAAGATTAGGTTATTGTTATGAAATTAGAGTTTAGGGTTACAAATCTAAGATTAAGTTTAATTTATGTTCTGATTTTAAGTTTTAGGGTTAGGGTTTAATCATGCATGTAACTCGTTAGAATGGAATGTCATGCATGAGTACGAGTACTTGTTTCGAGCCTCAACATTTATTTATTAGGTGGTACAAGTTTATGTTCATAGATGGACTTACACGAGACAACTTATTACAAGCTATATTTTAGATTAATGGTCATAGGAGGGTGTCCGACCTATCTCTCGAGGTCGGCCAATGTCGCATGTTGTGCTATGACCGATGCGACGACACTTCTTGCAAGTTCGAGAGGTATTCCAGGCTCACCCCATATTCATCTCATTCGTGATGCGGGTGTACCTTGGACTACTATGAATCAAGATTTTGCGTTAACTTAATATTTTAGTTAAACATGCACCTCCAGAACGAAATCTGAAGAACATCGGGTGTACACTTATTCTAGAATCCTGTTGTTTCAAATCGATAAAATTTTATGTAAAACATTTGACATAGATATTTATGTCTAATATATTTGTATTCATTGATTTTTGGACTTGAAAAACTACACTGAGTCTCCGAAAATGATTATTTTGCTACATGCTTGTTCTTATATAGAAAACACTTTCATGATAAACCATTTATTCATAATACACGAATCATTATTCGATCGATTCCAACATCGACCATGAAAAAAAAAACACATTAACACCATACTAACTAGTGTTGATCATGAAACTACGTCGTTTACATGCATGCAGAGCAAGTTAGCTGAAAATACGTAATAGTAGTACAATAAAACAACTAGTTGATAATTTTTGAGTCGTCGCTGATTCTTGACGGTTGACTTCATGCATGGATAGCATCAGTGCTCTTTTTAGTGCAGCTGAGCTTAGAGGGAGCCTTCTTGCCACATTGCATGAACATGTACCCAATAAGCTGATCACGACCAAATTGAGCAGGATAGTCCTTAAGAGCAGAGCAAAGACAATCAGCGGCATCAGCAGCATCAGTAACCTTAGAGATCACGCTGCAGCAAGCACCAGTTAGTGGGAACATACCGCAAATGCCCAAGTCTTTAGTGGGGCATTTCCCTGTTGATGAGGTTGGAGATGGTGCAGGGCCTTCTCCAAAAGGAGTAAATGATGGTATAGTGAATTGGTCGAGAGTAGGGCGGGCAGAGACCATGGAGAAGAAGACAAGGCTAAGTGCAAGGAAGAGAGCCAATGCCGAGTTTGTTTGGGAAGCCATTGCTTTGTATGGGAGCTCAAAGAGAGGATAATAAGCTAGTTAAGGTAAGGTTGATTGGATAGAAGAGAGATTGGTGAGTTGAGAAAGAACCATGAGATGGGTTTTAATAGGGCATTATGGAGGCCAATAATCATGTAGTAATTTCTTAGTGAATGAATGTTAGCCATTTGTGGACTTGAGATTTGATTTTATCATTGTCACATAGAAATATATGTCTAGAGAGGTCCACAAAAGGTGGCTGCAAAGTTTCAATCACCTAGATATTAATTTGTTGTTTTCTTTTGGGAAAATAGCATTTTACCCCCTCTACTTTGCCAACTTAATAAATAACCCCCTGTACTATAAATCTCTCATTTTATCCCCTCCTACTTCGACTAGTTTGCCATTTTGGTCCTTCCATTTCAACTTTCGTCTTCTTAACATCAAATCTAGACACATCCACACACCGACAAAGAGAGATATCAGAGGTAGGAGATGAAGAGTTGGTTAGGGAGGTATCATGAAGAGTATGGTGAATACGAAGGGTTTTAAAATCGCACAATTTACTCGTCGATTTCATCCTATCTAATTATATATACTTATACTATTACCAATTAAAACACGCTTAGTAAGCTAATACATGACTATTGGAGCTAATGCGGTGTACTGAATGCGCATCAATTAACGTCACGAAGACAAAAGTTAAAACAGAAGGACCCAAACAGCAAAGTGGTTGAAGTAGGAGGGGATAAAAAGAGTGATTTATAGTATAGGGAGCTATTTGTTAAGTTGGGAAAGTAGAGGAGGGCAAAATGTTATTTTGCCTTTTCTTTTCCTTTTGTACAGCTGGTTTTTTGATTGCTTAGCTCATTTTGAGATTACTATGACTATGGTCCTTGTCTGTGCACAACTTCTTTAGCCAATTCTTATTGGATCAGAGCTAAAAAACGACAATAGAATCAGATCCCAGATTCTAGAAGGACAAATATCTTATTTTTATATATGAAAATGATGTGTTATGTATTCTTATTGGTCACATAACCCGTCAAGAAGACTTTCAACACAAGTAACGATTAGAGAATATTCTTATGAGCAAAGGGTCTTCAACATATTCATCTTGTATGATATGTAAGTCTTTTGGAACATTAATCTTAACTAGTTGGTAATTACATCTTGTCGGCAGAATCATGGCTCTAAACACGTCCTTCTTCTGTCAATTTCAATGTTAGAGAACTAGTTGACACCACATGTTAGTATCGCATCACCATCAACATTCCAACACTAATATTATATTGTTAGGATGTTATTGCTACCAACAACCTAACACCAATTTATATTGTCTGTCTATTTTGGTACAAATCAAGTTTATATTGAACATACAAGTTTTGTAGAACTATTTAGATCATCGAGTTGAGTTCGAGCCTTACTCATAAGAGATTGTTCGAGAGTTGACATTTCATCAGCTTGATCTCAAAAAGAGCTTTCATATGTTCCATTTCAAAAACAAGCTCGTGGTAGAGCTAGCCTAAAAATTATAATGAGTTAGCTTGAGCCAGGAAAAGCTCGGCTGACAGAAATGAAACTTTCAGTTAATATTGTTCAACCGCATGATAAGTCATTTTATTCATAATAGCACACAAAATCATTATTCCATCGATCCCAACATCGACATTGAAAATAAATCTCCAATACTAACTGTTGCTGATCATGAAACTACGTCGTTTTGTAGAGCAAGTAATTAACTGAAAGTACATAATAGTAGAATACACCACTTTGACGATTGACTTCATGCATGGGTACTAGTACTTCTATCATCAATTGGAGCAGCCGAGGGCATGGGGAGGCACCTTACCACATTGGATGAAAACATATCGGATCAACTGGTCACGATAGAACTGAGAAGGATAGGCTTTGAAGGCAGTGCAAAGGCAGTTGGCCGCAACAGTAGCATCAGTAGCTATATGGAACACTTTGCAACATGCACCGGTCATAGGGAAGATACTGCAGAAGCCGAGATTTTGAACGGGGCACTTCCCACTCGGTGGTGTAGGCTTTGGGATCGGAGTAGGTATTGGTGTAGGGCTAGGGTTTGGGATTGGAGTAGGTGTTGGTGTAGGGCTAAGACTAGGGTTTGGGAACAGAGTAGGTGTTGGTCCAGGGCTAGGGTTTGGGATCGGAGTAGGTGTTGGCGCAGGGATAGGGTTTGGGATTGGAGTAAGTGTTGGTGTAGGGCTAGGGTTTGGGATTGGAGTAGGTGTTGGTGTAGGGCTGGGGTTAGGGTTTGGTGCTCTTGTAGGGCTTAGGGTTTGGTCGAGAGTAAGGCGAGCAGAGACCATGGAGAATAAGATCAGAAGGTTGAGTGCGAGG